>OY748309.1:9718200-10318200 GCA_963556515.1 Nudaria mundana
GGACCAGAGGTGTCTGCTGTACAAGACGCAGATTAGACCCTGCGTCGAATACTGCTCTCACCTCTGGGACGGCTCCGCGAAGTATCTGCTGGACGCTCTCGACGCTATGCAGCGACGGGCTATCCGTATTATAGGTTGTCCGGAGGTAACGGGAAGCCTTGAGCCGCTAGCTCAGCGCCGAACAATAGCTTCCTTGGCCGCATTCTACCGTATTTACCACGGCGAGTGTTCTGAAGAGCTCTTCAATCTGATCCCACCCTCTTCCTTTCGATCCCGGACAACGCGTGCCGGGCAGAGATGCCACTCCCACACAGTGGATAGAATGTTCGCGAGAACCGAGCGTTTTAAACGTTCGTTTTTCTGCCGAACGATAGTGGCCCGGAACGCCTTGCCTGTGCACGTGTTTCCTCCCACATATAATCCTGGGTTCTTTAAGCGGAGCGTGAAGAGGCACATCAGTAGGTCGTCAAGTTGAGGGCCACTCTCTATAGTATTGTATGCTGTGAGAGTGGCCCACAATCGCTAGACGTCGTCACGACTTACCACCAGGCGGGCGGCGTCAATTTGGCGAACTCAATATAAAAAAAAAAAAAAAAACAATATCACGGTGCCACGGTGGTGGTGTAAGCAACTGGGCGAGGTCCTTGGCGTTCACATTTTATATCACCCGTCGCTTGATACCTTCGAATCCATCTACGCACTGTATTTCTCTGTAATGAAAATTATAATAAATAAAAGAAATTCCAAAAAACTAACTTGTAAATGAAAATGTAAATGTAAATGAACATGATTAAGCAATAAATATGTATATAATATATTTTTATCGTAACTCTTACCGTTATGCCCATATCTCGTGCTATTTTCTTTATGCTTTGTTCTTGCTCCCAGAGAACAATAATTTTAGCTTTCAAAAATGTTATTAATCGAACCATACTTTCAATTTACTCAAAAAACTGATCAAAAACTTAATAAATTGAATAATATTACGAGGAGGAATGCAAATTACCACGAATTATAAAGTTACCTTCAATCACAGTTTAGTAAATAAGGCAAAGAAGTATTCTAATTGCAACCTTAGCGCGCTGTCACAGATATTATAATACTATAGCCGCAGCTCATACAGCAGATAAGTTTTTGAAGTAAAACATGACGGTAGTGCAACAAGCTGTATCAAGCGTAATCTATTGAACTAAACGAGAAATCTATACTAATTTCAACCTTATCTTTTAGTCTATTGAGCAGATATTATTATCACATATGGTGGAAGTTGAAATTTAAACCTTGAAGTCTAAAAAATTACACCGTAATCAACTTTGTTCGATAAAAGGAGTAATGCTATTCATATTTTCGCCATTATTATCAAGTGAACCGATAGTGGTATAAGGCACGGCCTAGGTGATCGGCTGGCGCTGGAGATGCGAGTTCGTATCCTCAAACAGCACATAAATTAATGTGGTATTTTTTTGTGAGTAAATTGTATCTTGGTATACAATTGAGCCGAAAGACGAAAAATATCAGAAAGTTGCATGCAAAAAAAAGGCAGATGAAGCTGCTCGCTCGTTCGCAGCTCAGCGAACGATCGCATCACGTGACGTCATTCGTGAGTCATGTGACGCGGCGGTATTCAGTATATTAAGAAAAAAAATTATACTTCACTTAGGGTAGGTATTGTATTTTGTCAATAAATTTAGGTCAGGTAAAATTTAAAAATAAGTAACCCCAATTTAACTCAGATAGAAAAACTGTATACTCAACCAGGAATGGAAAGAGGAAAGAAAAAAACCTAGAAATGTAATTCGAGAAATAAATTAATATTGTTTATGCAATAAGCCTATCTTTTCTTACAAACCTCATACCTACTATAAAATTTGATTCCTTAAATATTAATTAACAAAAAGTGCTTAAGAAAATAAAAAAATAATTATATGAATAAAAAAATAACTTGTGTCCGAGGATTTGAACCTCGGTTGCCGTGTCCACAAAGCAGCGGTCATAACCACTAGTCACTAGACCAACATGCCATATACACAATGATTCAAAAAACTTTAATGCTTTCATGTCATTATCAAGGGGGGTTCCTTTTCTCTGAAGCTGACTGTACACAGGAATACTATAGCGAGTGGCCTTCAACTTGACGACCTAGTAATGTGCCTCTTCACGCTTCGCTTAAAGAACCCAGGGTTATAAGCGGGAGGAAACACGTGCGCAGGCAGGGCGTTCCAAGCCACCATTGTTCGGCAGAGAAACGAACGTTTAAAACGCTCGGTTCTCGCGAAGACTGTTTCCACGGTATGAGAGTAACATCTCTGCCCGGCACGCGTTGTTCGGGGTCGGAAGGGAGAGGGTGGGATCAGGTTGAAGAGCTCTTCAGAACACTCGCCGTGGTAAATACGGTAGAACGTAGCCAAGGAAGCAATTGTTCGGCGCTGAGCTAGTGGCTCAAGGCTTCCCCTTACCTCCGGACAGTCTATTATGTCGCGATATAGTCATAATATCGTGCAATGTGAAAACGCCCATTGTCGGACAGGGTGTAACAACCCACCATTCTAACGTACACCCGGAGCAATTACTCGCAAACAGACTGGCTAATATACTCCCCGAAAACAGTAATAAGCTCGCCACCTATTCAGTAGGCGTAATTTGGACGTAATTAGTGCCCCTAGCGGTAGCGTCAGGGAACTGTGTGAAATGTATGGAGGAATACGAAAACGTATTTCGAGCAAATTAACGTAAGAAACTGGTACTATCCACACAGTACACTTCACGAATTAATTTGGGAATTTAATTGTTCCCTCAATTAAAATAAGCTCACGATTAAAGGATTGGTTTAAAAGAGCGAGCGCCAAGTTTCATGGAAATTAGATAACAATTGTGATTGGTAGCTCGGAACACAAATACAGACAGACAGACAGACGGACGAAAGCAAAATTGTCCAATCTCGAAACGTAGACGCTTCGCTCGCTCATTTAATAATGTTTTTGTGTAGTTCTCCACAAACAAACGGACGGACGGACATGACGAAACTGTAAGAGTTCGGAACCCTTATTATAGTTTCATCATCTTGAACTACGGAACCCCCCTAAAAAGGGGTCGCACTGACCTGGTGGTTTGAGTGGTGGGTGCAAGCAAGCTGTCTGTGCACTGACACTGCTATTATCATTTGTTATTCCTCATAGATTCTTAGCAATATTTGTTTCTGATTACAGATTCCACTTTAAGAATTCACGGATATGATGTTGCAACTTGAATTAAACTCTTCAAAGCTATGACAAATCTGTATATTCATTTTGAACCGATAACCAAAACTCAACTAAATCGAAACAGGTGAAAGAAAAAGGTTTGAAGACTGTTGTCACAAGTGTTCAATGAGAGTCTCATCCTCTTGTGATGTGAATTCTGCCGGTGTTTTGCATAAATAGGATCTTGGATCCACGCCAATACTGGCTTACAACTGTAGCTGTTATTTTAGAATTACGAACAGACACTTCGATCTCGAGGCTGGCGTCCTCAAGATCGATGGTTTGTTCAGGCAATGGGCCAAACGGCCGGAAATTCCTTAATGCTGGGTGCTTGTGGGGGCCATTCGTCTCGTGCTCCGCTATCGGGCCCTGACGTACCAACTCACCTAACTTCTCACTGGCTCTCAGCGGTTAATCGTCACGAGCATCAACGAAGGCCACGTGTCGCTATCGGCCGTCGGCCATGACGTACAGTGACGAATGTTGGGCAGCCACCGCCGTCGCCTCCTTTTGCCGGGAAGGTGTTGGTAGCGAAGACAAGCGTGGGAAGCTACCGGTAGATGTCACCTCATTTGATTTAATATATTTTGCTTCTGATTTAGCTGCTAAAATTGCCTAATATGGTCAAATATGATCAATCTGTACCTACCTATAACCTTTAACAACTAATAATCTACTCGTATTTGCAAAGATTCAGCAGATGGTGATTTTGCAGAATTAAACAGATTCCCAGTGGTATGTTATATAGACAATTGTATACCGACTACTTTTGTCTGCAATGCAAGAATACAAGGCAGACACATTTAAGAAAAAAACATTTGAAAAATCAGAACAAAATCCAATCACTGTCAATCACGTAAAATTCTCTGGAATAGTTGGTCGCCGCAAATAATAATTCGTTTTTATTTTTTTTATTACAAAATCAAATATTCTCGTGCAAAAATAGAATGTTATATATTTTATGTTAAGAAAATTCTAGACCAAATGGGATTAATGTGATACATTAGAAAACTTCCGGTAAGTACATTTTTTTATATTTTAAGTGAAAAAGAAGCCATGCTGGTGATGTAACGTGGCTATAGGCAGTTGGAATGTTGGTTTGTAATTCAAACTTATATTCAAACTAGCGTACGATTGCGGCTTCACCCGTTTGACAAATAATATACTAAAACCTTCGTCAAGAACCATTCTATCCGTTGGTGTAAACCCCATCAAAATCCGTTGCGTAGTTTTAAAGATCTACGCATACCTAGCGACGGATAGACAGCGGAAGCGACTTAGTTTTATACTGTGTTATGAAGTGGTTATTGATGTTCTATATTGCCTAATAACGGCAATAGGTTTGCTCCCTATTGCGTGAGACTAATAAAATTACTGGAAAGTGTGGGTGTGTGATGCTCTGACCTCTGGAATACCACTTCGGAGTTTTAAGTGTTGTCATCACACTTAAAACCCCGAAGTGGTAATCCTGTGTGGTGTACAGTGGATGTGATGACATGTAGTTGTGTATATCTCCTACCAACTGACTACCTACCGCAGATCTGCCTGCGTGGTTTAGATTTAGTTCTCGTTTCCAATTCTCACAGGAACACATTATCGGGATAAAAAGCTTAGTAAACATCCATTTATGCAGGTAAACATGTTTGCCATCACTCAATTCTTTAAATAAAACACTGAAATAATATCAACATACATATTCATGGAATTCCACTTCCTACAATCCCGGCATACTTCTTTCGCTTCTTCCACTTTCATAACTATCTTCATGCACACTCTCCGGTTCTGGTTACTCTTGACCTGGCCTTTGATCGAAACATCTCTGATTTGGGCGACGAAGTACGTTCGCCTAGGTCGACCCTTACCTGCCTGTCCATTCACGCCCGCCTTGTGTATCTGTTTCATTCAGCCATCCTTTCTAGGTGCCGAAACCATCTTAGCATCCCTTTTTCTATCTTACTCACTACATCTTCTGACACACCACAACGTTCTCGTATCACGCTGTTCCTCACTCTATTAACCAATGTCATCCCAGTCATACTTCTCAAACTTCTCATTTCCACTGCATTTATTATTTCATGCTTCTTCTGCCAAACCCAACATTCACTTCCATACAAAAGTGTAGGGACTTTTACTATTTTTAGAGAATAACTTTTTTATTTTTTAGATTATTTATAACACATTTTCAGTCAGTCTAGCAATGACACATAGCGACTATTGAGAATCATAAGGGATGTGACATACAGCTAGTTTTGTCATTACACCGATTGTATTACATTTTTTAAATCTGTTTAGTAGTTAAGAGCCATTTCACGTTTTCGCACGATTTTCTAATATTTTGAGCTCCTAAATTACCATAGTCTGTAATAACTAGAAGTTATTGAATATGCGCAAAAAATGGGCCAAGCTTTCGTGTTGACGTTTAATGTAACACATTTACTAAAAATAACTTATTTGATCTATAGTAATCAATTTCCCACAAGCATTTTATTGAAAAACGGCGCAGAGTTGATTTCAGAGTCGTATTTCTATCAAAAATACTTATAAATTGAGTTTAAAAAAATACATAAAGCATTGGATATATATTTGAATCGTCATTTAATGTAATAGATTATTGAATTGTATTATAATTATTTAGTGAAAAAATAAACCATTGGGCCAATTTTTGAGTTTAACATCGCAATTTGATCGTGATTTTTGGTTTAAATACACAGTAATTACAAAAATAAAATTATTCCAAAATAAACTAAGTTCATTAGAGAACCGATTTCTGCAGTAATATAGGAAATTCTTGCATATACTTTGTCAAAATATTGATATAACTTCAATCGAAATTACAATAAAATACGATACACAAGTGGGCACAGTACTAAGACGGCGCATTTTGTGAAATGGCTCTTAAGGAGCCTATTCAATGCAAAGAAAGTAGGTAGTATAGGTATATAGATTGAATTTTGAAAGTTAACCTTATTTTATTACACAAAAACACATACTTTTCCACTGTTATAATTTTATTACGACCGGTTTCACCTCACGGCATCATCAGAGATTTATGCAATTCAATAAATCACACCATAACATCCATAATTCACATAAAAATATCGTACTATATATTCATAAGGACATCAAAACACTAGTGATGAAATTATAACAGTGAAAATGTATGTGTTTTTGTGCAATATGTGTAGCAGATTCCACCAAGCGCCGTCGTTACAGACAACATAATGGCTAGGTGTCGGCGAAAGCGTAAGTAAGTATAATCTTTTCCTTACTGATTGAAGTTTAGTTTGTAACTTAAGTTACTCTATCACATTTTGGCGGCATGTTAATAAACGGAAGGTCAAACTCATCCTTCACATGCGACGTACACCACGCATTATGACATCTGAACAGGATCTGTCCTATACAATTAGTATAATAACGAACACACTGGTCACTCACCACGCTGTCTCACACGTCACCGCGTCAGACTCGCGTGTTCCCATGCTATCCCACGCGTACGACGCTGTCACACACGTTTAGTGTCATAGCGCGTAGATAACGTAAACGTCAGACGTCGTAAGACGTAGGACCAGTGTGTCGCTGGTTCCCACGTCGTATGTGAAGGACCAGTGTGTTTCAAGCTTTAGGCTGCTTTTTCTATGACGTGCTGTGTGTGGACAAATGGATACGATTGGTGGATGTCAAACATATCCATAGCAACGTAGCATAGCTATGTTCTGATCGAAAGCCGCTTCGTTTTCAGGAAGAAGGTATATGAACTATATCGTGACTCACGAGCAGAATCAGTTCTGATCTTTTCTTTTCTTATGTTTATGTATAGATATATGTATAGTATAAGTTTATGTATAGATATATGTGCAGATATTTATTCATTATACGTATCTAAGTACGGAGCTCAATCTTAGGCGACAAGTGTAAATCGTTTGTGTATCTACTCCTCCGAAACGGCTCGATCGATTTTGACCAAATTTGGCATGCTGGTCGACATCATACCCGGGAGTGATATATCTGAAATCATGAAAATAGAGCTGACCACGGAGGAATAATCACCGAAAAACCAAATGATTAAATGGTTGCCATGGAAACCAGTGCGTCAACAATGAACATAGTTTTTTTTTTCATTCGATTAATTAATTTAAGTGTTCGATTCTGATTCTGATATGTAATAAAAACATTTGCTCCGCTCAACATTTGCAATTAGCAGCATGCATTGCATACCTAGTTAGTATTTAAGTTTATTGATTATCATAATATTATGGATAATAATTCCGTTCGGAGATATTTCTCTATGCCTTGTCCATCTTAACCTTTGAGCACCCACTTCAGATTCTCTCTGCATCGCCCTAAGGTTGACTGTTAGATATCCTAGGGTATTAAGTCCGCCTTTGAGCTTTAACTGTGCATAAAGTATAAATAAATAAAGGCACCCTTTAGCTGCTGTTCATCCAGAGATGTGCTATGATACGTAACTATGGTTGTTTGATATCCACAAATCTTATTTTTGGTCGACCGCAAATCCTCGCAGCAAAGCACGTGGAAATAATCTACGTATGTCACTCAGTGACGTGTTAGGAAACAAGTCGGTTACAAGTTGGACAACTTGTAACAATTTTCAATGATAACAAGACTTTTTGTTTCTTTTTTTATATGTTAGGACTATTCACACAACGCCATCTAGTCTCAAACTAAGCGGAGTTTGTGATACACATTTTTTTTGTAAATACATAGACACATATTATACATAGGAAACATCCAGACTTGGGTACAAACGTATGTCATCATATACAGTTTGTCCCGACCAGGAATCGAACCCGAGACACCGGCGGCGTCGTCCTAGCATGTTGTTCGTCGGTCAGCTGGTGAATCCAAGTAAGCTTTACTTACACTTGCGTTTAAGGTAAGCTCTCGGAAGGATAACTCCAGAGAGCTGATCGATTTTGACCATACGTCCCATCAGGGCGCATACGCCCTGAGTCAACGTGTGGTCAGGTAATTTTGCATTTGGGTTCGTTTATCCCGCGTCGGTGCTATGAGCCTGAATTTCAGTTTCTTTAAGCGCTTATTATGGTTTTCTTTTACAGAATGTGCAGAACGTGAGTATTGAACTGTCCACGCATTTATAATTATGATGAATAGGTCGACGGACTATTGGTAATGTTATAAATATCAATCATTATCGAAACTGACTTCCAAAAACCAATTTGACTGTTTTGTTTGTTAGTTACCTCATATCTTCGGACTAGATGAACCAATTTTTAAAATTTTTAATTGGACGCAAACGTTGTTCGGTATGAGAGTATCTGGAAACCCAATTTTTGCGGAGCGCCAGAGGTAATCTAAAAAGCCACCTGCCACGCGCTCAGCAAAAATCGAACTCCATCCCAAGTGATCACATTTCAATTTGGGTCCTATTCCGACATCTATTTGCTGTCAATTTTTGACGTGTGTTTTTAGACGCCAAAATAATGTCAACTGCAAACAAAACTGTTACCTACTGCTACTTAACTGACAGACACAAATCACTTCTTTATCCCGAAGGGGTAGACAGAGGCTCTTATTATGCCCACAATTCGCCAGTGACGTCGTTTACCCCACGTCTTAGATAAAAAATACTATAGATATTAGATTCAGTACAAATACCACGCGGAATCTTGGCACTCGAATCCTATAGGTAATAGGCTTGTGTCCACTAAGAATAAATCGGATTGGTGTATGTTTCTTATGACTATTTCCAATGAATAGACAACAAAAAGTAATGTAAATTAGTAGACAGATTAGAAAATAAGTTTTGAAAAATTAGGCATTCAGTCACGTGACATCAAACACCAATCAGAAAATATGACGTCACAGGTTGCGCTCTCACACCATAGAGTAAGTATGTATGAAGAGCTGACTTCTTGTTCAAGTTGTGTCTGTGATTTTGTGTAATTTAATTGTTCGTACGTTTTTATTAATTTACGAATTTTTTCTAATTTTAAAGTTAAATATTATAAATCTAACAAAAGTAGATTGAACAAAACGCAGTTTTGGCGCATTATTTCGATGTGCATTTCGAGACAACGCTTGAATCAAAATATTGCTAAGCACCTATATCAAAGTTAAAGGGCTAACCAACAAAATTTATTTTTAATTTTTTGGAGGTTTTTAAATTATTTTATCCTTTTTTCAATTGCTTTTTCATCGTCGTGGGTTTTTTCAAAATTTTTAATTTTGATTTTTATTTTAATCTTCTTAAAGAGCAGATATGTAGCGCCTTCTAGTAAGTTGCTGTCGTTACACCTATTTAAGATCCCTCACTAATCAACTACAAATCCATTCCTAAAAAAAGCCGCATCAAAATTGATTTTCATCACAAATAAGCGCTGTAGCGCCCTCTGATGAGTTGTCACCGTAACATCTATCTAGAAACCTGTACCAATCTAACTCAAACCCATAACTGAAAACTGCATCAAAATCGGACTAGTAGTTTTTGAGAAAATTGGCAACATTGCTTTTCACAAATAATGTTCGCTGCAGCGCCCCCTGGTGAGTTGTCATCGTAACATTTATCTAAGAACATGCATCAATCAAACCCATAACTAAAAACTGCATCAAAATCCGACCAGTAGTTTTGGAGAAAAATGGCAACATGTTTCTGCATAAACATCCTCTCACCCCAAACCCATATACCATGTCCAGTCTATAGTGTATAATCCTTACAAGTGACATGTTCTTGGAATACGTTGAAGGAAGCGCGTAAGCGCCATGATATGTATTCACGGCGCTTTTGACCTTTTGGTCGTGAAAAAACTATAACTAATAAGCGATCTTGCGCTTGAATATTTATATTACGATTAGACGACTAATTTATGGCTTAATCGCTGCAGCGAACTTCGTTCGTTTTTTGTTTAGGATAGCTTCGTCAAACACATTTTGATTTGTTTCGCAACGTGTGACATCACCCAAGGCGCCATGACAGATTGGAGCGTTTTCGTTACCAATTTAAATTAAAAAAATAAATAAATATAAATATAAATATAAATTAAGAATAATCAATAATCAATATAAATCAATATAAATTATGTAAATGATTGTTTTAAATCAAAATAATACATTTTTGTGACTATATAGATTCAAAACTACAGATTTAATCAATTTTTGAAATTTAGGACACAAGCCTATTATTACAAATACCATCTGTAAAATAAACAAGATTGTACATTGATGGTTGACATAGAAATAATTCGTAATAATGAATACAAAAGCATCAATGTACAGCGCCGTTGTCGCATCCCTCGAGAGTCAGCAAGCGGAACATTTAAAGCACATATTAATTAAGCGATGCAAAATTTAAAGCATTATGCTACATTTAACGCACATATTACATTTAAAGCACTTGTAATATTTAAAGCACATTAAATTTATTACGTTACATAAGCACATGTTACATTGAAAGCACATGTGATTTAAATGTCACATGTGCTTTAAATGTAACTGATACTTAAAGCACATATTACATTTAAATGATATGTTATAGCCGCTGTCGCAGCAGAACTGGCCGATTCAAGCGGTGCCGCCGCTGCGACAAGCGTTACCCAGTGCGCCAGCGCTGTTGCAAACGCCGTCGCAGCCGTTGTGGACGCAGGCGCAGTAGGTGCAGACGCCGCGGTGGCATGGAAGATGTAGATTAGTAACATAAATTGTAAGTGGGTACAGTTCTCGAGGCCTAAGCTGAGCCTTGCATTTGTGTGACTGATCACGAAAAGTGGAGTAGAGTGTAAAACAGGTCACATTATACGTTCACGTACGTGCATTCACACAAATGCAAAGGTCAGCTTACGCCTCGTGAACTGTAGCATTTTGACTTCTGAGTTCAACTGATTTTACTATTTACTTAACAGTAGAAAATGTATGAACTTCACTTAACAATATGTAAACAGGTCTTAATAGGGCCTGTTACCATTTTTTTTGCCGGGCGTACATAATACAGTACAGCTCATTACAAGCATGGACATTTTGTGGCTTTCATACCGTCGATGGAAACATCGTAAACGAAGAGAAGGTCGAGGATAACGTGCAACTAATTCTACGAGACTGAATGACCCCATAGTATGTTTGTAACATTATCCATTTTTCAAATCAAATACGTCCACTCGCAATGGACTCGCGCTACGTAGGTACCTACTTGACGCCGTAATGGCGCCCGACTCGCCCGCCTAAAACGAGTCCCGCTCATTGGACGCGTTTTACGCGCGAGTGGGGAAACGCGCGTAGACATCTGGACAGGATATATGTAGGTCTAATATCTCGGGTACGTGCTTAGTGGGTGGACTCTAAGGATATTAGATTAAATACCTACCTACATAGAAAAACCCAAACTATGTGTAGGTATTTGTTTCGACCCGGAATTCGAACCCGAGGCTTCGGCGTACACTTAGGGCCGGCGCTCACTGCCGGCATGGCACGGCAGATTGTGCTGCGGCATCCCGCGGCGTTCCCTGTCACGCCGTGGCACGCCACTTCTTGCCACGCTCAATCAGTGTGAGAGACAAAAAACGAGCGCGCGCCAGTGCGTCTTATCCCCCCTTGCCCCCGCGCACCGACCGGACTGCGCCCCATTAACCGAAATGACCGCTGCACAAGTTACAACCTTATTTCAACTAGCTTAGCAATCATAATTCCTCGACACAAAGTGACCCATACGTCTCGCGAGATGCAATGGCGTACCGCAGCATCCCGCGGCATGCCGGGACGAGTCGCGTCATGCCGCGGCACGTCGCGGAATTGTGGTATCGAAATAAAGTAATATACCTAAACTCTAAACTCATTGAAATAAGATTCAATATAACTTGATTAGTAATAAAATCCTTTGCCATGCCATGCCGTGCCGTGCCGGCAGTGAGCGCCGCCCGGCCCTTTACCGACCACGCCACCGAAGCAGTCAATGACTCAAGTGTAATGAGCTTAGCTGTATATTGCAGGGCTATAAACGTCGACTGTATCACCGAGGTTTCGCCGGCGCCATAATGGAAGGGCATCATTGCTGTATCATGTAAGTAGGTATCATAAACATTACATAGTATAAAACAAAGTCTGTCCGTCCCTATGTATGCTTAAACCTTTAAAACTACGAAACGGATTTTGATGCGGTTTTCACCAATGAATAGAGTGGTTGTCTAGGAAGGTTTTTGTATATATAGTTTGTCAACTGGGCGAAACTGCGGGTGTCAGTTAGTATAAAATATTGTTTTTAAGAATTTCATTTCCGTGGAAGATTCTTTTGCACATTGCCTTGCCCGCATGTTTCATTACCGTGCCACGTTTGTCTACATACTTACATAACATCACGCCTACATCCCAAAGGAGTAAGCAGAGGTGTTTCTAGATATATTGGCATGGTTTCTTCCTTTAACTTTAGGGTGCTATTCTATCATTATGCAAGTCTTGCATGCAAGTTTGACGTCACAAGTTAGTTGCAAGTTGTATACAAGTTGCACATGTGACGGTGCAAGTCTTGCATGCATGTATAACGTCACATGTGCAACGTCCTTATTGCTAATCGTGTTTATTATTTCAGGAGACGTTGTCCAAAATGTTATGTCCTAGAATAGAAGGCTTTGAAAAAAATCGTGAGTGTTATTAAAAAAGTAAACGTGTCTATAAAAGTTTTTGTTTTTTTTTTACTCTCGAAAAAATCTAAATTTTTTTTTAAAGTATTATAGTAATCGCAAATACTGTCTATTAGAATTCCTTTTAACCCCTCTAGCTAAGCTAAAAGTGCGTGTGTAAATATCAAAATAAATGCAAATCTATATCGCTCCAGACTCGTGTCCACACCATTTTACCACACTAGTGTGTCAATGGTATAATAGAGACCTACCTGTTACTCGTGGTCATACCTTATATAATTCTATCACACTAGTATGACTATTGTGTAACATAATATTTTACTCGTGGTCATATAGTTCGGTGTGACCAATAATATAAATATTTAAATAAGACTTATGTACAGTACACACAAACTTGCAAAGAAAAAAAAATCTTTACTTATTACTCCTGAAAACAAAATATGATGACCGCAAATACAAAAGAACGTCTATAATTTAAAATGTGAGTTTAGGTTTACTATCCGATTACGATCTTTCAGATCCCCTATAAAACAAAACACTAAGCAACCCCATCAGATCAACGCACGATTTCTAAAAAAATTCCGGCTATTCCCGTTGGTCAGATCGATGGTTAGATTAGTCTGTCAAGTGGGAACTTTTTGTCCCATTGTCCAGATCAGCTCGGGTTTTCCCGTTGGTCAGATCGATGGTTAGATTAGTCTGTCAAGTGGGAACTTTTTGTCCCATTGTCCAGATCAGCTCGGGTTTTCCCGTTGGTCAGATCGATGGTTAGATTAGTCTGTCCAGTGGGAACTTATTGTCCCATTGTCCAGATCAGCTTGTGATGTAGGTGTATGAAAGTATCATTGAATACAAAAACCTTTGTTGCCCCATCTGGTTCGCACACATCATGACCAACTTTTTTGATGATACTGCCACTCTAGTAAAAGAAACATTATTTTTATAGTGCATACTTTTTTTTTTGTTTCCGCGGCCGTTCTAACGTCCGTTGCCGGGTGTCTCTGGTTACAAGCAGAACGTATTTCCAGTGGCGCCCGGCGGACTTTGACCACCTCTGTGGTCTGCGGGGTTTGGTCGGGATGAGAATCCCGCGTCGTTGGGGTTGGGTTTTATCCCGCGTCAGTGAGTGAATCTGGTTGCGTGCTATGGCATGGGCAAAGGCCCTGCAGCACGCAACCCTTCTAGCCTGCTTCTGTAAGGACGACGGGTGGCGATCCCGCCGTCCTCAGGCCCCGATCATGGAGGTCGATGGTCTTGGGCGTAGATGAGTCTGCGGCGCCCTCGCCGCTGACTACGGAACTCGGCGGGGAGGGTACGCTCCCTCTCCCTCTCGGCCGCCTCCTTCGCGAGCATGACTTGTTCGCAGAAGGACAAGGCCGCGTTCCAGCTACTCCCGTTGTTGTTTTGTTGTTATTGTTCCAGAGATTGTTCCAGAGTCGCTTCCAGGTCCCATGGAGGGGTCCCGGCTAAGAGACATGCAGCTCTCCGGAAATCGTGCGGTAGCCCCTTATTGTTTTGACGGCCAAGGTTGAGTTGTTGGGCGTCAACTTCGCCGCCCATACGGGAGCCCCGTATAGGGCCATACTCCGCACGATCCCCAGGTACAGTCTCCTGCAGGAAGCGTTGGGTCCCTTTAGGTTGGCATCAGTCGCGAAAGCGCGACCGATGCCTGTGTCACCTTGGGGACCAAACTTCGGAAATGTGGTCCGAAGTTCCATCGGCTATCAAGTACGATCCCTAGATACTTCATCGAGGGCTTGATGCCGATGCTAACGCCTCCCACATTTATGCTGGAACCGTTCCGAGTCCGAGACCGTTCCGAGGTCTGTGAAAACACAGAACCTCGGACTTGTGCAAGGCCACCTCCAGTCCCAGCCGCCGTATCCGACCCACGACTTGAGCAACACCTGTCGTGACCTTGAGTGCGGCCTCCTGGTACGTTGCACCCCGCGCCGTGACGAGGGTATCGTTGGCGTAGCACGTTACGCCGACGCCCTCAGGCAACGCACCCCGCAGCACCCTGTCGTAGCCGATGTTCCACAGAAGCGGCCCCAGGACCGACCCCTGCGGAACACCGCACGACACATCCCGCCAAGGTGGCCCGAGCCAGATGGGGAAAGCTATGGCCCTCTCCGAGAGTTAGGCCCCGACAATACGACGGAGGTAGACGAGGCATTTCGTGATACACGAGCGCCTCCCTAACGCAGCTCCATGGCAAGATGTTGAAAGCGTTGGCGATGTCAAGAGACACCGCTACCACCACCTTACCCTGAGAGACTGCTTCCTCCGTCTTATAGTGCATACCTAATATAGAATCATTTTAGCAATTATTTGTCCGTGGTTTATTTTCTAGTAAACGTATACTGGGTTTTATCATTTCCTGTAACAGGTACATAAAAAACACTTTCCGAAAAACAAAAAATTAAACTTACTTTTATTATGATTGATCCGCGACACTTAATTTTTATCCTATTACTACCACCAAATAATTGATTTATTGGCATATACTTTTTGTTTGTAAAATTTGTAGCCGTTATGCAGGAAGACTTCGCCTCCTTTCCTTTGAATAATATTAAAATTTGTGTCCATTGTGCACAAATAATTTTAATATAATGAGGTTATCAGAAACAAAAAGCATAGTCTGAAGAAAATGTTATCTTTAAGTGGCCAGTAAAGTACACAAAGAAGTATCATATACAACGGTGGTATGACCACGAGCAACATATTTACACCATAGTCACACCAGTATGACCACAAGCAACATGTATTACACCATTGTCACACCAGTATGACCACTAGCAACATGTATTACACCATTGTGTAACGCCACGCCACGCCACGCCATGTCAAGCCAATGCCATGCCATGCCAAGCCAAGCCAAGCCAAGCCAATGCCATGCCATGACAGTTAGCGCCGGAACTGTCAGCCAAAGCCCGCCATGTTTTTCGATGACATTAGATGGATGTCAATATACTCTATGCGCTGCCGGTTGAAAATAGAGATTCAAATGATAACGCTAGGTGCAGTTAAAATAAATATTTGTTTAATTGTGAAGTGTTGAAATGAAATGATTTATTTATTTGTACAGGTCACTAAATGGTTCTTACAAACGTCAGTAAGTACTTAAAATAAAAAATGTCATTGCTACTATATTTACATGTACTGCCAGATTCGCAAAGCAATAAGTAGAACCGAGAGATGCACCTGGCAATAAATGTTGTATCTATTATTGCCCTTCTGTTTCAATTGTCACACCAGTGGTATGACTACGAGTAAGGTATTATACCATCGACACACTAGTGTGGTAAAATGGTGTGGACAAGTCTCAGGGGACACGAGTCTCAGGGGTCGCGTGCCGCATATTGTCGTATATTGTGAAATTTTGAGTTAGTCCACTAGAATCCCCTGATTACATCCGCTGGGGGATTTAGGGTGCTTGATGTTGCTAGGAGCTATGCTCCGAGGATGAGCTTGTGGACGAATAAAAATGGGTTTAGGTATGTTTCCATTAGACAGTTCCTTTAAGAGGTCCAACGGCATTTCCGATTTCCAGTGGGTCTAACAGAATTTCGATGGTACCCATGTCTCTATTGATGGAACTAATATTACTCCACTACTGAGCGACAGAGGGTCCAACAGGAGTTCGAAGGTAGATATTCAGTGTCTCCATTATTCAAATGGTTCACGTACGGATTGTGGATGCATTTCCACCAGAGATGTGCTATGCTACATTGCTATACTAGATGCTTTTGACATCCACCAATCATATTCATAAATGCCCCGGTCGCGTTCTAAATTTCGTTTCGCAGCCCGCAATGCGTGTCGATGTCAACGTAAAATATGTTCGCGAGTAGCCCCGTTACCATAGCAACAGGCGTGCAGGAGCTCGCGCGACATGAAACGCATTTCATTATTGTATGTTTGACATTGATATCGACGCGCATTGCGGGCGAGATTCGTACGCTAGTGGAAGAATGCTTGATAGTAAAAACGCTCTTATCCTTCCATGCATGGTTTTCAAACCAAGAATATGTATTGTAGTGTTGGGACTTGCTGTTAGGTTTGAGTGGCGATTTTTTTTTTTAAATCTTGGTCTGATAACCATAAATATAAAAGGATCGTGGATACACAGGTGAGAACAGTAATTTAAAAACAAATACCAAAATCAATGTCGTATATTTATTTCTAATCATATAAAATATTTATCACCCCTTTTAATGTTCTATACCTCACACACATTAATAAATATACTTTATAGAAAACAAACACTGCACTCGCGCTTAAAGCTTAAACACACTGGTCATTCACATATGACGTATGCCACGCGACGTGGGAGACAGCGACACACTGGTCCTACGTCTTACGACGTCTGACGTTTACGTTATCTACGCGCTATGACACTAAACGTGTGTGACAGCGTCGTACGCGTGGGATAGCATGGGAACACGCGAGTCTGGCGCGGGGACGTGAGACAGCGTGGTGAATGACCAGTGTGTTCGTTACAATACAAATAGTATAGGCCAGATCCTGTTCAGATGTCATAATGCGTGGTGTACGTCGCATGTGAAGGACGAGTTTGCCCATACCTTTAGCATCGCATTTTGTGCATATCCAATTATGAAAAATGTACATTTAATTACATAAATTTACATTAAAAAAAAATAGAAATTTTGAAATAAATAAAACAAAACATTACAAAGCATTACAAGAAATATAATTTAACGTTTTGAACCAATTTAGTTTAACTTAAGATGATTTACTGCCCTATATAAACAGAACCTTAACGTTTCCCGGAGTTTCAGTTAGATTGTATCACCCATGCTCACGCAACTGCAGACAGTGCCACGAAACGTCGGGAGCCGTAAGGTATCATGACGAAGTATCCCGTTTAAACGTTAAGTTTATTAATGTAAATGAAAATAACTATTATATTATTCTTTAATCTGTTGCGAAAGTCAAACAAATATTTTTGACAAGGTTTCCAACTGACTATTCGTCCATAGACGTAGGCACAGATGCTGACAACGTCCATTGGACTGGACGTGAAAGCAAACATTAGAAATTTTCCAATTGGACGACGTGCATCCTAATGGAAGCACGGTCAGTCAGTTTTGGAAGACATCCACTTTATATGGATTGTCGGACGCATAGCCAGTGGGGGGCCCTATGGGTCTTCAACTTAACGCAAACTTTGACCACTTTAATAAACCACACACCCAAAATATAACATTAAAGAACTCGACACAAACTAATTAAAAATGTACAAGATTAATAAAGTTATAAAAAAATACATTTGTGCATTAATTTCAATACTAGTTCAAGATGGACACGCGATTGCAACTAGACATATTTATAACATAGTAATCTAACTGCGTCGTGGTTGCGTCGGACGCAAAATGACTAATTTGCATAATGTCACCAATGTCTAAAAAATCAAATTACCTTCATGACACTTTCCCTGTAATGCGTTTTTCCAACAACCTGCGGATCTCGCCCGCAATACGTGTCGATGTCAACGGCAAATCAGTTCGCGTCTCGCCCCGTTACCATAGGGTAACGGGGCGTTACTATTAACCGGCGTGCGGGCGACCCGCGCGAGATGAAACGCATTTCATTATTGTATGTAATTTGAAATCGCATTGCGGGCGAGATCCGCAATGCGATTATATATATAAAAGTGATAGGTAGGCGACCTATCACTTTTCAGGAAAAGGGCTTTAAAAGCAAAATGTCTAAATATATAACTGTTAATATAAACTAGCGAACCCCGCGACTTGGCCCACGTGTAAATAATTATACATGGTTTCCGATTCCCGGCGGATAAAAAGTAGCCTATGTAAAAAGTAGCCTTATCACATCAGCTATCCGCCAGTGAAAGTCCCGTTTAAATCGGTCCAGCCGTTCCAGAGATTAGCGAGAACAAACAGACACGCAGACAGTCAATACTATGTACTCTTGATCCATTTTTTTTTAATTTTACTTCAATGATTATCTTTTAAGCCATTATCTTTTAATTATTGTCTATGTAATAGTACACTAGACTAATGATGTTATGGAACATTCTATTCCGTTCCAACTGATACTATACAACAATACAATACAATAAAACTTTATTGTACACAATGATCTTATGGAACATTCTAAACCGTTCCAACTGATACCATACAACAATACAATACAATAAAACTTTATTGTACACCAATATAACATGAATAACAAACATAAACAGGTGTTAATATGTACAAATGGCCTTATCACTAAAAAGTGATGTCTTACAGGCAACCTTTGGATGGACAAGTAGAAGGAACAGAATTTAAGAAAAAGGGGATAGGCATTGGTTTAAAAATAGGAAATATAAATAAAACTAGGTTCTTGGAAACGGATGCCACTGGAAATACCTTCTAGTGTCACCAGAGACGCCCGCAGCAATGGACACGGGAGTGGCCGCGGTCGCGCAGAGATAAAAAAAAATCTTGGGAAAAATGATGTCACTGATGTCAGTTGGAACTGATTAGAATGTTTGTTCCTTCGAACTTCGATAATGAAACCTAATCTAGACTTACTAAGGTCAAGGTTAGTGGCAATAGCCCTCTACAACTTTAATGAAGTGCGTGTACAATAACGAACAATAATAAGTATACATATTAAGAATGAAATTATTAATAAATCACAAAAACTGATGTCATCGGTAGGACTCGAACCTACGGCCTTTCCCTAACAGAGGGAATGCTCTGACCACTGACCTACGATGACCCAATACCGACAACATCGAATTTTTGCTTCGTAAAGACCGTGGGTTCGAGTCCTGCCGATGACATTTCAGTTTTGTGATTTATAATTTCTATCTAAATATTGATTGACAAAATTTGTATACACCCAAACCCAAATATACATATACACACTTGCTCATATTCAAACCTTTTGAGTAAATAATCATCAATTTTTTCTTGTTGCACACATTATAACCACAAAAAATCGGTTGTCTGTAAAGTCGGTTTACTGACGATAGTTGAACGTGACAACGTCGCCAGTAAACTTGCCTCGTTTGTCGCTCGTTCCGCGCTCTCGCTTGCACTTCAAGCCTTATAAATGGAACGCCTCAGAGCGAGGTAACGCCGCATGACGTCATATTTTTTTGCGTGCAGCCGGCTCCATCGAATTATAAGACGTTGTCACGTCAAAACATATATATTTAAATATAATATTACAGTACCTATGTCCCTTGGACAGGTATAACGCACGAACGGCTGGATCAATGCTTATTATATTTTTCAAAAGTTCAATAAGAATAAAATTATCAGATTTTAGTAAATTTAAGAAAAACAATTTTACAATATGAATCACAAAAGCTATAGTCCTGGCCTGGACTCGAACCAGCGACTGTTCCCTTTCCAGGAGGAACGTTCTACCAACTGACCAAGACACCACTTGCCCAAGATATCTAATTTTGTGATCACATTTTGTTAATATCGCGACTAACGGCGTCGCCAGAGCGCCATCTACCGGTAGTTGAGGACTATGGTTGGTTCTGATAGTGGAATGTTTCTCCTGGAAAGGGATCAGTCGCTGGTTCTAGTCTTTGTGATTCATATTGTAAAATTATATGAGAAAAAGTTAGCATACTTCACTGCTTTAAAATATATTCCTTAAGAAAAACATTAACTTTAGAATGTAATCTGGTAGTGTGGATGTGTAGCTATTGGTAATGAGAAAATTATTTAACGCAGGCGGACGCCAGTTAGTACCTACATTATAGTATAATATATTCATTAGTGAACAAAGTTTGTCGATCAATAATAGGAGAAGAGACGTAAAACATCGACCTTCACCCATTCGGTAACCAAATGAACACTTCTCCATAGGCAAGTCCTGGCAAGTTATCATAGAAATGTTTAGTAATAATATTTGTTAAAAATGTCCCGTCTGATTACCAAATGGGTGAAGGTCGATGTTCTGCGGCTCTTAGTATATAACAATTTATGAATAATTTATTATTCACTAACATAACATAAAAATCTGGTTTCAATCAAACCAATATTTTAATAACGCGAATGTATCAACCAGTCAGGTATATCAATAATATAATTAAACATATTGTTAGATTGTATATGTGATCAACATGTATATTTAACCCAAATTTGTATATTCAACAATCTATATGTACAATTATACGCAAACAAAACCTTACTTACCTAAAGCCCATTTTATGATGATATTTTAATGAACTAACGTTATACACTTGCACGCATATGTGTATAACACGACAAGTGCCAATAAATAT
Organism: Nudaria mundana; assembly: GCA_963556515.1. Taxonomy (NCBI): domain Eukaryota; kingdom Metazoa; phylum Arthropoda; class Insecta; order Lepidoptera; family Erebidae; genus Nudaria; species Nudaria mundana. The sequence goes on from OY748309.1 coordinate 9,739,329, forward strand.
ATATTTATAGGGTTAAACTATAGTACAAATTGAACACCTTTCTCCTTTGAAAATCCGTTTATTTTTTATTTAACTCATAATAAAATACAATTATGCAAATAAAATTTCATCCTATGTATATTTACCGAATAAAACTTTTTATTTCATGTATATTATACATATTGAGCAGGTGTAGAATATACATGTGCTCATAATATACAATATAATCAACTATATAAAATATTTGTGACAAAATACAAAAACAAATATTGATATAAACATAATAAGGTAAATACTTAAGGTAAATTACATGATACCGAACGATAAAAGGTGAATGAAATGGATCTTTTTACAAAGTAGTGAGGTTAAAAATTAAATCACTCCTATCTTGGTCTCTCTCTTTCTCAGCTAGTAATAAATTCGCATAAATAACAACTATATCCGCATGATATAGCCTATATAAATATGATATACATTATTGCTTTTAAGTTTAATAATAAAGCACCTGCGGCGAATTCATAATAAGATACAGGGTCAATATCAAATATTTAAAGCACTCCTATTTAGATTTCTTGTATTTAGATCACTTCTATATACCTATAGATAGAGCACTTTCATTTAGATCACTATCTTGAAACTATTCATAATCATAAAATGCTCTAGTTTATTTTTTTTATACCGAAAGTGATAAAAAATAATTCGGACGTCATATTTTAAGCCTAGCCTAGACGTGTTGATCACTCCCCGAACAAAGGTCATACGACGCTTCCTATCTGAAATTCATTATACATAATTCAATATTATCGATATTGACTGTATCTTATCATTACATACATAAGCCGCGCACGATGTGACTGGGATAGAACCTTCTCACAATAACCGCTCTGTGACGTCATCCGCTGAAAAGTACGGATAACAGTATTGTAGGTTAATCTAAGTCACTATGACGTCACCAACATGGCCGCCAATCCCACTGTCATCTTGCGCGGCTTATACATACATATATTATATAACAGTGTGGGATCTCAGCTCATCTGTCCTCGTGACACTCGGGGGGCGAGTGACGACTTTTAACTTGGTGTTTGACGTCCAAGTGTAGGAGACAACCCACTGCGCCAAAGTACCTGTGTTTGGAATTTGTTTTTTTTATTTGTGATATTGTATCTCGTTTCCAATTCCGTGGGAGTACTATAAGCACTCAGGGATAATGTAGCTACATATTAAAAAAGATACGCGTGATACGAGAACGTTGCGGTGTATCAGAAGATGTAGTGAGTAAGATAGAAAAAGGGATGCTTAGATGGTTCGGGCACGTAGCAAGGATGGATGAAAGAAGATTGACGAAACCGATACATAAGTTAGGCAGGTAAGGGTCGACCTAGCTAGGCGAACGTACTTCGACCAAATCGGAGATGTTTTGACCAAAGGCCGTGAGCCGGAGAGCGTGCATGAAGACAGTTAAGTAAGTGGAAGAAGCGAAAGAAGTATGCCAGGATCGTAGCAAGTGGAATTCCATAGTCTCCGCCTACCCCCATGGGAAAGAGGCGTGACCGTATGTATATATGTATTAAAAAAAAAAGAATATTTTTTATTGTTGCATAACTCCTTAACACTCAACGTTACACAAAGAAACTTATAATTTATTTATGGCCATAATGGCCACAGACGTGAAATTGACGTAAGTGACACGGTCGTGTCAATGTGTGGTTTTGTTTGACACTTATGAGTGACGTATGTGTGACAGGAAATACGTGGCAAGCATGTGCCGCGTTTTTACAGCATATTCTTTAATTGTGTACATTTATTGCCTAAATTGGCCTAAATTTCGCATTCAACCTACGTACAGTCACTTGTAAAAATTGCGACACACAATATAGGATGACACTCAGCATATTGTACTGAGACAAGTGATATAGTGAAAGATTTTTTTAAATCGGTTCAGTTATTATTTTAAATGCAAACAAAGCATATAAAGGTCGATTCACACATATCACTGAAGCCTCCGCACAGTTCAGTATCAGTGTTTTATCAATACAACATTTTTTCATACATTTTCTTTCACGCGTTCCTACATGTCAGTGTCAAATACGACTCTGTCATCACTGACACTGACATGTTCATAAAAAATGTATTAAATCATATTTTGCACTGCTGTTAAACTGTACAAGACGGAACTGAGGCTTTACTAATATGTGTGAATCGACCTTTAAAGTAAAAAGAGACACAGAAATTATAAAAAATATATTTGAATTGGAGAAAAAGATAAAATTTAGTATATAATTTACGCTCTCGATTGTCGGCACTTGGTGGAACTTTTAGTAATACATTTTTCAATAAAAACTCACTTGTACAATATTCCACAAATATTTTTATTTTTGGTAAACCCTGACCGGTTTCGCCTTATGGCATCATCAGAAGTGTTTACTCATACTCACTCGCACAGTATTATGAAATTTAGTGTACTTACCCTTCGTGTTCAAGGAAAAGTGCTTTCAAAGCCCCTCTGGACCAATAGGACATGGCGTACGATAACAGTTTCATAGAAAGTGGATTCACTCGAAGGAAGTTGCCACAAAATACCACCTGGAATAATAATAAGTTTATAATAAGAATTCAAATGCCGGCGCTGCTGCTGCATCGGCTGAAATATGCTAACCTAGCAGGTGATTACATATTTGAGCCGTTTGGGGTTGAGAACCTGGGGTCATGGGGTCCGAGTGCTCGTCGCCTTTATAGAGACATTGCTAAACGCTTAATCGATGCTTCTCAGGGCCAGTGTGTCTAGTACCAGTTCCTTACGTTATTTGCTCGAAATGTGTTTTCGTATTCCCCATACATTTCACACCAGCGCCCCTAGCGGTAGCGTCAGGGAACTGTGTGAAATGTATGGAGGAATACGAAAACGTAAGGAACTGGTACTAGACACCCAGAAGGCTGGCTATTTTCTAACCCAAAGAATAAGTATCGCCATCCAACGTGGCAACACAGCCAGCATTCTGAGAACCTTCCCAGTCGGCAATGACGCGGAGGATTATTTAAACGATATTTTGTAATGTAAATATTTTTAGTATATAATTATGTATTTTGTAATTCTTATTATAAATAAATTTCAATTATTTTTAGTATATGATTATGTATAGTTAAATTGTGCTCACCCTCTCTATATGCTCGTTGGAAGCACACAGCCTCGCGATGGAGCCTATGTTGTTGGTGATGGTGACGAGCGTGGCGCGCGCCAGGTCGCCGCGGGACACGCGCGCGCGTCGCTCCGCTGAACACATCTGACCGAAACTGACCAACAAACAGACATATTTAATTAATTTGATTTTAATGCATTATTGAGCAGAGTTTACGAAGCTCTTTCTTAGGCGACTCGTGTATTTCGTTTAGGATCAAACTCCTCCTAAACGACTGGACCGATCCTTTTGAAATTTGGCACGGTCATAGTGACCATCACCGTGAGTGCATATATCTGAATTCATAAAGATCGGTCCAGTCGTTTAGGAGTTCGACCCGGATCGACAAACTCAGCTCAATTATTGCAACAGCAGAATGTATTGCATAGGTACCTAGTTATTGTACAATATAAATCGTATAAACGATAAGTCTTGGGCAAGAACTAGCGACTGTTCGTCGTTAAATTATGTAAATAAAAGATTAGTTAAGAAAAGCCCAACAAAGACCTCGAGAGATAACTTTTAATTTTTTCCCTATTTTATGTAAGTAAGTATGGGATGGGCATCTATACTAATCTATTTCAAATACGTTGAGATAAAAGGTCGTTGACACTTCCACAACCAATAGAAAACGCCCGTCCCACCCCGTAGTGACAGTTTCTTTGAAAGGTATGTTATCGGTGTCAATATATTTGGAATACACTATAGTAGGAGGGGCTCGTGGTCTAGTGGTAACCAACAATGTTAACACATTGCAAAGGTTAAGCAATATCTAGTCAGGCCGGTCTTAGGATGGGGGGCCATTTCTTTAAGACACTGAGACCTCTCCGGGCCTCGGAGACCACGTTAAGCCGTCGGTCCCGGTTGTCATGCGAACATCTATGGCAGTCGTTAGGGGTAGTTGGAGCCCTTAATCAATAATCCTCGCGGTCTAACTACAGAACTTCGATATCGCCCATGGGTTGTGGAGGTCAGATGGCAGTCGCTTCACGGATAATATCCCAGTTCAGCCGCGACTGAAAAGCCGACCTCAACTGAGTTGGGAAAAGGCTCGGTGAATGATGATAGTAGGAGGGTAAAAAGATACCAAATTGAGAGTTATAAAAGTGGCCCCCAATCGCCTTTACTTCCCATCAGGCAGACGGCGACACCTATACTGACACAAATATAAAAATAGTATATAAATAAAAAAATAGCACGATCTAGAAATCATAAGATTAGATAATGTCGGTATTGGTCATCATGCTGTAATACCTATACTTATGTTGTATTTATAATTTATTGCTTATACCTAATTGGCTAGTTCAATTATAAGGCGGTGTGGCGTATGCGCAACTGGAGATTGGTAGAAGATTGTCGAAGGGTCTCGAACCGCCTTCTCGTATTATCTGGACGTATCTTACATATGACGCCAGAGGTTCGTTAAGTACACCCCACAATCTTATATCTGTACCAACATACCTGCTAGCAACAAGATCCCCGGGCAGACCGAACCTGGCATAATCCCCTCCATATATATCCCGCACCAACTTATCCACTGTGGTGTTGTCTCCGGAGGCAGCTAAGGAGATGGCTTCCTCGAAGCTGCTACAGCCGGTGAGGAGGCTGCAGAGACCCAGGAATGTGCCTCCTCCCAAACTGGTATCGAAGAAAACACGTCAAACAAAAAAAAAAGTTTGAATAGGACCATTGGACGCAGTAGCTTTCGATTTAAAAAAATCTAAATCGGTTCCACCCAGTCGAAAGATATGAGGGAACTTAACAAACATAAAATAAAAATTAAAAACATACAATCGAATTGAGAACCTCCTCCTTTTTTTGAAATACGTCGAAAATAACATTTTTGTACAGTCGTAGAAAAAATCCCAAATAATGTCTTCAATGTTTAATGGCAATACTAATACCCCTGTGCTCCCGGGGCCTATTCTACTAGTGCAAAAGAGATAATTTTTGTCTAACGGACCTTTACATAGTTACATTACAATAGCAGACGATTATTATCTCTGTCCTTATCACTCGTACCCAGTACTGACGTCAGTTGGTCGACGAGAACTGTCGTTGCGTGTTTCATGGTACTGGTAATCATTTAGTACCTTAGTTGTCAACATTAATAGAATAGATCTTTGTTTTTTTTTATCGACCGCTCCCATGTCCATTGCTACGGGCGTCTCTGATGACCCCAGAAGGTATTTCCAGTGGCGCCTGGCGGACTTTGGCCACCTGTGTGGCCTCTTCGGGGGTTTAGTCGGAATGAAAATCCCGCGTCGGTGAGAGAAACTGGTTGCGTGCTGAGGCCCCGCAGCAGACAACGGGTGGCTATCCCGCCGTCCTCAGGCCCCGATCATGGAGGTCGATGGTCCTGGGCGTAGATGAGTGCGGCGCCCAGGCCACTGACTGCGGAACTCAGCGGAGAGGGTACGCTCCCTCTCAGTCCTAACCAGACATATTTATGACAGAACTATCACTAACCGCAGTTCTGGTTAGGACTTGGTCCACACATGGTCACGTACTGCCCTTGCCCTCTTTTTATTGTTGTAACAGAATCATTGTATTTACTGGCGAATAAAAAGAGTGGCCGTGAGTTTTTCTTGCCAGGTTCTTTCCTCACAGGCTCTACCTATTGCCTTGCGAATCTGGCTGTAAATGTAAATGTAGAAGCATTTTCTTTTTTTGACGTTCGTAAGTGTTACTTTGTGACCTACATGAATAAAGATATTTTGATTTTGATTTTCTTATAACGAATCATCCATGTCTAATACAGACAATAGCTAGAATAGAGAATTAAAACAAATAAAACTGTCTTAAACAGTGGCCTTACTTTAGTTATAAGTGTGTATGTAACTTACCTAGTCCCACTGACACGGTAGAAGTCATTCGGTGCATTGACAACTAACACGGAGACCCCACTACCGACGTTGACCAATAGGAAAGGGTAGGGGCTGCTGAAGTCAAAGGGCTTGCGGACGTACATGCTCAGAGCTGCTTCAGAGTATGGCGGCTGGGGGTACACAGAGAACTATAATAATTTGTCCAAAATGGCCGAATTTTTTTATTAAATTCATTCGGCCATTTTGGCAAGGCAACAGGTTTCAAATTTTTATTTCTATAGCTGCTACTTTTAATAAAAAGTAGCAGCTATATTGTAATTTTGAAAAAAAAAATTGAAACCTTTTGCCTTGCGGTGAAATGTTGATGATAGGCAACAAAATCTTACGTGGCACAGACAATTAAAGTCCTGGGCGTGAGGATGACTTAGTTTTAAATCTCTCTCAAACCAATTCTCCAATATTTGTCACGAATTCAATTTCACCCTGTATTTTTCCACTCTTCACTCGTCATCCCCCTCTCTCTTAGACCCAATATTTCACGTCCCCACTCTCACTCAATCTATTTGTATTGTCTTACGTTCAGACGTTCGACGAGACCGCATAGTGTCTGAAGCCCTAACTCTCTCCCCCCCTCTACTCTCCCCCACAGGTACGAGTACATACCGTATCGCTCTGGTGTGTATGTACGGGCAACTCGTCGGGCGGCGCCCAGTAGTAACACTCTTCCGAGTTCATACCGTCTACGTACAACAGACCGGCTATCAGAGCATCCAGCTCGTCCATTTTAGATAGACGCATGTTCACTTCCTGGAAACACGTAATATAATATATATATAAAAAAATATTTAGGATAATTTTACATAGCGCCATCTAACCCAAAGTAAACTAATATGGCAAAACCGGGCACTAGTGAATAGTAGATTGTTAACCAAGGGATGAAAGCATCCCATTTCTGACGAGATATTTACTTCAAGGCAGAAATGGGTGTTTTCACCCGAGTTACACACTCTACTTTTCATTTCGAATGCGAGGAAAGCAAATAAAAGTCAAATAAAAAAATATAATAATAGAGATTGATCACGTATTTGTATATTGTACTTCCCGCCTTTTTTTAATTTTTGTGTTTTATTCGCACTTTTTTCGGGGCAGGTAAAGGCTTGGGCAAACCAAAAGCAGTAGCAGTGCGGTAGCAGTACGTCTAGGTTAGTAAATAATGTAGTTATATGAGGGATGACACACTGAACAAACGCGGGCCCGCTGAACCTACCTGCTCCGCCACTGCGCCGCGCACGCACTGCTCTTCGACAAAACATTTGGACGGGAGCAGCGCAGACGCGGGGCGGTGGCAGCGCAGGCGCAGTTAGCACACGTTGTATTACTACTTCCGCCATTTTGAGTGGTCACACTAGAGCAGTTGAGCGGTACAGACGCAGCGCAGTTACAAGCGGTTGTAATTCAATACAAGCGATCGATACGACACACATAACGCGGTTATAAAGCAGGATCGCCTTCAAACTGCTTTCTGACTGCTCATGTTTCTGGTGTGACATCAACCGCGACACAACTGACCTGCCCTGCTAAGGAGCTGCGCCTGTCCTGCTTTTGGTTTACCCAGGACTTAAGTCTTTTATATCGCCTTGTCATTAGTTTTATTTTTCCATACAAAAGTCTTAAGTTTTTTTAATTTCTTCAATTAATTTTTTTACGCATATATGCGTCTCATGTCGCGCGGGCCACCCTCACGCCGGTTGCTTTAGTAACTAGGTAGGGCTAGTAGCGAACTGATTTGACTTTGACATCCACGAGATCCGCACGCATGACAGGAAAAGTGCCCTTATGAATAACCCTAGGGCGCCATTAATTAGACTAACCTTAATGAAATCCTCTTCAAACTTGTAAGCGCCACCGCCGGTCGCGTATATAGTGTTGACGAGATCCGCCATACCTTTAGAGCGTGCTAGCTGAAGGAAAGCTCCCACTTCTGATGTTGGAAACCTGATGAAGTGTAACGTGCCTCTTCTGCCGCGTATTGATACGTTATCCATCTGAAAATATTCAAAGCATACTTTACCGGCGAATATTTAAATAATTACACCTGTTTCCCTAAAGTGGACACGCAGAGAGGTTTATTACGCAAACATTTCGCCAGTCCCGAATATCGTTTCAGGCAATTTTGCTTATATTTACGTAAGCCTAGTTGGGTGTAACGAATGCATTAATAGAACATCATCTACAGAGACGTTTTCCAACCCAGTTGGGGTTAGCTTTTGCAGTCTAAGTGCGAGGCGGATGAACTTTGATATTTTCCGAGAAGCGACTGCCATCTGACCTCTACTACCCATTTGCGATATCGAAGTTCTGTAGTTAAACTAGGCGGATTTTTTGTAAGGTTTCAACGACCCTCAACGACTGCCTTCTATGTCCGTATGGAAAAGGGGAGTGACGGCTTTTCTGTCTCAATGATCATCCACCGAGTCTTATCTCAACGCAGTTGGGGTCGGCTTTCCAGTCTAACTGGGATTCGGCTGAACTTCGATATTTTCCGTGAAGCGACTGCCATCTGACCTCCACAACCCATGGGCGATATCAAAGTTCTGTAGTTAGACCATGAGGATTTTTGTTTTAGGTCTCCAACTACCCCTTACGACTGCCATAGATGTTCGTATAACAACCGAAATTGACGTCTTATCCACTTACCTGTCTTAAGAAATGGTCACACATCCTAAGACCAACCTGGCCATTCAATACGTTTGTACCGAAGTCTGGATGTTTCCTATGTATAATATGTATGTATTTACAAAAAAAATGTATATAATTATTGATATCAGTTTATCTAGTACTCATATCACAAGCTTTGTTTAGTTTGAGACTAGATGGCGTTGTGTGAATTGTCCTAATATATTTATATTTTATTTATTTAACCTTAGCAATATGTTAACCTAATCTGTTTCTTTTCCTCGTTCTTTATCGTTACGCAATGATGATAATATAACTGTCTTACGCTTTGGCACTTGATAACGTAGATAAAAGCTAATCGGTATCCACTTTAATAGGTTTAACCTACTAATAGTCCAAGATCTCAGGGCCGACAGATCTTACATATCATAGTAAGTTCAGCAAATTCACAAAATGTTCTTTCTTCGGATTTCGCTGTTCTCTTTGAGACAGTCCTGAGAATGCCTCGTGAGTAGGTGAAAAATATGTCGACGTTTATTGTGTCTTCTATTTAGCGAAATTAGTGCAATTATATAAAAATTCAACATCTTACCCCATTGTTTTATATTTATTATATTATTATTCTACGAAAAAAATATCAATATAATATGTATTACCTACCTATCTTATGAAATCTGTCAAATATTAGTAGACTAAACCTCGCAAACAGCCCTAACTGACTACTCCCTTGACTAGTACCTTATATTATGACGTTACATACTCACTGGCACTGACTACCTCGGTGGCACAATGGTACTATGTACGGACTGCCACGCTCGAGGTCTAGGGTTCGATTCCCGGGTCTGGTGGATAATGTATAATTCTCTTTAGAATTTTAGCCAGATAATTATCCCAGAGTCTGGAACTTGTGCCCGGTAAATGGCAATAGGCTCGCCCCCTATTACATGGGACCTAACATAGCTGGCGAGATGTGGGTGTGTTTGAACACCTCTGCCTCCCATACGTCTCGTAGGTAGACCGTGTCTTGACCTTTATTCATCTCTTACCTGTAAGTGTACATCCCGTCTCCCGGTCTTCCCGTAAGCGGAGTTCCTCGTGAGATACCTCCGTATGTTCTTCAGGACTTCGGTCTCCTTGTCCAGTTCCCGGCGGTTCGTCTCCCTCGGCTCGAAGTATACCAGCTTTGTCAATGTGCCACCGATATCCATGCCAAACCAAGGCATGGCTGAAATAGGAGAATATAACTTAGTTCAAATCATAACCTTATCTACAAGTTTTATTTCTCTATTTGAACCTGTTTTGTCGAAACGAAGCTGTTTAACGTGTAAGTCTTGCTCAAACGAGGGACATCGATAAAGGGACGGTCAAACTCATCCTTCACATGCGACGTACACCACGCATTATGACATCGGAACAGGATTTAGCCTATACAATTTGTATGGTAACGAACACACTGGTCATTTACCACGCTGTCTTACGCGTCACCGCGCCAGACTGTTGCGCCGTGTTCCCATGCTATCCCACACGTACGACGCTGTCACACGCGTTTAAAATGTCATAGCACGTAGAATATGTAAACGTCAGACGTCGTAAGACGTAGGACCAGTGTGTCGCCCACGTCGCGTGGCATACGTCGTAAGTGAAGGACCAGTGTGTTTTAAGCTTTATATTTATATCTATAATAATGTACACAAACGACTAAAAGTACTCCGTAATTTGTGTACAGATAGTAACCTCGTCTGCGCAGGCATTTAACCTGTAGAATTTCCTGCAACTTTACCGCCGTATAGTTGCAACTATATAGCATAACTATTTCAATGTCATAACTTCATACATATTAGCTGATGCCCGCAGCTCCAGCCCCAGCCAGCCAGTTGATTCTCCAACTATCCGCAACGACTGCCATAGATGATCGTACACCAACTGGGACCGAGGGCTTAACGTGCTCTCCGAAGTACGGAGGGATCTCACTCACATGAGAAATGGTCGCCCATCCTAAGACCGACCTGGCTAGTGTTACTTAACATACCTAACCTCAGTTGCCTCGGTGGCGCAGTGGTATGAGCATGCGACTGCCGTCCCTAAGGTCCCAGGTTCGATTCTGGGTTGAATTAAATTATTTGTGTTTTCCACAAATGTTTATTTCGGAGTTTGGGTATTTTCTATGTATAATATCATGGAGTCATGGAGGGTGCGACTTGAGCAACCCAAGTGGGGTACCACCATCATCGCGGCGGTGAGACCGATCATGGACGATTGGCTGCAGAGGCAGCATGGTGACCTCACGTATCGTGCGACGCAGATCGTTACCGGGCATGGATGCTTCGGTAGCTATCTGTTTCGCATCCGTCGTGAGGTCACACCCCGGTGTCAAGACTGCGAGGTTTCCGACGACGACACCGCACTCCACACGTTGGTGGAGTGCTCAGCGTGGGCGAGTCAGCGCCGGGACCTCGTAGCGGGACCTCGTTCCGTAGTCAGCGGCGAGGGCGCCGCAGTCTCATTTACGCCCAAAACCATCGGCCTCCATGATCGGGGCCTGAGGACGGCGGGATCGCCACCCGTCGTCCTTACAGAAGCAGGCTAGAAGGGTTGCGTGCTGAGGGGCCATTGCCCCATAGCACGCAACCAGATTCACTAACTGACGCGGGATAAAACCCTACCCCAACGACGCGTGATGCTCATCCCGACCAAACCCCCGCAGAGACCACAGAGGTGGTCAAAGTCAGCCGGACGCCACTGGAAATACGTTCTGCTTGTAACCAGAGACGCCCGGCAATGGACGTTAGAGCGGCCGCGGCCTTGGGCCGCGGAACTATATAAAAAAAAAGAAAAAAAAAGATGATGACGATGAGAATGTCCAAATAAAATATTTATTTACTAGTACTGTGTCTTGCGCGGTTCATCGCGCCGCACCACGCCATAGGTTTTGGCCTATAACTTTTGACCCCTTAGGGGTAGGTCAAATTTTCTGGCTTGCCTCCAGATCGACGGCTATCCATAGAGGGGTCAATCATCATTGGAGCATAATCAGTTCTCGAGAGCTAAGGGGGACATTCCCCATTTCTATATATAGAAGTTACCACTTAGTCACGAGATCCTCGGTACCACATCAGAATATTAAGTAGCCTATTGGTTATTCTTATTATAACATAGGTATAAAACAATGTCGCTTTCGTTCCCTATGTATGCTTAGATCTTTAAAACTACGCAACGGATTTTGATGCGGGTTTCACCAATAGATAGAGTGGTTCTCGAGAAAGGTTTTTGTGTACATAATTTGTCAAGTGGGCGAATCCGCGGGCGTCCGCTAGTAAGTTATAATTATTGCAAAGTTTCTTTAAAGTACGTTCTGTAGCTTTCGTCTGAAAATGTAACACACACACACACACACACACACACCTATATCCCCGAATGGGTAGGCAAAAGTGAATTACACACCCACAATTTGGCAGTATTTTAATAGGGGACAAGCCTATTGCTGTAACCGGGCACTCTAGAAAGAGGTTTTTGTCCAAAATGGTCAAATTAATTTAATAATATAAGCAGCTATATTATAATTTTGACAACTAAATTTTAAACCGTTGCCTTGCGATGAAATGTTGATGAAAGGCAATAAAATCTTACATGCCAGCCGCTGTGGCACAGCCAATTAAAGTCCGGGGCGTATCGGACTCATTCATTGACGAAATGTACGAATCCAAACTTTCGTGTGTATAGTAGGCACGGTTGTTAGGTTTTTCCTGCCTACCCCTTCGTGGATAAGGCGTTATACTACGATTGTACAAATACTCACGTGGTGCATCATTGTCCGGCGGCGTGGGCGGTGTATCGTCCATCTTCAAGCAGTTACTTTTACTCATAGTTGGGCACTGACGTTTTGGTCGTTTCAATATTTTACTTCTGTAATGGAAATTTTCATTGACACATTATTTGGTCCTTCGAGCCGGAAGTTTATTTAACGGAAACAAATTACCGGGATAAAAAGTAGCCAAACTAGTTACATATTAGTCAAATCATTTTCAAAATCGGTTTAGTAGTTTCGGAGACTATTCAATGCAAACAATGAAAGTTATCAATGTAATCTAGCCCATATTAAGTTAATATAAGCTTGTGTTGCGGGATCTAGACGACTGATAAACATACTTATATAGTTCTAAATACATACATTTTATACATAGAAAACACCCATACTCCGAAACAAACATTTGTGGATCAAACAAATAATTTGATTCGACCCGGAATCGAACCTGGGACCTCGGGGACGGCAGTCGCATACTCAAACCACTGCGCCACCAAGGCAGTCAAAATGAGTATAGATATGACTGTCAAGGTTTGTTAGAACTTCGGCGGACTAACTCCCTTTTCACTCTGTGTTTCTCCCGTATCTTGCGGTTTAACAACTCATTTGTTATTGTCCCTATAATATTATACAGGTATAATGTAATGGCACTTTTTCTGTCATGAGTCAGGGCCAAATCAAATCGCGACCAACCAAGTTACTAAAGCATCCTGAGTGCGTGCGGCTCGCGTAACATGAATTGCATGTAATTATTGTATAAAAGGACATGGGTGATTTCGGGCCAAGAAACTATCTACGACTTTCATCGATATAAATATTATTCAAAAAAATAATCAGAATTTAGTATAGTTTAGTGTTACATTTGTTTATCAAAATAACTTCACGGAATTTAGTATCGAATTAAAAGTTATGAAAGGAAATTGATAATAAAATGAAATGCCATAACTTCAAAATTTGGGTTGCCAATTCCAAATTCCGATTTAAATCGATATAAATAATGAATTTCATTAAATACAGATTCTCTTAACCAATGTATGGTGACCATTCCCCTTTGACATTGACACGCATGCGGGCCAGTTCCGCACGCGAGTTGAAAAACGCATAAACATAAAAGTGCCCATGGAGTAATCATTATATTATTTAGTTTTTACGAAGGTGATGGAACTTACTTGGCTGGGGTTCTTGGGAGGGTGGTGAGCGGCGTAGGGCGGCGTTGCCGGCCGCACGCCGCGAGACAGCCTTCACAGCGATGCAGGCGCATCTGTTGACCATACATCTATCATTAGAATTCAGTTTTTCTTATAAACTATAGCTTTAACTTTCGACTTTAGAGATTCTATTTAGTGGCATGTAACGTCCTGGCAGTGTGAATTACAGAGTGGTTATTGATATTATATATGGTACAGTTTATTATCTATGGTCAGCTGACTAAATCAGCCGGCGTCCCCTGCACTATGTGGCGCCACTGTCTTCGTATTTCGTCCGCCATCACGGGACGTTCAAACTGTTTTCTCTTCGAAATAAATCAATATAAAATCCAATAACTATTTAAAGTGAACGTGTGTGTGTAATAACAGCATCCAAGCACCGGTACCTGGTTCCACCAGAATTCAAGACACACGGGTGAGTCAATTGATGCTGACCATAAAATTTTCAGATTCAAATTCAATTCCAACTGGGCTTTCGTCATACATATATATGTAGAGTGTAGTGTTTGGTAACAGCAATATACTTGCCCTTCTTGGTCAGTTGACAGAACGTTCCTGCTGGAAAGGGAACAGTCGATAGTTCAAGTCCGGTTCAAGACTATCGTTTTTCGTATTGTAAAATTATTTAAAAGTTTTGTTTTTAATTATTCTTTTAATTTCGCCCACAACAATGCTATGTTGATTTAATTAAATGTACAGACACACTAATTATTCTTTATTTTTATACTAGGTATAGATTTTAATCATATGTAATCAATTCAAATATATTTCAATTCAATTCTTTGTTATGGCCTCTGCTTGCACTTGCAGCAACTTGCCAATGACCAGTTAATAAAGCTAATAACGTAGGAGATTTTAACTGTGGGTCGAAATATGATCGGTGTCCGAGTAATTCCATAACTCAGTCAGAGTCTAAACAAAAAAAACCCATACAAGAATACAATTAAAACTACCATAGATAACGAATATTCTATCTACAGTAACTACTAACTAGAGAATACATTAAGATATAAATAGATAAGAAACCACAAAAAAGGGGGATATGGTTACGTAATTTAAGTAGGTACCTATAGTTTTAATTTTTTATATTCAATATATTCTATTCATGTAAGTAGCACACTGACGTTTACGAACGTCATACTACCTACATACATTCAATTTCAACGATTTTTAATTATAACCAGATTAGCATGGAAACAGGTTGGAGTCTTTAAGAAAAGAACCTGGCAATAAAACATATCACTTGGGGGGGCTCTTTTAGGCGAGCGTATTTCTCTTCGTACAACGGCCCGGGCGTCGGCGTCCGAGGTCGCGGTGCATTTGGCGTAATTGTTCGACGGACCTGTGTCCGTTGCGCGTAAAAGCATTCATTATTTGCCATACACCTTAAATCAAAAATACCTAGATTACCGATCAGTGCTTTAAAAAC
Source organism: Nudaria mundana (assembly GCA_963556515.1). Taxonomy (NCBI): domain Eukaryota; kingdom Metazoa; phylum Arthropoda; class Insecta; order Lepidoptera; family Erebidae; genus Nudaria; species Nudaria mundana. The sequence goes on from OY748309.1 coordinate 9,754,427, forward strand.
GGCACCACTTCACCTCGGTTATTGCACACCTGCTCGCTTCAACCGCGCGCCGTACTAAGTTCCTATACCGCTTGCTGACTCTCGAGGGATGCGACAACGGCGCTGTACATTGACGCTTTTGTATTCATTATTACGAATTATTTGTATGTCATCCATCAATGTACAATCTTGTTTCTTTGTAATAATTACCTATATAGTATTCGAGTGCCAAGATTCCGCGTTGTATTTGTACTGAATCCAATATCTATAGTATTTTTGATCTAAGCCATACACCACCGGTGAATCCAGTGAAAACAACCCGACGGTCTGTTGTCCGTAGAAAAATACGCTCGTTTAAAAGGGAGCTTAATGTTACTAAAACATTGTCGCAAGTTTCGAAATCGTGTGCTGGTGGTGTTTTGGTCAGTTGGTAGAACGTTCCTCCTGGGAAGGGATCAGCCCAAGACTGTCGTTTTAGTGATTCACATAGTAAAAATAAATCACTCACACTCATTTTTTTAAATAAACGTATTAAAATGACACCAATTTCAACTATTTTATAATACTCGTAATCGCGTGTAACTGCCAGCACATAGATAAGTTAACTGATTATAATTACCGATTGTCAGTTAATTTCGACTTTCATCCGCAGTAAGTAGGTTCGATAAGGTTTTATCCAGATAATAATAATAATATCAAGTGTCGTCGATAATTATCGTATCAACGCAGACAAAAGAGTTATGTACTATAATTAGTAACCCCCATCTCATGGTACTAAAAAAATGGAGAGGTTCTATATTGTCATATGTTGCTACATATGCCCTTAATTTTGTTTTACGAGTTAGCAAAATTTTGAATTATTTTTTTCATACAAAAATTAATAAATCGACAACGAAATGGCTCGTCTATACAAGATAATACTACGCGGCGTAGTACATTAATATCGTACAGTGCTTCTACTCTGACTGTTTGAATGAACGTTTGTAACATAGAGTTAAGAAGTACTACAGGTCCGATCCAAAACATGAAATGGGTTTATTGGTATTACTATAACGTTTCGTAAAAAGTGTGATACATAGAGGTGTTTAGTAGTATGTCAGGATTTTGTCCACGGATAGTCTCACTTACTTTTAAAATAACCCTTTATAGCCGCAGTGTAGAACGACTATGGACGAGCTGTTATAATTCCTACTAAAGAGTCATCCTCGGACGTAAGTTTCCGAGGATATATGTATGACTCTTTTATGAGAAAACTATTTTATGCTTTCGCTAGTATGTAGCTACATTATCTCCGGGTTATGCGTTACTCTGGGAATTCGGGATGAGAAAATTAAATCACGCCAACAGTAAAAGTCATCAAATCCACCGAGCCTTTTCCCACGTAGTTGGGGTCGGCTTTCCAGTCTAACTGCGATTTGGCTGAACTTCGATATTTCAAGTGAATCGACTGCCATCTGACCTCCACAACCCATGGGCGATATCGAAGTTCTGTAGTTAGACCGGTCGGATTTTTGATTTTTTTTTTATTTGACTGCCATAGATGTTCGTATGGCCACTAGGACCGAGACGGCTTAACGTGCTCTCCAAGCTAGACCACGAGCCTCACTTTTTAATTACTTTGTAAAAGTGATGTGAATATTTTAATGAGAGGCCCCTACCCTACCCCACGGTGGATGCTTCTCTAGCGGTACGAAGTTCACCGACTCAACCGCTCAACTAGATAATGCTTATTTATGTGTTAATAATATTCATAAGTATTGTATTTATTCATTAATTGCGGTCTGTCGAGGTCAGGCTAGTGTGTATACGTGATATTCAATTCCGAGCGGACACCCGCGAGTTCGTCCGCATGGAACGAATGAAAAGAAAAAAAACACACACATATCACGCCTATATCCCCGAAGGGGTAGGCTAAGGTGCATTACACACCCACAGTTTGCTAGTATGTTTTAGTCCCACGTAATAGGGGGCAAGTCTATTGCCGTCACCGGGCACATTTACGAGGGTGGATTGAAAAGTAGTCGGCCTAACACTGATCCATTTAGTTCTAAAAATCAAATTTACCCACATTATTTAGTTCAGTTCAGACCTGTTAATTGTGTGAAGTTTGAAACGTGTGCGATAATTAGTTTTAATTTTATAAATTTATTAACAACGCAATCTGACATCATTTCCGCAAGTGGAGCAAATCGAGCAGCGTGCCGTCATTAAGTAGGTACCTCCATAAGAAGGGGCTGTCATCAAAAGCCATCCATGATGATATGGTCAGTACATTAGGGGATTGCGCTCTTTCATATTCATCCATCAAAAAATGGATAGCAGAATTCAAGCGTGGTAGAGAGAGTGTGAAAGACGAACCCCGCTCTGGAAAGCCTTCGACGTCCACTACTGACGAAAATGTTAAAAAAATACTCGACTTAATTATGGGAGACCGCAGATTGAAAATTAGAGAGATAGCCGAGATTATAGGCATCTCTTATGAACGTACTCAAAACATAATAGTATGTAGTGTTGGGTTTCCACAAGGTGTCTGCGAGGTGGCTTCCGCGACTGCTTTCAGTTGAGCAAAAAAGGATGCGATTGACTATTGCACGCGACTGTTTGGAGTTATTTTAAGCTGATTAATGTGATTTTTTAAATCGTTTTGTTACTATGGACGAAACATGGGTTCATTACTGTACACCGGTAACAAAAAAACAATCAAAACAGTGGAAAAGACCTGGTTCACCACCCCCCAAAAAGGCTAAGTCGATTTTGTCGGCAACTAAGGATTATGGTTGATTATCTTGAAAAGGGTCAGACTATAAACTCTGATTATTACTGCACCTTACTACTTCATTTACGAGAGGAAATAAAAGAAAAACGTCCAGGAATGATCAGAAGAAAAGTCCTGTTTCATCCAGATAACGCTCGTGTTCACACGTCTGTCCAATCAATGGCAGAAATTCACAACTGTGGCTTTGAACTGTTACCGCATCCACCTTATTCACCTGATCTGGCACCGTCAGACTTTTTTCTGTTCCCTAACCTAAAAAAGCACTTGGGAGGTCAAAGATTTTTGACAAATGACGAGGTCAAAGCAGCTGTAGACGCATATTTTGACTCTAAGGAAGAATCATTTTTTTTTCAACGGGCTAAATGCTTGGAAGGGAAGATGGCAAAAGTGCATTGAACTTGATGGTGATTACATTGAAAAATAAAAATATATTTCATTTATTATGTATTTATTTTCTTGGTTAGGCCGATTACTTTTCAATCCACCCTCGTATAATGGTTTAGGTCCAAAATGGCCGAATGAACTTAATAAAAAGTAGCAGCTATATTGTAATGTAACAAAACATACAGTCGAATTGAGAACCTCCTCCTTTTTTGGAGGTCGGTTGAAAAATGAACTAGTTCGTGGTCAAAATGAACTGCAGCTTCCGTTCAACGTGTCACAACATGTCTCTGGTTCTCCCAAGGAATTTTTACCTATACTAGTATGTATAAGCCGCGCACGATGTGAGTGGGATAGAATCTTGTCACAATAACTGCTCCGTGTCGTCATCAATCGTACATCGTACAGATAACAAAACATATCAGTATTATAGGTTAATCTACGTCACTATGACGTCACCATCATGGCCGCCAATCCTATTGTCATCTTGCGCTGGTCATAACTCAATACCTATAATATATAAACGTGTGTATCCTATAATATATGATAGTTTTAAGTATGGTAAATAATATATCTTTGAATTCATCTTTCATTTCTTTCGCTTTATTGACTCATTTGACTCAGTGACCCAATGGCTTTAGTTCAATCACCTACAATACTCAATACTTAATACATGCTTCTATAATGTGGTACAGATCTTAAAATAGTTATAGCTACAATAATGGACCCTGTCGGGCACAGCACAATGTTTGTCTGGAGAGAAGAGAAATTTGCTGCATTTATTTAGGTTTGTTATTTATTAATTACAAATAACTTTATTAAATTTTACGGTTTTGTTGGATATTATTATACATTATATTAAGTTTCTTTTTTATTATTATTAAGTATATAAATAGCAATTTTGGTACATTCATTAAAAAGTAAATTTTTTGGATGTCACAAATATCATAAGACAAACATATCTAAATATCCTGGTGATTAAAGTTATACAAAGTCATATCAACAATGTTTGCGTCTAGTTCGTTCGCTTCACATTTCTTTCGTGTCATTTGACTCGGTGACTTTAGCTAGTTCAATCATCCAGCTATTTTCATTTCAAATGATTTGAAATATGTATATATTTTGCGTAGGACGATGAAATTACGCACTCCTCACGTTGGTGGAGTGCTCAGCGTGGGCGAGTCAGCGCTGGGACCTCGTCGTAGGTCTGGGCGTGGATACCCTCTCACTGGAAACCATGCTACAAATCATGGTCTCCAGCTGGAGTAGGTGGAACGTAGCCGTGTTCTTTTGCGAGCAGGTTATGCTATGGCCGAGAGGGAGAGGTAGCGTACCCGCGCTGAGTTCCGAAGTCGGCGACCAGGGCGCCATAGACTCATCTACGCCCAAGACTATCGACCTCCATGATCGGGGTCTGAGGACGGCAGGCTAGCCACCCGCAGCAGCAGGCTAGAAGGATTCACTCACCGACGCGGGATAATACCCGACCCAACCCCAGATAGAGGCAACACAGGTGGCCACAGTCCGCCGGACGCCCCTGGAAATTCTAGTGCTAACCAGAAGCGCTCGGCAATGGAAGTAGGAGAGGCCGCGGCATAAAGCCGGGAAATAAAAAAAAGGATGATGAAATGAAATACGAATTTGTCAGAAGTCAGAAGTGAAAAGTGCCAGCAAGTGTATGACATCAAGTGAAAGGTGGTTGTGGCCAGAATGTGTTGGTTCTAGGAGTACTCTCGAACTTGAAGCATATACAACCTGTAATTACTCTTCATAAATACGAGTAATAACTCTACGTTACTACGTACATATATGGACCAAAACTGTTTATTTAATGAAAATCTCCTTGGAAGTTCATGAAAAGTAATTATGTGTTTCGATTTATTAGGACTGCATAAAGTTGGGAAATAAATTGAAAAGTCCATTTCAACTTTTCATAAAGTATGCTGGACTTCCCAGCACTGAACTTACGTAAATAAATTCTCAAAAACTCAAACCTCCAAATAATGTAATCATTTAGGCCGACTGACGACACTTGACAATGAACATCGGTATTTAAGAATTATGCTTCATTCTAATTTAATTATTTATTTCCGCCATTAAAACATACACGCTTGGGTAATCTAATCTAATTAATAAAAAAAATTAGGTCAGATACGAAAATACTACTAAACAATAAAAGTGAACTAGTTTTGCCATTTACATTAAAAATATTTAGGGGTATACGTACCGTTATCTAACACTTAAAGCAGTTTTTCTCAAAGTGGGCCGTAACGCCCACGTAACGTAACGAAGAGAGCGTTAAGGGACCCAGAAATAATGCTTCGCGATGGTTTCTACCCTTTATGATGTTAAGACAAAAATGTAGCCTATTTTCAAGATCGGGAAAAGAAGCATAATGCTCAGCCAGTGTCAAATTTGTTTTTTGGCTTTAATTTTGGCGTGCAATGTGAAAACGCCCAATCGTTCAACGATTCCCATCTTTGTTATTTAGCCCTGTGACAACGCTAAAAGAGGTAGCAGGTAACCGAATACGGCGACTTGTGACTGTTTATAAGTAAAATCGAACCTGATATCGACAAACTTGTAAAAAATCATCAAATTCATCCATCTCATTCGATTAAAACTAAAATTATATTATTTCTTTTAATTTGATCAAAATACAATAATATATTAAGAATATTAAATTTATTAAAGTAATGAAAATGTGGTGTTTAAGTTTCAGGAGTGTATAAAAAATTGGGGAGCGCCAAACAATAATTGATTCTCAAAGGGCCGCCCCCTTTTCAAAGAATTAAGTTTGAGAATGAAAAAAACTACCGATTTTTAGATCTACAAAATAAGCACATAAATTTTCATAGAAATCGATATAGCCGGAGGAGTTTGACAACAAACACGAGAATTTTATATTCTTTGAAAATCAAGGATTAGATCTTAAATCGTAAAGTCCATCCCTTACCTCTAGATTTTATTTTTTAAATTCGACTCCTGTTTGAAATTTAACCCTTAATGTATCCACAGGTCTCAGTAAGGTCAAGGAGAGTTTGTTTACTTGTATTGTATTCCATGATATTGTATTAAGTAAGTTAAATTGAAACAATCAATTTGCCTACGGTAGTGTGGGGGCATTAACTTGTAAAAGGAATACACGGTTTAAAACGGCTGTTTAAAGCCAACGATTGTTGGTTTTAAGCCGTATAGTCTGCAAAGCGCTTCTTTTAATAGCACGTTTAAATCCGCGTTTGCAATCATGTATTTACCCTTAAAGTTATAACTTGCTGATGACCGCGGCTTCAGCTAATAGAAGGGAAATGTCGTAGTTTCCGACATACGCCACGGGGACGAGAGGAGCTCCTTTTTTTTCTTTTTGGTTTTTTGAGCGAAGTGAGCGAAGCTCAATCTTAGGCGACTCATGTATTTCGTTTGTCCGCATACTCCTCCTAAACGCCTGAACCGATCTCCTTCAAACTTACCACAGTGATAACGTGTGGCGAGAGGGTGGTTCAGAACTAAAAAAAAAAAATCGGACATACCATCGAGGAATAATCACCGAAAAAAACAATGGTTGTCCTTCGAAAATTTAACACTTCGCTCAGTTTTTTGCAACAGTAGCATGCATTGCACACCTAGTTATTTAGTGGGTATCCCTGACACCCAATAACAGTACCTACATACAAAAGGTACATATTTTGGAAAGCCGTGGTGTAGTCGAACCTGTTTTTACTGCTAAAAATAGTAAATAATTGTGTTTCATGAAGTATTTTTTTTTAATTCCGCGGCCCGAGACCGCGGTCGCTCTCACTTCCGTTGCCAGGCGCCTCTGACTCGCAGGCCTTGTGTCTGCGAGCGTATTTCCAGTGGCGCCCGGCGTACATGAAGTATTAGAGAAAAGTTGTTTTTTTTTCCGGACGCATATAAATAGTTTGTGTTTTATTGAAATATTGCCGAAAATAAGAAATTTTCATTGCCGGAGGGAAATTAATAGTGTTCATACAACTTCATCAAGTACCTACCTATATAAACTAATAGATCGCATATGATTTCGTAAGTAAGCAGTAATAGTTGCCACTGGAAATACCTTATGGTTTCACCAGAGATGCCCGCAGCAATGAACAATGGAAATGGGAGTGGCCGCGGCCTCGCGGAATTGAAAAAAGAAAGCAGTAATAGTTGTTCATGAGCCGTATTAAAGCTAGCAATTTTTTTTTCAGCCTATACTGTCCCAGCAAAGGCCTCCCCCAACTCCTTCCAATGTGCTCTATCGTGCACCACCTCATACCAGTCTTTGTGGTAGGCATCCAGATCGTTGCGCCAGCTCTATCTGATCCGACGCGGGCGGCGTTTTCCATCTTTCGGTATCAATGTATAGTAGGCACCCTCGCCCAACGGTCAGAATTCATCCGGCTTACGTGGCCCGCCCACTCCCATTTTAGTTTCGCTGCCTTATTACCAATCCACTAGGTATACCGGTCAAGTTAGCAAATAGATGATTATAATGAAGTCACGTTACTTCACTGTCTATGTTCGTTTTGCAGTCACCCTTGGCAAATAAACCAGTACAACTGGTATTTTACAACATTTCCTTCAGTAAAACATACGTTAAGTTTTCAGTTACATATTTTTCTAGTTTGAAACGGTCCGTACCCAGAGGGTAAAACGGGAACCCTATTCCTAAGACTTCGATGTCCTTCCGTCCGTCTGTCACCAGGCTGTATCTCACGAACCGTGAAAATTAGAAAGTTGAAACTTCGCAGTTAACGTATTTGTGTTACCAGTATAACAATAAATACTAAAAACCAGAATAACAAACCATATTGTTTTGACATTGTTATAGAAAATGGTACGGAGCCCTTCGTTCACGAATTCATCTCGCACTTGACCGGTTTTTTTATGTCCGACTTATTGTCCATTGCCGGGCGACCTCCCTGGTAGCGGCATACTCAATACATTTATTGCTTCCATAATGTGGTACAGACCTTAAAATACAATATTTGTCTGGAGAGAGGAGAGAGAATTTTACTAGCTAGCTGCATTTATTTATTGCGCGGAGCGAAGCGTAGCGTATCTTAGACGACAAGTGTAAATCGTTTGTGTGTCAACTCCTCCGAACCAGCTCGTCCGATTTTGACCAAATTTGGCATGCTGGTCGAAATCATACCTGGGAGTGCATATCTCTGAAATCATGAAAATAGAGCATAAAAAAAAATTAAGTAAATTTGCTTTGCTCTGTTGAGTGCAATTAGTAGCATGCATTGCATACCTAGTTTATTTAGGTTTATATTATTTATTAATTACACAAAACTTTATTATGTGGCCTCAGTGAAGGGGTTGCATCGGATGTTTGACTACTGCGACAAGGCGACACAGTGATACCGCCAGTCTACGCGTTGTACAACGAGTATACTCGTCCGAAGTCTACTCGTACTCGCAGATGTCGCGTGCCGCATGCTGCAAACATCCGACGCTCACCTTTGCCCCGCCGCACATGCCCGCATTGACCGTCACGAGCCGCGTGCGAGTGGCAATATTTGAAACCTATGGCAAAGTACCGAACTCCGCATTTGTTCTCACGTGTTGACGCAGGCACGTACACGAGCGTGTACGCGCGTGTCGGCTAGGTTGCCGAGACACTAATTTCGAGTGGCAGTGGCGCGAGTTTTTGCAAAATGGAGGAACTAATTGAAACTGTTCGAAGCGAAAAATGTTTATACGACGTTGAACACCCAGATTATATGAATACAAAATTCTTCAGTACTAATTCGTTCATGACCACCATATCCTTGATCTTCTAAATCTGAAGCAATTATCGCATGTACTTCTTTAAAATCGTTCCTAGTCATTCTAAAATAATTTTTAAATTTTTCGTCTGAAAACTCAGAAGTTAATTTGAATTCTCCATGTTTTCCTTTTGGACATGAAAGAGCTCTTCCATATTTTTTTCCGGATGATTTTTTCCTTATTAACAATAATCTATTTAAAAACTCGTAATCATTGTCGGATTCTGAACTTAAATCAATCGCGTCCATCTTGCTTTGTTCTCGTCTACGAATGATACTTGAGACACTGATTGATGTACGACTCGTGAAAGCAATTGCGGACACACACGTGTCCACCAATGTCAATGCGACATTGGCGCAGTGTCGTGAACGAGTGCGAGTGTGGACATGTGCGGCGGCGGGCCTTTATGCCGCATCTTTGGGGTAGTGTTTTATCCCGTGTCGGTGAGTGAAGGCGTGCGGGGACTGAGGCCCCACAGCTGTTCTGTTTTATCAACCAGCCGGTACCCGTCCTCAGAGCCGTAATAAGTCTGCGGCGGCGCCTCCGAGTCCGCCTTAGCCTGTGCCTTAAGCTAAACAGTATTGTGTGAAGTGATTATTACAAAGACAAACGAACAAGTTAATAATACGTATTTATAGAACCAAATACAAACAGTTTAATATAATCGTTCTTACCTCATAAATACACAAAATCATAGGTATTTACGTACCTATTGTATGTAAAGTTTGCAGTTCGCTGACAATAAAACCATGATTAAATAATATTAAATAATTGACTGAGGGAGCGAAGCGACCGAAGGCTCCGTTTCAACTTGCAGACTGGGGAGAATTTCTTTCGTCTGTACACGTCTACGGGTTCTGTCAGATCATGTTTGAGGCCGTATTTATCAACCGATTTGCATGAAACTTTACACACACACTCCTTGCTTACAATGAATAATTACGTTTGAATGATATTTTTTGGATTGGATGCCAAATGAAAGAGTAATAAAGAAAATTTAAGAAGAAATTTTCTAAACAAAGCTGCTCCCGAAGTCTACGGTTCACAGAACCACTAGTAATACTAGTCCGAGACTCCTTGGACTTTAATTGGCTGTGGCATAGTGGCTGGCACGTAAGATTTTGTTCTCTGTCATCAACATAATTTCATCGCAAGGCAACGGGTTTAATTTTTAATTTCAAAATTACAATATAGCTGCTACTTTTTATTAAATTCATTCGACCATTTTGGACATAACCCATCATGTGTGCCCGGTGACGTCAATAGGCTTGCCCCTATTACGTGGGACTAAAAATACTAGCCAATTGTGGGTGTGTAAGTGTGGTCCTCTGTGGCCGAACCACAGTTTAGTACTCAGATGCTATAGTTCGAAATAATACCTACCTAAAGTCGTATATATATTTTTAGTAACTCAAGAGATATCTTTTTAATGAACAATTTATGTGGTCCGGCCGCCAGGCAGTGCTCTCTGGCCGCGCCACCTCAGATTAAATAGAGTATAATGAACTATTAATAAATCAATATCCAGAAAAAAACTACCTAAAGAGTACCTTGCATACGACAAATATGGTCCAATAAACCCCTGAGTTAAGGAGTTATTGGCCGTACGGTGTGGTCCGGCTGGAAGGTATACTCTGCAGTTTTGCAATATTTAACTTTAAGTATCCATAAATCAATTTATATAATAGTATATTTTCTCTACTCTTCGTTGATACTGTTTTCTCTCAAGAAACTATTCATTTTAATTAAATTAATTTTTAAAGTATGTGGCGCGGCTATAGACCAGTATCGATAATTTCTGAAACCAAAAAAAACATAGTAGGATGAAACCCATTACAAAAGGACGAGAATATACGACGAAAAAAAATTTACGGTCGATCTGAGGTCGGGAAGTGGAAAGGGGTGAGTTTTTATTGGTAAAAAACGGTTTATCTCGATTTCCGCCAAAACTACAAGTCCTATGGAAAAAAATTAAATGACAAAGTTGTAGGTAATAAAGAGACCTACAACTTTTGTTTTTACACTTTTTTCACATAACCTCAATATTTATGTGAAAAATTCAAATAATCAAGTTTTTGGTTTTTTATTTTTATCTTATGCAAAACAATTTTTTTTTTCCACGAAATTTGGTGAAAACTTACCTTTTTATTAACTTCAAAATTGTACATAGTGATTAAAAAAAAAATTTCGGAATCGAGTTTTTTTCTTTTCTTTGCATTTTCTGAGAACGTTTACCATAGTAATGTATATATTTTTTACCTCAGACTAAAAGAATAACATAGATGGAACATGTAGAATAAACACGTGAAGCCAAATGACACTTTCAATGTGTGCGTGTGACTCCGATTTCCGTGTACCGATACCACTAACGGCGTGTGCGTAATGTTGCCAGCAAATGAAAAAATCTCCTAAAAATCTATATAGTGGACATATGGAAAATTAATATTTGTTATAGTAAATGTTATCTGCAATTATTTTGTCATTTACACAAATGATTATTATGATAAGTGCCTAAAATGGGGAAGTGTTAAAATAAATAAAAACGTGATAAACACTGAGTAAACACACTTTAATTACTAGCTTTCAAAAAATATCTCATAATTAAAATAATCCTTTTTAAGATGAATGAACAAAGCTTCATTCCAGTGTAAGTACAAAGTACAGTCAACAACAAAAGTTGATTAGCACAAAAATATTTATTATTCTTTTTTACATCCCAATGCATGCGCCACAGCAATGTACAAGTAATTTTAGAATCCCCAAGGACAAAGTTAATATATTTCGTGTTTTGTTTATGATTTTGTGATCGGTTTAACAGCTATTAGTGATCAACAGATAAGAATTATTGGTTAAGCTACTTTTGTCGTTGACTATACATGAAGTAGATATCAATAGTCGTTAGGTTAAGACTGAGGCCTTTGTAGTGTTAGACTGAAATTAAACTACTGACACAGTAACATAAATATATTGGATCAGAACATAGGCTGGGAGGTCAGACAGATGTCAATTCCAAGATTGCCGAAATAACCAAGCCACGTATTAAGTAGATCCCGGACACAGATGTGATCGGGAGTTCGGGACTAACGCACGAATGATGATGATGATGATTAGAAACATCGAGGTTGTCAACATTGATGACACTGATTTTTTACTCAGTACTTTATAAATTCCCATAAATACTGCTAAATATTTTGTGGAAATGATGGAAAAATTATGGCAACTCTGTATGATATGGCGGAGGTTTTGTGTTCCTAGTTTGTGCAACTAAAATATTTAGAAAAATGTTATGAAATCTAATAAGAATTAGTTAATTACTTATGAAACGATAATCTTGCATTCTTTCTATGAATAATTGAAGTGTTTTTACACCTTTTCACCACACAATACGGCATATTTATAATATTTTGTTCAACCGTGATCGCACGTGCGTACACACTCGCTGCTCACAAAGGAGTGGCGAGCGAAATGGTATCCCATTGCTATATAGTATCCCTTTTGGCGGCTTCACTCGCTAGTTCTATTCGTTCCGTCTATGTTATTCTTTTAGTCTGAGTTTTTTACATTATCAGAAAGAAAAGATTTCAACGAACAAAAAGCTTCCCGACTTTTTTTAAAAAGCTAATATTTTGACGTGAGCATTTTCGATTGAAAATTAGGGTGTTTTTTCGATTTTAAGTCAAAATTGATGGTGAAAAAGTAAATATTTCAAGTCTTTGGGACATAAAAAGGTAAGTTTTCACCAAATTTCGGGAAAAAAAAATTGTTTTGCATAAGATAAAAATAAAAACCAAAAACTTGATTATTTGAATTTTTCACATAAATTTTGAGGTTATGTGAAAAAAGTGTAAATACAAAAGTTGTAGGTCTCTATATTACCTACAACTTTGTCATTAAAATTTTTTCCATAAGACTTGTAGTTTTGCCGAAAATCAAGATAAACCGTTTTTTACCCTTAAAAACTCACCCCTTTCCACTTCCCGACCTCAGATCACCCGTAAATTATTTTTCCTTTCATTTTTGTTATATTCTCGTTCTTTTGTAACGGGTTTCATCCTACTATTATTTTTTTTCACTTTTTACCATTTTCAAAAGCGCCCTAGTCTACTAGGGAGGTTTACTTTCAACAAATATAACGAAATATGCTTTATTTCTTTATGCCAACGAAAACTGCATAATAAGTACTTTGTAAAAAGACCTGGACTTCATCTATAAACTTTTATTTTTATTACCAACAATGATTTTTAAAAAGGTGCACTTTTTGGTTTTTGTTTACCTATCTACCTAAGAATAGAAGAATTAGACGAAGTAAGTGAAAATTTTGGTTTAAAATAAACAATAAGTATACGAAAAACAAATATATTTTCATAATCAAATATTAGCAAATGTTAATGCAAGGTATATTGTAAATGACGGAAAAGTGTGTAATATACAAACTAAAGTCAATTGAATTTTAGCATTTAGCCGTTTAAACAAGAAATAACAATGAAAAAATGAGTACCAAAACCGCGTATTATAGTCAATCAGTATTACAAATAAAGCAGTTTTGAAGTTATTTTCTAACTTTAAAATGCAAGGCCTAAATTAAAAATAAACATAGTTGATGGTTTCGTTGGCATAAAGAAATAAAGCATATTTCGTTATATTTGTTGAAAGTAAACCTCCCTAGCCGCGCCACATACTTTAAAGATTAATTAATCAAAATGAATAGTTTCTTGAGAGAAAACAGTATCAACGAAGAGTAGAGAAAAGGTACTATTATATAAATTGATTTATGGATAGTTAATATTAAATATTGCAAAATCGACTTGCTGCAGAGTATACCTTCCAACCGGACCACACCCTACGACCAATAACTCCCTAACTAAAGGGGTTTATTGGACCATATTTGTCGTATGCAAGGTACTCTTTAGGTAGTTTTTTTCGGGATATTGATTTATTAATAGTTCATTATACTCTATTTAATTTGAGGTGGCGCGGCCAGAAAACACTGCCTGGCGGCCGGACCACATAAATTGTTAATTAAAAAGATATCTCTTGAGGTACTAAAAATATATATATACTCCGATGAAAGTAGACTTACGGTAGGTTTTATTTCGAACTATAGCATCTGAGTACTAAACTGTGGTCCGGACACAGAGGACCACACGGTGTGTAATGCGCCTCTGCCTACCCCTTCGGGGATATAGGCGTGATATGTGTGTGTGTGTGATTAAAAAATGGTCTAGCAAACCGCCGCGTCTTCGACCGCGTTGTATTATGTACGGGTTAGATTTCCCCAATTCTAACGGGTACATAATACCGGGATTAAACGTATGTAGTTTAAAGCATTTTGGAACAATGCATGCTGCATATAAGTGAAAAGATTACACTAAGAACATAACGGAGAATTTTATTTTATTTTTCTTTATTGGGACATTTAACAGTTACAAGTTATGACTTAATATATCTTAATACAATGTTAAACACTTGGGTAAACGTATAACCCACACTAATTGGCGTTTTCACATTGCACGATGTCGTCCACAATATCGTGACGATATCGTGCAATGACGATATCGTGAAAACAATTCTGAATGAGAATTATACATAGGTAAGAGCAAGAATTAAGAACAAAAGTATAAATGTGTATGTTTCTTATAAGTGTAATTTTGTGAATCTAATTATTTACTAATATATAAAATTCTCGTGTCACAGTTTTCGTTGCCATACTCTTCCGAAACGGCTTGACCGATTCTCATGAAATTTTGTGTGCATATTGGGTAGGTCTGAGAATCGGATAACATCTATTTTTCATCCCCCTAAATGTTAAGGGTAGTCCACCCCTAAAGCAAAACAACGTTTGCCGGGTCAGCTAGTTATTTATAATAATACCTTTATCCCCGCGTGTTCAAACATTCAGACAAACAGATCAACAGACAAAAATTCTAAAAACCTTTATTTTGGGTTCTATAGCTTCATAAAGCCCCCCTACAATAGTTTCTCTATTATATTATCTTCGATGACATCGACCACTTACAATTTTATTATACGAGTATGTATTGATTGATTGATAGGTTCGTCTACGTTTTCCATATAGCATTAAATTGGCAATTGCTGTAATAATGTTATAGTTGATTAACTTAAATAAATAAATATTTCGGGTCGGCGTAACATGGTTTTCTCCTCCACACATCCCTGGTCCACATCCACTACAATAATAAAAATAATAGTTTAAAAAAACTAAAAAAACACGCTTTTATAGAGAATCCAGCTAAAAAGTAGAAAATAAATTTTAATAAGTTTGAATTAAGAATAGTGTAAATAAGAAATAAATGTATATTATTGTAAAAAGCGTGAGGTGCATTTTAAGATATTATCAAAATGAGATTTCTTCTTCTCATATCTGTCAATAAAATATTTATAACTATTGACACTATGTACCTCACGCTTTTTCCATCATTATTTATTTTCCATGTTTTAGTTTTTATTTTAATTTTTTATTTTATTTTCAATCGAATTATTGCATTGTCACCGGTCTTTGACAGGTGTGCAAAGTTTGAATTAAATCTGATCGTTCAAAGTAGGGCAAAATCGAACCCAAAAGAGTCGCTTAGAAACATACATACAAGTGAAGCTAATAAAAGCGTTGTAAATAGTAGAAATGTGACTGTACGTTTGATAGGGTTAACAAAAATATATTGTGGGCGATATACTCGTAAAACGTCTGTCTGTTCGGACTGCTGAGATTCTATTTAGTGATATGTAACATCTGTCCTGGCTACATAAATTTTGGTTTGAATTACAGGTGGTTATGCTTTTTCTATAGTGATCGGTAACATATTACTGTGCCCTATTACGTTAGACATTACGGAATTACTGGCACCCATGTGAACTGTGTATGAAACGGCTGTCCCTGAAAACCAGCGCTGTCTGATTTGCACCACCACGCAGACAGCATTACGATGAGGGACGGCCGTTTATTCCACATTAGTATTTATAAGTATTCATTTAACGTATTTTTTGTTTTATTTATTTTTTAGTTTTTGTATTTTTTGTAACCTGTGTAAGTGTTTGTTTTGTTGTGTGGAGTAATAAATAAATCTTTCTTATTTTTCTTTCTTTCATGTATCTCAGTCAGAGTCTGTTCCGAAGATATTGAATGGATTTCTTACGGATTTGATGGATTAAGCTCAGCTGAAATTAACTTTGTACCGAAATTGAAATCATCTACCGAGCGTTTTCCCAACATAGTTTGGTGTCGGCTTTCCAGTCTAACTGCTCGCGGCTGAACTTGGATATTTTCCGTGAAGCGACTGCCATCTGACCTCCACAACCCATGGGCGATATCGAAGTTCTGTAGTGACGACCGTAACGACTGCCATACAATTTAATAATACTGTAGAGTTTGTTATGAAGGTATTCAATTCTCTAAACCGAACTTTGATATAAAAAAAAATACTAAATTTTTCTACATCCAACTTGAGAGACACTTTCGATAGCACTGTGTGTAATGAAAGTAGTCAAAGTAGCCCCCAATCTCTGGACGTCGCCTCGGCTTTCCATCAGGCGGGCGCATCCCTATCAACATCTCCGGGGGGTACCCAAGTCACTCATGCAAGTGGTACACGTACTGACAGACATACGAGGCCCCTTTTACGGGACTATCATAGTTTCTGGCGAACCGAGGGTGTAATAAACGCCTGTCTTCTTTACTACTATTATAAACAGGAAAGATTTTTGTATTTTTGTGTGTATGTTTGAGGAAAGATTTGTATTTTTGTGTGTATGTTTGTAATGAATAAACTCAAAAACTGCCGATTTCAAAAATTCTTTCACCATTGGCAAGTTACATTCACCCTGAGTAATATAGGCTACTTTTTATCCCGGTAATGTGTTCCCACGGGAACCGGAAACGAGTAAACTAAATCACGCAGGCGGAGCTGCGGCGATCAGCTAGTCTGGAATAAAACGACTTTCAAAAAAGGAGAAGGTCCTCAATTCAACGGTATTTCTTTTATGTTTGTTACCTATCTTTCGACTGGGAAAACCCGATTTAAAAAAAACTAGTTATCACGGCGAACTATATATCGGCTCAAAAAAAAAAGAATATTTTAATATTTCATGCCAATGTATGTAAATTGAAAAACGCGACCGACGGACAGACAGACAGACAGACAACTTTTGGTGTTAAATATATAGATTAAAGCTACTGCTTCTCCAGTGGTCCCATTTCAGTTTGGTCCCATTTGTCGGTTTTCGTGTCAATGTTTGACGTATTTTGTGTTATGCATATGGTCTGAACTTATTGCTTACTTACTTGGTGTATGGTAATAACTCCATGTTGTTCAGTCATTTTGAAAATTAACACTAATATCACAGATTGAATAAATAAATAAATAAATTTACATTAAAATAATATAAATATCACATCATATATCACTTATTCATCGTCGACGTCCAAATCCCATAAATTGGACAAACCACACAACAGTTTGCGCAACACTAAATCGACAATTTTATTTAAAAAAATACAATAGTAAAATAAAATCCACCAAAACTCAATTAAAATTCGCAGGTCCACTGTCATCTGCACAACGCGGCCGCACGGTTCAGCGGTCGCTAAACGACTGGGGAATTCATGATGTGATTTCGTTCGACGTTTGAAATTCATGCGCGGGCGCCGATAACGTAAGCGGTTATCAAATGGTTGTTGTGATATAACACGAGGTATTTAAGTATATGCAAAATATATTGTTTAATGCACGCTTTGGACAATGAATACTAACTAATACTACGCAATTTGTAGGTAAGCAGAATAAGTACATAAGCTGCCTTATAATTATACATTTTTGAAAAACACTCACTTGTATTTATTTATTTATTTATTTACTACTAGGTACATACACAGAATCAAATCGCTTTTATGCTAAACATCCAATATATGTACTAAGTATAAATCTGATGTCCAATTATGGATGTACACATCGTTCATTGGACATCACTGCACATAATTCCGACGGGCGCCACTGGAAATACGTTCTGTTTGTAACCAGAGACGCCCGGCAACGGACGTTAGAGAGGACGCGGCCTTCGGCCGCGGAATTAAGAAAAAAAAATAACTGCACATAATTAATATACATTTAAAAAAAAAGTTAAAACGATCTTCGTTCTTAGTTATCCCTGACTGGTTTCGCTTTATGGCATCATAAGAGGTGTTTATCATATAATTAAAATAGGGTAGTATTTAACTGCTAATAAAAGACCTTCGTTTTAAACTAAAAAATCACTGTTCTAAGCAAAAATACTGATAGCAATTAGGTAACCTCAAAATATATTAATTTTAACGGCAATTTAAGTACATGGCGCATAGCTATTTATTTACTGCTTCGGTGGCGTGGTCGGTAGTGCATCGGCTTTCGACTCCGGGTTCGATTCCCGGGTCGAATCAAAAATTTGTGTCCACAAATGTTTGTTGCGGACTTTGGGTGTTTTCTATGTATATTATGGGTATGTATTTAGAAATATATAAGTATGTTTATTAGTTGTCTAAATCCCATAATGGGTTATGTCCAAAATGACCAAATGAATTTAATAAAAAGTAGCAGCTATACAATACATTTGGATTCATTCAACGGGTCTCTATTGAAACCCGTTGCTTTGCGATGAAATGTTGATGAAAGGCAATAAAATCTTAGGTGCAAATAAACGGCTAAAAGATAAACGTCTGTTATTTTCAACTCACTTTTACGTAGTACCAACAGAGAGTGGCGAAATGTGAGCGTAAAGAACGCCTCTGTCTACCCCTTCGGGGATAAAGATGTGATGTTGTGATGTTTGTGTGTTGTTGTAAGAAATACATACGTAGGATGTTTGCATCTCTACTATCATCATAACATATTACTAGGTATGCAATGCATGCTGCTAATTGCAAATGTCGAGCGGAGCAAATGTTTTTATTACATATCAGAATCAGAATCGAACACTTAAATTAATTAACCGCATGAAAAAAAAATTTTCATTGTTGACTCACGTGTTTCCATGGCAACCATTTAATCATCTGGTTTTTCGGTGATTATTCCTCCGTGGTCAGCTCTATTTTCATGATTTCAGATATATGCACTCCCGGGTATGATGTCGACCAGCATACCAAATTTGGTCAAAATCGGTCGAGCAGTTTCGGAGGAGTAGTCGCACAAACTATTTACACTTCGTCTTGTTGTTTTTTTGCATTGAATAGCCTCAGTAACTGAATTGATTTCGAAAATTCTTTCACTAATATGTAGCTACATTATCCCTGAATGTTAAAGGCTACATTTTATCCCGGTGATGTGTTCCCACGGGAAATGGGATCAAGAAAACCATATCACGCGGACAGAGTTAAACAACTATCCGTTAGATAAAGTAGGTAGTTAGTCTATCGTACGATACCTTATCCGTGGGCAATATTGATTAACAGCAAGCTCATTTTTCGTAAGTGGCTTTATTTTACCGAGTCCTACCTCAATATCTCAAAAAGAAATCTCAAATCAGGTAGTTAACAGAGTTATCCAGTTAAAATATTCGGAACAAGATTGTAAGGTTGTATTAATTCCGAATAAAATTGTAAGGTTGTATTAAGTACATCATTATAAATCAAATATCACTAGTGCAAATTTATTTATTTAAATTTATTTTCAATTTTCTTTATTACTCTTTAATTTTTCATCCAATCCACAAAATATCATTCACATGTTATTCATTGTAAGCAAGGAGTGTCTGTGTAAAGTTTCATGAAAATCGGTTGATAAATACGGTCGTAAACATGAGCTGACAGAACCCGTAGATGTAGAGATGTAGAGGTACAGACGAAAGAAATTCTCCCCAGTCTGCAAGTTGAAATGGAGACAAAAAGTTCCCATCGATCCGACTTGTGCAAAAAAAGTTATTCAAGGTTAAAGTGAAAAATTTCGCTTTTTTGGATTTTTCTCGTAAACAGTGAAATATATCAAAAAAAAATTTAGTACAAAATTGTAGATAATAAAATAACCTACACAAATTACCTTACAACTTTTTTCCTAGGCATTACCATTTCTGAGAGATTGCGGTTATTAACGTCCAACAAGCTATAGGTAGTCTACGCGCAATGCTGGTCCGCTCCTATTAACTCTGTCGTGATGTTATATAGCCTATGTTACTCGCTAAAAATGTAGCTTTATATTACCGAAATCAGATGTATACGCCATATAAAAAACACGTCTTCTAAGTGGGTAAGTAGTAAGTAAGACTACCTCGGTGGCACAATGGTACTATGTACGGACTGCCACACTCGAGGTCTCGGGTTCGATTCCCGGGTCTGGTGGATAATGTATAATTCTCTTTAGAATTTTACCCAGATAAGTATCCCAGAGTCTGGAACTTGTGCCCGGTAAATGGCAGTAGGCTCGCCCCCTATTACATGGGACCTAACATAGCTGGCGAAATGTGGGTGTGTTTGCACACCTCTGCCTACCCCTTCGGGGAAAAAGGCGTGATGCTATGTTATGTCTTCTAAGTTATAGGTTTCTACGATCAGCGATTTTCTACGGCCCACGTACTATTAGCGTCACATTAACGTCACAAAGGGTCAAAGAGTTCATTTTGTAAGTTATTCCGCGATTAACAGATAATATTCCTTTCCTACTTTCATAACATTCAATGTAGATATTTATAAAACCGGACAAGGGTGAGTCGGATTCGCGCACAAAGGGTTCTGTAACAAAACGGCAAAAAATATAAGAATTGTTGTTATACGTAAGTCACACACTATAAGTTTTGCGTAACTTAAAAAAACAACAATGTAAAACCAAAATATAATGTTTATTGCTTTTCAAAATAGTTTCCTTTACATTTTAAACATTTTTTCATGCGATCGAACCAGTTTTTTAAACAGGAGGACCACAGATTTGAAGGCATGTTTTCTACGTGCTAATTGGACGCTATCACTGCCTCTTCGGAGTTGGTAAAAGTGAAACCTCTCATCAAATATTGGATAGAAACAGGCGTTACTTGGCGAAAATCCATGACAAAACAATGGTAAGTAAAATGTTTTTAAGAAAAAACCTTTTAAATTTATATAATAGCATTAATTTTTCGCAGAATTAGCAGAATTTAATTATTAATTATAATTCTGCGAAAAATTAATGCTATTATATAAATTTAAAAGGTTTTTTCTTAAAAACATTTTACTTACCATTGTTCTCTCATCAAATCTTTGATTTTGGGGAAAATACAAAAATCACAGGGTGCTAGGTCGGGGCTATGCGCAGGATGGGTGGCAAGTTGTACTTTAACGGACGCTAAAAATGACTGTTTTGTTGGCCGTGTGTGAAGAAGCGTTGTCATGATGTAGGAGAACGCGGCTTTTGGGTCGTCTTTCGCGAACTTTTTCTAACACCCTGGGTAAACAAATGGTAGAATACCACTCGGCATTAACACTCTTTTGATCTTCAAGTGGAATTGTACAGATGGAACCCGTAGCTGAGAAAAAAAACGCGATAATTTTTTTACCAACGTTTCTCGCCTGCCTCAGTTTTGTTGACTTGTTCTCATTTTATTTTATTTTTTATTTTATTTTATTTTAATTACACATAACAGATTACAACCGATAAAAATACAGAAAATACAAATCAGAAAGATCAGAATCCAGGTTGCATTCCAAAAAAAAATGTGTATGCAAAAGAAGTAACATTAAGGAGTTGATATAAACATATAAAGTATACAATTTTAACAAACAGGACATGATGGAGTTTCAAACCACGATACCCTGATTTAAAAGCTGTTTCACAATTCTTACAAATAAAAACAGTTTCGAAGGCTGGGTTATCCCGGGCGATTTCGTTGCACTGACGAGCCATCCTAACCAGAGGGTTGTAGAACGAAGTATTATTTTTATGCACTTGTAAGGCAAATAGTCCTATTTGGTTTGATCTACGAGCGCTATATCTAATATTAAAGGTCAATTGAACAAGCAAACTAGGTACGTCAAATATTGAATGAACAATTTTATAAAGATGAGTAAGGTCAAAGTACCGTCTGCGTACCTCCAGCCTCTGTACATTAAATCTAATAAGGCGCGCATCGTAATCGATAATATTACGGCCCAAGTGTTGACGGTAACGTAATATTCGTAGGCACTTTCTCTGCACCCTTTCTATATTGTCAATGTGAACATTGTAGTGTGGAGACCATATTGGGCAGGCGTATTCTAAAATGCTTCTTACGAGTGTGTAGTACATGTAGAGAAAAGAGTTAGTACATTTAAAGTCCTTAGTAGTCCTTACAATAAACCCTAACAGCTGATTGGATCTCGTCACTATGTGTTGGTAATGTTCACGAAATGTAAGTTTATTATCAAAAATGATCCCAAGATCTTTAATAACATTGGATGTTCTAAGGACTTGGTCGTCAATCGTGTAATCAGTAACGATCCCATGACGCCTGTTAGTAAAAGTAATAGCGAAGCATTTGGCAATATTGATGGACATCAAATTACTCCTGCACCAACTAGAGATAGCATTTAGATCACTCTGTAAGAGGTTGCAGTCATTAGGAGAGACTATCGCTTTGAATATTTTTAAATCATCGGCATATAAGAGACATTCGCAGGAAATGTTCTTTATAAGATCGTTAATGAATACTATGAAAAACAACGGGCCCAAATGTCACCCCTGAGGAACCCCGGATGGAACATTAATAGGAGACGAGGTGTACCCTCCCAAGGCCATCAACTGACTTCTATTAGTCATTCATTTTCAAACACCCATTCACAAGATTGCTGTTTCTTTTCGGGTTCAAAACAATAAATCCACGTTTCGTCTCCTGTGACAATGTCATAAACAGCATTAGAATGTCCGTGGTCGTACTTCAGTAGCATCTGTGAGCACCATTCCAGGCGAGCCCGCTTCTGCTCCGCTGTCAGTTCATGAGGGATCCAACGACAACAGTTTCCGAACTTTTAATGCTTCGTGTAAAACTTTCTGGATTTGACTCATACCAATCCCCAATAGTCCTCGAATTGTCTCATAGGTAATCCGCGGATTTTCTTCAATTAACCGCATAACAGTAGCGACATTATTTTCGTTGACGGTAGTTGAAGGCCGCACTTCACGAAATTCGTCATGTAAAGAAACTCGACATCTCTCAAATTCAGCAAACCATCGCCTCACGGTGCTCAAACAAGGTGCTTCTCTCCCAAAAGCATTTTGAAGACGAGCTACACAGTCTTGCAGAGAGAGAGAGAGAACTTTTAAAATAAAAAAATTCATCGCTCTAAAATCTTTTCGACTTAATTCCATTTTCGTTGCATACGTAGAACTTTGATGTGTGATAAAAAACAATTGACAAATGATTTCCCGCCAATTATTATTTTTTATTACTAAGAAGGTTGCAACGTTTAAAAAAATATACATTCGAAATTCAAATAGTTCCGATTAGCTAGAAGTGCAAAGCTTTTAGTGTGCCCCATGTAGCAGTAACAGAAATTTCATATGTGAAAATTTCAACCGGCTTTAACGAAAAGTTACAGACGGACGGACGGAAAGCGGAGTCTAAGTACTAGGGCTCCCGTTTTTACTCTTTGGATACGAAACATAAAAACATGTTATTGATTTATGTTTGAAGTTTACGACAATCGAACACAACATCATCCAGTCTCAAACTAAGCAGAGTTTAGAGCTCAGAAGAGCATTCCCCATGTTATGGCGGCTGTACACACTCGTGACCCGAGAGCCTCGGCCGAGAAGGCTCTCGTCGAGAGCATGCCTGACACACTCGTAAGCACCGGAGTCGCGTAGGACTCCCGCGACAATGGACGTAGAAATTGCTGTTGCTGTTTGTCTTTGTGCCGCGACCTATTATAATAATCTTTTAATTTACCATACAAAGAAAATTCGTAAACCATGGACAGAACTCCATAAACTGTAATTCCCGTTCGTTAGACTTCTGTTCATTAAAACTTTCTGCGGGCAACTAAATGAACGAGTGTGTACATGTTCGCTCTCATTTACCTCGCGAGAGCCAACGAGACCCTTTGACTCGGGCGCAAATACCGACACGCCACCGAGAGCGTCCCAGACGAGAACCAATGAGCGAGACAAGAGCGAGACGAGACGAGTGCGCCCTGTACACACTAGGGTTGAAAATTGCAAGTAAAATACATGTATTTTTTTGCCGGACTTAGTAGTTTTCAATAAAATACAGAAGCTTTTAATGAGCTCTTACGATGTATCTTTCGCAAGTTTCCGTTTTTTACATGTATTTTACATAGTATTTTTCAAGACTAATAATAATAAAATAACTTTATGGTTAAATCAGCATCCTCCTTTAGTTAGATATAATTAAAAATCATTAAACTGTCAATAATAACAACAATGTCGTGTTTTATATTTTCACTGTGGTACTTCTGTTATTTTAACGAAAATTGCATTGCTGCACTTTTTTATTAGTGGGTAGTTGTAATTTATTTTCTTATGGATTCGAATAATATTTTATCTCATGTTGCAATAGTTAGTAACGGCGCCTGACTTACTAGTACCGACCGCATTGTGATAGTTGTTATCAATCATTAATTCATTGATTCCGGATAGTTTATTGTATTGCTTTTGAGCTACTGAGAGAAGCAAGAGAATATGCCGCGAAGAAAAAGCAGTATTTGGGAGCATTGTGAAGTGACGGACGGTAATAAAAGTGTCAAATGCAATTATTGCTTAAAACAATATGGTTACAGAAGTGCAACGCGTATGGAAGAACATATGGCGAACTGTGAAAAATGTCCAAGTGATTTGAGACAAAAATACAGCAAAATTTCAAGAGTGTCTCCGATGTCAGGATCGACAAGTTCGCAATCAGTTAGTAATAGTACTGTTTCTATTGCTTGGCCGATGGATCAAGATCGTGGCAATGTAGTATCTACTACATCAGCAAGATTGGATGATTTGCAAAATAAAGATGTTGTAGACAAAATTAATGCAGCATTAGCTCGTGCAGTATATGCTACAAACTTACCATTATCATTATTTGAATCACCTTACTGGAAATCGGCAATAAAAGCGATAAATGAAGACTACATTCCACCCAATAAATATGCAATGAGCAATACATTATTAAATGCAGAATATGTACGAGTAAAAGAAGACACTGATCGAAAATTACAAAAACGTACTAACTTGGGACTTGTAACAGATGGATGAACTAATATGTAGCCAAGGAGTGGTCAACTTTCTTGTTACAACGCCAAAACCTATTTTTATAAAATGCATTTATTGTAATTGTAATTGATTGTAATTTATTTTGATTGATTTAATTAATATATATAATTAATTAATATAATATATATATTTTTTTTAATTTATTTTATTTTTCATTCATCTATTGTAATTTATGAAAAATACATTGATTAATACATGTATTATACATGTAAATTTGTATTTTTCAAATAGCCTTAAATTTGTATTATTCTAACGTTACATGTAATTTACTGGAAAGATTCAAAGTTGCGAAAAAAACAAATGAGTATCTTTCGCCATTTTCAACCCTAGTACACACTCGCACTCGGCCTGTCTCGGGGTGTCTCGAAGAGTGTGTACAACCGACATTAAGGTCGCAGGTACGATTCCGGCAGATCGACATCCACTATCTATCGGTTAAGGTCCCGTTAAAACCAATTCAGTGTCTAGTACCAGTTCCTTACGTTAATTTATTCGAAATACGTATTCGTATTCCCCACACATTTCACACCAGCGCCCCTAGCGGTAACGTCAGGAAGTATTTCGAGCAAATTAACGTAAGGAACTGGTACTAGACACACAGACATTAGTCAGATGACAAACAGACTGATGGACAGACAGAGAAAAATTTCGAAAATTATATTTTTAATTTTAACTTGAAGATCGCCGCCGCCAACGCTCCGTCCATGTGATACAGTTTTCTCGTTCTCGGTTATACCGGGATAAAAAGTAGCTTATATCACTCAGGGATAATATAGCTACATATCAGTGAAAGAGTTTTCAAAATCGGATCATTAGTTACGTAGCCTACTCGCTTCAAAGAAACACACCATCAAATCTTTCCTTTTCATAATATAGTCCGAGACGCCCAGGACTTTAATTGGCTGTGCCATAGCGGCTGGCACGTAAGATTTTGTTGCCTTTAATCAACATTTCATCGCAAGGCAAGGGGTTTAATTTTTTTCCAAAATTATAATATAGCTGCTGCTTTTTATTAAACCCATTCGGCCATTTTGGACATAACCCATCATAAATGTGCCCGGTGACGGCAATAGGCTTGCCCCCTATTGCGTGGGACTGGATATACTGGCAAATTGTCCCCTTCGGGATATAGGCGTGATATGTGTGTGTGTGTTATAATATTAGTATAGATGTAGTGTCATCGGCAGAATTCGAACCCACAGTCTTTCCCTTACAGGGGGGAATGCTCTGACCACTGAGCTACGATGAGGAGTTCGAGTTCTGCCAATGACATTTCAGTTTTTGTGACTTATTTATCTTAATCTATGTATAGAAATGGTGAATGTAATTTGTGTCCCCCCTTAGCTCTCGAGAACTGCTTATGCTACAATGATGGTTGACCCCTCTATGGATAGCCCTCGATCTGGAGGCAAGCCAAAAAATCGAAAATTTTACCTAGCCCTAAGGGGTCAAAAGTTATAGGCCAAAACCTATGGCGTGGTGCAGCGCGAAGCACCGCGCAAGACACCGTACTAGTAATTAAGATTGTTTAAGCAAACTTATTGCTTTGAAATACAAAATTTTATCATTATAGTATTAGACGACGAGTTAAAATGAATACTTAGCTGAAATTAGAATCTAATCGTTCAATTATAACCTCGTTATTTGCAAGTAACATGACCGGATCTGACACCAATTGACAATAATTATCGCGTAAACATTTTTATTAGCGGGTTAATGTTACTTATTAAGCATCAAATACAAGATTTAAAACCGAGTTACAGCCTAGCTACAGACGGACGGACAGACAGCGGAGTCTAAGCATGGTAAAATTAAACTAAAAAACCGGCCAAGTGCGAGTCGGACTCGCGCACAAAGGGTTCTGTACCAAAACGCCAAAAAAAACCACGTTTGTTGTATGGGAGCCCTCTTAAATATTGAGCATATTCTGTTTTTTATACGGACAGACGGACGGATGGACGGACAGCGAAGTCTCAGTAATAGGGTTCCCGTTTTACCCTTTGGGTACGGAACCCTAAAAAAGAACGTTGTCAATTTGTGAGGAAACTATTCCTCACGGGTGATGAATTATATAATTTACTATTGCAAAAATTAATTGACCGAGCGAGCGAAGCGTCTCAGTTTTAACTCGAGGACAGGCCGATTTGGCGTTGTTTGTCTGTATGTATGTATGTGTGTGTGTCAGTTCCGGTCTACAGGCCGCATTTTTCAGCCAATTTTCATGAAATTTGGCACAAGTGTTCTTTGTTGCAAGGCGGAACTTTCGTCTAAGGGATTTTTCGATTGGGGCGAAAATGGGGGAGAAATGGGGGGAAAATGCGGAGAAAATGATCATTTCTCATCTCATAAGACGATGTTTTTTTTTTTTTTGCATGATTAAATAAAGGGATGTTTTCGTGTTCGCTAGGGCGAGTGGAATATGTTTCAACTGGCGAATTGGATGTGTTGTAAGTGTTCCCCATTTTAAAATGGGGAAGAAATGCAGAGAAAATGCTCATTTCTCATTTTCTTTTTTGCTGGTACCTCTGTTGGTGCGCATGGAAAGTCAGCCACCACACCACGTCCCAAAAGGATGTTAGGGACCCGAAAATAACGCGAGGTCTACTGTTCGCAGAACTACTAGTTTAATATTGTATTTAATTATTTAAGTGGAATTACTATCAATTACATAATAAAATGTCAATAAACAAAATATAAAGTATATTAACACGTGACGCTACCCGAACTCATAAAACTATGCATGTCACTCACTCTGTGTCACTCTCTCGTAGGGAACCAACGATCACTGCTTCCTAGTGACACGATAATAAAATAAAATTATCTGACTAACAATAAAGTGTTTTATATTTAACCATAACTTCCAATAACGGGTAGAGTAGCTAGCTAGCTAGAGAGCAAGCTAGTATACCTACAATAAACTACTCGCTGCGGTCGCTGCCGTGGTACTGCGCTGCAGCATGCAATTGAGCGAAGCGACTATTTCTATTAAGCCAACTCCGAAGAGGCAGTGATAGCGTTCAATCAGCACGTAAAAAACATGCCTTCAGATCTGTGGTCCTCCTGTTTTAAAAAATGGTTCGATCGTATGAAAAAATGTTTAATGTAAAGGAGAGTATTTTGAAAAGCAATAAACATAATATTTTGGTTTTAACATGTTGTTTTTTTTAATTTACGCAAAACTTACGTAGAACCTGTAGTAATACACTGTGTTTGTTCATCATGTATTATGATAATGATGAATACACACTTAAGTTACTATTTTTTTTACAGGATTGCACGACCCTCACCTTCAGCACATTAGAAGAATGGGTGAATATAGCTGACAGCGATGATGACGATACTGATATGGATATCCCACCATACATCCCCTTATTGACGAATTCTTATTGACATTGACAAAGACTGACGGGTTGGTGAAGTAGTGACCAGTTAAACTTATGATTTATTTTATATGATTACCGATATGTCATTGATGGTATGACGAGATTCTAACTTGGTTAGCATGATTTCGACCTACCATCCAATGACAGTCGGTATTCCAAACAAATATAATAACTGACGTATAAGCTCAGCATTGTCCTTCAGTATAATAAGAGCATGTTGATATGGCATGAGTTAATAGGAAGGATCAAATTCTTAGCCCGTGGAACGGACAAAACAAAGGTTTGGTGTAAGAAACTATTTCGCCGGCTGTTCAATACAGCAATATTCAATACTTTTGTGATTTCCGCCAGTCAAAATCCAAAAGTAGCCCACAGGCGATACAGGACAATGTTGGCAGAGGACCTTTGTGACCTAGTCACAATGAATTATTTTCTAACGCTAGGAACTCGCGAAGCGATTTTGTCCCGTGCTCGCCCCGGTTGTGGGTCGGTAGTCTGTAGAAATGCTTATTATGTACCTAATAATCTCACGACGCGTTTTACGCACGCGTTATTTGCGTTGTTTGCGATTACCACCGCGGGCCAAGTCTCGTGAGTCTGGAAATAAAACTCCAGTTCCACCACTGCGGCGGGTACCGCAAAAAATCGTTCAGTTTTAGCCCAAGAGTAGTTTGAGTTAGGACTAAGAATATCCACTTTAATTTTTTTCCTTTTTAGCAATATATTATTAACTATGAGATGCGAGCGAAGCTGCGGGCGTCCGCTAGTATCTTAATAAAGAAAATATCTTATTATGTAATGCCTAGCTGGCGGTTGGCGGTTGGGAAAATAATACAAGCCATGCGATTTGATATAAAATCTCGCCAAAATGGGTTTTTACCAAATTTTTTTTACCAAACTTATCAGAAACGGACATTGTGCAAAGCAGACAATAAGAAAAAGGACATTACAGAATGCGGACATTAGATGAAGCGGACTTTGTGGGAAATAGACATTGTGAGAAGCTGACATTATAGGAAACATAGTATGTTTCCTATAATGTCAGCTTCAAAAAAAAATGTGTTTCATGTTTAGTATTACTAAACATGAAACATATTTTTTTGAGGATTTATTAAATGTAGTCATTTTGAGAAGTGGTCATTGTGTCGGAAGGAAATTATGCACGGTTCCAATTAGAATTCAACTATTGCATGATAGTGTATTTTGCTTTGGACCACAGATTTATAATAAAATTCCGGTTTTAATCCAAAACCTCCCAGATATTAACGCGTTTAAGAGAAGGCTGCGCGCATATCTGATTGAAGCATGCTGCTATTCACTCAAGGACTATTTGGACCGATGTGATGGGTAGTGCAAGTCAATGTTTTTAATATTGTTTTATTAATGTAGTCGCGTATTGACCTTTTATTGTGCTGAATATTTATTGTTTTAATTATGGACCTTTTCTAGAGATATTTTTTTTGACATTTTCTATTTTACCTGACATCTTAAATTTAATTGACATTTATAATTTTGTAATTTAATTTTAATAAATGAGATTATTTATTTACAATAAGAATTACAATAAACAATAATATACTAAAAATATTTACATTACAAAATATCGTTTAAAAAATCCTCCGCGTCCTTAATGAGATTATTTAAGTAGATATAAAATTGAAACTTGACATTTTTAATTGACATTTATATTTAAGTTTTTATTTGACATTTTAGTATTCTTGCTTGACATCTTACAATTTTATTGACACTTTGTAATTCTTCATTAAATAATTAGATAATGAGAATATTGTAATGTGGAATATTTTAAATAGTTATATAACTTATGCTATATTATGATATATTGTATGCCTTAACTTAATGGGAGGACACTGACCATTTCTTTTACCGTCAACATCTTATGTACCATTGATCCACAATGTAATACATAAATAAATAAATTCAATGTTTTCCGTGAAGCGACTGCCATCTGACCTCCACAGTCCATGGGCGATATCGAAGTTCTGTCGTTAGACCGCGAGGATTTTTGATTTAGGGCTCCAACGAACCCTAACGACTGCCATAGATGATTGTATGACAACCGGGACCGACGGCTTAACGTGCTCTCTGAGGTACGGAGGGGTCTCAATGTCTTAAGAAATGGTCACCCATCCTTACACCGGCCTGACTCGATGTTGCTTAACCTTTACAATGTGTTAACATTGGAGGTTACCACTACACCACGAGCCCCTCCTCGATCAATCGATATTATGCCAATAAAAATAGTAGATCGTCATATGTTATCTAATGTGTGCAATAATATTGTGTATTTGTGTAATTTACTTGACATAGGAGAAATATTGTATTACTACTGGTCGTCCTATGACCCTATTTTTTGGGTTCCCCCCCCCCCCTCCCACCTCCCAATAAAAGTGCCGTCTCCCCGGGCACTTATTTGGATATATGCCGAAGCCTCGTTCGTCTGACAGCGGGAACACCGCGTGGTGAGGCGACCTCTGGGAGAATAGGGGTAAAGGAAAGGATTCTTACATAGTGTAGTGGGATCCCGAAGCAGTTGATGCATTTGTGGAGCCTGAACATGTTGATGATTAGGGCACCTGCGGGATGAGGGGAAAAGGATCATGAATTGCTGACACTATCATCTGACACTAACACTGACATCTACAACAACCTACCTTTTTCGCAAGGAACTGTTTATAAAACTTTACATAACGTCCCTTTATTGGTAAAACCGATTATCTGCACTTATTTTCAAAATTGAGTTATTTACACCAAGCTACTCCACTTTGTTAAGCTCTATCTACAGGTAAAACCCATTTTTTGATACGATGTATAGTTTCCTAGATAGATACGCAAATAAACAATTATTTACAAACTTTTAAGTAACATCTGCATTTAAATAACCGCTATCGTCATATACCTCTACGATTTTTTGAAAGCCTTGCAATCAAAAGCACATTCCGTTTCATATCATATTTTAGTTGCAGATTGCTTGCTCTCTGAACATCGTGTAGCATTGTACTAATACAAATTAAAATACTTTAAATGGTTCTGATTTTACTGAATTATTGGAAAGTAATTAGAATCTTACACATTAAAAAGAAAGTAACTAGTTCTATTTGCTTTTAGCAGCACATAATCCTTCGCATTTGTGCAGATGTTAATTCAATTAAAAGAGATTAAGCAGCTTTATTTGTTTTTTCTACTACATCAGAGATCGTATCGTTAAGATTTAAATACAAGTAACTCGTTCACTCGTTCACTGAAGCGTATGGTGATATTTCTACGTAAATATTTTCAGCTAAAACCAATTATCGACGCCTAATCTTTTGTTTCACTCGCTCTCGGCGCGCACCTCTCTGACTTAGTCGCCATCTTTGATCGACGAATCGTGCGCCGACCGGTTGTAGTGTTTTGTTTATCAAGTTTGAATATGAGTGCTAAGGAAGTTGGAGAGTCATTGGATCCAGGAGGAAATGCTAAAGAAGGTAATTGTTTGTGTTAAACAGTTTCGACGTTATATAAGTAATATATTTGCAAATAATCAGTTATTATGCATGAAAATATAGGTACGAGTAACTATTTAATATTTCATCATCATCATTTAATGTTTCATAATTATGAATAAACATTGGACTATTTAGCGATATTTTAATGTGATTGTCGTTTAATGCAGAAATAGAAGACACTTGGATAAATGATGCGCCAGAAGAAGATTTATTCATATCTCAGGCATACGACTTATATGACCCAGTCTGAGCAAAAGGTTGTGGATGACATCAGTACTTCAGCGTAGAAAAAAGGTAAAAGAATTTAATTACAAAAGTGGATTATTAAACCCGATGAGTGATGAGGTTGACTTACTTATTAAATTATTATTTTGCAGATAATGGTGGTACTTCTTTAGAGATTATTTTTTGTAAAGAAAAACCGGAAAAAAATTTAAGAAGAAGATTGACTCCGATGGCAATGAACGTTTTCGACGTACGTATGCAACTTAGTTTTATAAGTATTATTTTTGTTGTCATCAACATACTTTGTGTTATATTTTACCACTTTGGTCTAGTACAAACTGGAGCCAAAACTAACCAACTGGTACTCACCTATCATGTTATAATGTCTTACTACTCGTATCTATATTTAATTAATTGTTTACAGGAAATAATTCAACATCACAAGTTTCAAATAACATAGAAAGGAGCGTAGAATCTTATATGGAATCACTATTTGGTAGCGATTTTTCTGATGACGACCCTACATACCAGCCTCCTGATGTTATACAAATGCCCGCTGAAGCGGATTGGGATGATTCGGAATTAATAACACTAAAAGAACTCTTAAATCCAGATTCTGTTTATGCTGTTGAAGAACGAAAAAGAATTATCCGTCGCAAAGCTATAGCTAGGTTGTTTGGTAATAAGCAAAGATAACCCCAATAATGAGTCTTTATTAGTAGCACAGTCAATAACTGATGAGCTATTTCAACGTTGTTGGAAGGTCTTAAAACCACGAGCTCGTTGGCACCAAAGAAATCCTGAAACTTGGAAAGTTAATGTGGTAAAAAGACAGCGAGCTGAAGGGTTGCCATATGTTACAAAAAAGAAATTTAGAAGCTCAATAAATCCTAAGCCTGTTGATAAAATACTAAAAATAATAAATAATAATACTAAAAAAAAAAATAAAATTACAGATGATGAACGCCAAATAATATGCACAAAATATTGGAGTCTAGATTATGCCTCAAAAACATCATTTATTTTGGCTCACGTAAGGGTTAAGTCAGTAAAGAGACTTCTTGTAAGTAGGAAAAGAACGACACAACGCTCTTATGCTAAGCAATGTTTTTTCACAATAGAAGGGTGCGAAATATATGTTTGCCAAAGGTTTTTCTGTCTGTTTGTCTGTCCACACATTATGCATTGCTCCGTGTGTAGTAGCTGATTATATAAAGCACCGTGATAACTTAGGTCTTTTTGCCAAACAAGAAGACCCTCGCGGACGTCATGAGCCTTCGAATAAAGCTGCACCTGAAAAAATTGAGTACATAAAGAAACATATTGCATCTTTCCCTACTATGGAAAGCCATTACATACGGAAGAAATCAAGACGCAAGTACTTAGACAAAAACCTTACATTATGCAAATTGTATTCTTTGTACGTCGAAAAATGTGCAACCGAAAATATAGAACCTGTGTCGGAGATGACATATCGTAGAATTTTTTCTACAGAATTTAATTTGGAATTTTTCATGCCAAAAAAAGACCAATGTCTTTTGTGCACTAGGTATAATTGCGCTAATACAGAAGAACAAAATAAAATAAAAGAAGAATATCAAAAACACATTGACAGGAAGCAAACTTGTAATAAGGAAAAGGATAACGATAAAAATAGGGCTGAAAAAGAAACAAGTTTTCTGTCTGCTACTTTCGATTTGCAGACCATTTTACAATTGCCATGCACCGATATTGGTCTCCTTTACTACACAAGAAAATTAACTTTATACAATTTAACGCTGTACGAAAGTGCGCCTCCTAATGAAGCATATTGTTTTGTATGGTCCGAGACAAATGATAAAAAGGGAAGTTCAGAAATCGGAACCATTTTGTGCCACTATTTAATGAAATGTGTACCAGAGGAAGTCACGGAAGTCAGTTTGTTCTCTGACACATGTGGAGGACAAAATAGGAATCAATTCGTGGCTGTTATCCTATTGTGGGTAATTCAAAACAGCAACCATTTGCAAATCATAGAACACAAGTTCTTAGAGTCAGGTCACAGTTATATGGAAGCCGACTCAATGCACAATGCGATTGAGACTGCCAAGAAAAATGTTGATATTTTTTGTATGACTGACTGGATTAACATTTTCAAACGAGCTAGATCAAAAAAATATACGGAAAGACACAAAGCATTTAACAAAAAATTGTTATCAAGTCAAGGAATTTAACTTCAATGAATTTAAGGACTTGAAAAAATTGGCTAATGCAATAATTTTAAATAGAACTAAAAACACAGATGGACAGCAAGTGAAATGGTTAAAAATAAAACGGTAGTAGGAGTACATAAAATGAGACAAAAAAATATAATACAACTACGACATGTCAAATTCATTTATGGCAATGGACGTAAATTTCAGACACACAAATTCCAAATTCAGTCTTGACAAGCGCATCGACATCTTCGGCACATGGAGACCACAGCTATGGAACAAGAAATAAAGCAAAGCGATTGGCAGCGGAACAGATAATAGAAATAGGAACCACCTCGGAACTCCAGTTCCCCCCGTTGGAATTATTGTATGATGGGCCTCTTCCAATATCAGAAGCCATGAAAAAAGATCTCATCAATCTTTGTGAGAACGGGGTTATACCTGAAGAGTACCATGGATGGTACAGAAGTTTCCTCCAAGATAGGGATCGCGTTGAACGCGTACCTGATGTGGCCGCCTCTGAAGAGTCCCAATCTGACTCATCAGCTGATGAATGAAAGTTATACAATATTTTTGTTTTTAAATTTTCTTTCTACGTTTTTAGTTTTATGGTTTCACAAATTATTTTATATTAGTAGGTACTCGTAATTAGATTGAAAATCTAATTTAATTCATGTTTTTTAAAGTTGCTTTGTATACAATGATTAAAATAAAAAAAATCTAATAAAGTTATGATTATTTCCTAATAATATAATTCTTTTTATTTTCCTACTTTATTTAGTTTTTACTTTCATGCAAGTAATTATATTTTTGGTATTTTTGCTATCATAAAAATGATAATGATCAGGCTTGCTGGTTCGTTATATGAACATTTTACGATAGTCTACGACTATTCTTAATTTTATTCAGGCAAAACCAATCAACATTTTTTAAATTTCAGTTTGTATAATGTTTCAGTTTTATTTTTACAGTTGTTTTTGCCACCTTATTATTTTCATCAAAAGGTTACAGTGAAGTTATAAGATAAGGTCCAAGTGATTTAATTTGTGATATATATGCTTATGTCGTTATTCAGGAAAACCAACTAAATGACCTCCCTGATGATAGTATATGGGTATTATTAAATATAATGGTAGTATATGGTATTTTTGGGTGCAAAGGGGCCCTTCTTACATCTATCGGGCCCCAGCGACCTCACCTGCTAGTGGCGCACCTGCTGATTAACGGACGAGGTTCGTATATTACGGTACCCATGTGGTGGCTTTGGCCCCTACGTGGATACCAGGTGGTACAACAGTGTTGGTCCGGGGGGTACCACCGTGCAGCTGTGCTAAAGCCCCCCAAGTAACCCAGCCCAGGCTGGGTTGCGTTAGGGGTTCAGCAGCGGCACTGCCGGGCCCGGGGCGGTGTATGGTGCGGCAGGCAGGGGTCCAGTGGGGGCGAAGCGGAGTCTAGGTGGGTGGTGTGGGTCGATTCGCCGGCCAGGGAGACCCTTAGCAACGGCGTTGCCGCAGCCGCCCGCAACATAGTCATGGGGCCCGCCTGGGACCAACCACCCCAGTAGGCTGCCCCACATGTTGCGCATAATCCTGTTGTGGGGTCGCCGCTCCGGGTGGTAACCGGTGTGGGGTAGCGGCGGCCTTGCATCAGGGGGGTTTGGGAGCCCTTCCGTCCGGCGGGTCGGCTCCGACCTAACCACACGGTTCTAGACGAAGCTAGCCTCTGCACTTTGTCACTTACTGCCGCACCAAATATCGCCCTGTCTTCACGCTTCCCCATATTTCACAATGACAGTGCAACAAGAGAATAGACGGTACACAGCGGCCCCTAGAAACCCCACAAAGTTGACTTCGTTTGAGGTGGAGTTCGCGAATATCCGCGGACTCCATGCAAACCTC
Source organism: Nudaria mundana (assembly GCA_963556515.1). Taxonomy (NCBI): domain Eukaryota; kingdom Metazoa; phylum Arthropoda; class Insecta; order Lepidoptera; family Erebidae; genus Nudaria; species Nudaria mundana. The sequence continues at coordinate 9,790,747 of OY748309.1, forward strand.
GATACCGTCCACCATCACCTGGAGTCGGCACGGCCTTCTGTGATGTTCCTAACGGAGACACAGATACGCCGCCCTGACGACACGTCGTACCTCTGTTACCCGGGCTATATCATTGAGGAACAATTCCGCGATAAAGCCGGGGTGTGCGTGTTCGTTAGGGCGGATGTTTGCTGCCGCCGGTTGCGCTGTCTGGAGAACCCCTCCTACTCCGTCCTTTGGCTGCACGTGGATCATGGCTCCATGAGCCAGATCTACGTGTGCGTCTACCGCTCCCACACAGGGGACACTGGGACAACAAGGCTTTTCGAATACCTCAGCGAGATGGCTGACGATGCGCAGGTGCGGTTCCCGAACGCTGACCTGGTTTTCCTGGGGGACTTTAACGGTCATCACGTTGAGTGGCTGGGGTCCCTTAGGACCGATCATGCGGGACGAACCGCCCATGCATTCGCTCTCTCCCACGGGCTGATCCAGATGGTACGGGGGATCACCCGGATACCTGACAGGTCAGACCACACGCCCGCCTTGCTGGATCTACTGCTGACGAGTCGCCCAGCCGAGTACAGTGTGTCGGTACGCGCCCCACTGGGCACATCCGACCACTGTGTGGTGCACGCCAGCTTCCAAGTGCCACCGCCTGCTCGCGCTGAACAAATGACTCGACGACTATGGCACTACTCGTCGGCAGACTGGGACGGTCTCCGCGATTACTTTGCGTCCGTCCCGTGGAGCCAGCGCTGCTTTGTAGGGAAGGCGCCTTCGGATAGCGCTGCTGCCATTGCTGGCGAGATCAGTCTAGGGATAGAATATTATATCCCTTTCACTGATGTCGCCAGCATCCGCAAAGCTCGCCCCTGGTTCGGGCGTGAATGTGCCGAGGCTGTCCAGAAAAAACAGTCGGCATATCGCGACCCGAACGTGAACCGCCTCAAAGCAGCGTACAATCGGGCCACTAGGTTCAGCAAGAGGGCTTTCAAGAGAGCGGATGCCCAGCGCGTCGCGCGGCTTGTTCAGGAGCTCACATCCCATCCCACGGGCACCCGTGGATACTGGCAACTGGCCAAAGCCGTACAGTCAAGTTTTTGTCAACCCTCGCTGCCACCACTGCGTTTTCCTGATGGATCACTGGCTCACAAAGCCCAAGAGAAGGCGGACATGCTCGCAGACCTCTTTGCGGCTAATTCCCGGGTCGATGACCGTGGCCTGCAGCCCCCCGCCATCGCCAACTGTGGCCACACTATGCCTGATATTGTTATCAGGCAATGTGATGTACGGGCAGTGCTGCGGTCACTCGACACGCGGAAAGCCAGTGGCCCTGACGGCATTCCGGCGGTGGTGCTACGAAAATGTGCTGCTGAGTTGTCTCCAGTATTAACGCGTCTGTACCGCCTGTCATACTCTACAGGCCTCGTGCCGGAGGCCTGGAAGGAGGCGAACGTACAACCGATCCCCAAGAAAGGGGATCGATCCGATCCAGGCAACTATCGACCCATAGCTGTCACCTCAGTCATTTGCAAGGTGCTCGAGCTTCTTATTAATAAGCAGCTCATGCGATACCTGGAGGATCACTCGCTAATCAATGATCGGCAATATGGCTTCAGGCCAAAACGATCAACGGGTGACCTCCTGGCATTCGTCACGCATGTATGGGGTGAGGCTATGGAAAAGTTCGGCGAGTCCTTGGCTGTTAGCCTGGACATCGCCAAAGCTTTCGATAGGGTCTGGCATGCTTCGCTCCTTTCCAAGCTTCCGGCATATGGTCTACCTCCTCAACTGTGCAGCTGGATTGCCAGTTTTTTAAACGAGCGCCGAGTGCGGGTCCTCTGCGATGGCCAGGCTTCTCGCTTTTTGCAAGTGAATGCCGGGGTACCGCAGGGGTCCGTACTGTCACCAACTCTCTTTCTTCTGCATATCAATGATATGCTTTCCCTCGGGAACATTCATTGCTATGCAGATGACAGTACATTGCACGGGAGTTACTCGGTTCGTCCGACGGCGGGGCGATCTGTGATAGAGGAGGAGAGACGACATCTCGTGGGTGATCTCGACCGAAACCTCGACAGTATCTCCCAATGGGGTGCCGAGAACTTGGTCGAGTTCAATGCCCACAAAACACAGGCGTGTGCATTTACAGCGAAAAATTCCCCTTTTCTTCCCCTACCCACTCTTCAGAATGCAATATTACCAATGAAGGACAATCTAGACATCCTTGGCATAGACGTTCGTCGAGAGCTCAATAACACAAAATACATTGAGAGATGTATTGGGCTAGCTTCGCGGAAACTAGGAATACTGAACAAGGTAAAGCGATTCTTTACACCGCACCAGAGGTGTCTGCTGTACAAAACGCAGATTAGACCCTGCGTTGAATACTGCTCTCACCTCTGGGACGGCTCCGCGAAGTATTTGCTGGACGCACTCGACGCTATGCGGCGACGCGCTGTTCGCATTATATACTGTCCGGAGGTAACGGGAAGCCTTGAGCCGCTAGCCCAGCGCCGAACAATTGCTTCCTTGGCCGCGTTCTACCGTATTTACCACGGTGAGTGTTCTGAAGAGCTCTTCAACCTGATCCCACCCTCTCCCTTCCGATCCCGAACAACGCGTGCCGGGCAGAGATGTCACCCTCATACCGTGGAAACCGTCTTCGCGAGAACCGAGCGTTTTAAACGATCGTTTCTCTGCCGAACGATGGTGGCTTGGAACGCCCTGCCTGCGCACGTGTTTCCTCCAACATATAACCCTGGGCTCTTTAAGCGAAGCGTGAAGAGGCACATTACAGGGTCGTCAAGTTGAGGGGCACTCTCTATAGTATTCCTGTGTACTGTGAGAGTCGCCCTCAATTGCCAGACGTCGCCTCAGCTTACCATCAGGCGAGTGGCGTCAATTTGTCGACCTAAATATAAAAAAAAAAAAAATATAAAAAAAAAATATGGCATTTTTTCAGGCCTTATCAATGAAATACTTCTATTTTTATGATTTATAGACATACTTTATTAATTAGTATAATTACATGATTACAGGTAGGATTTAAGAGTCCTCCTATTAAATTTTACCGTTTTCGCTGACTTTACAGACGTGTTTTTACACTGAAAATACTGTATTTTTATAAGTTTTAATGCACAACATGAAATATCATTTCAATAATGATCTAATAAGTGAGCTACTTTCTTATTTTTGTCATTAAATTTTGATTAATCGACCTAAAACAATCGGTAGTTTTTCGTATCTTTTGCTGGAAGAGGTCTAGAATATCACAAATTCACTAATCGTTTTGACGTCTAAAAAGTATTACAAAAATACAGTGTATTCTTGTAAAAGTCATCTATCAAATGTATGGATTACTTTTTATCACTTTCATAAAAAAAAATTGAGTAAACAAATATTTAAGTTAGTCAAATTTTAGAGAAAATGGGCAATGAATTGGTTCTTATTTCGGCTACATAAAACTCTCGTTCATAAAATTAAAACAACATAAATAAACCTTGGTTCAAAATCAATCCATTTCCAAAAAAAAAAGAAAGCTAAATAATAAAAAATAGGCTGTAAATAATCTTTTAAAAACACCTAAATTTCGCTTTATAATACTCGACGCATGCCTCAAGTAAACAGTCCGCGCCAAGCGCTTACAGGGAGAGGACGTGTCGCTCTGCGCGCCAAAATTCGACGCCGTCTACAGACGAATATAGCGTGGCGTGAGATTTTGATACTTTGGTAATATTAGTTATTATTTTGTGATGATTAGGCTTCTTTTTAAATACAACAAGTGATTATGTAGAATGTATTTATCATTATTTTTGTTAAAAAAAGCTGTTATATTTTATAAAGCTGGATTACTCACTCACTCACTGACACAATTTTATTGTTCTCCTTGATGGTGGAGGGGAAGGTTTTTTTTGCAGAAATGTAAAGGGGGTTCGGGGACCTAGGGAAAATTCCGAGTTTTTGAGATTTGCCCTCCAGTCCCCCAAGGGGGGCTCCCGAGTAGAGTCAAAATGAGTAATAATTTTATAGAGGTAGTTTTTTATTTTATTTTTTTGTATTGGGTTCGCCAATTTGACGCCACCCGCCTGGTAGTAAGTCGTGACGACGTCAAGCGATTGTGGGTCACTCACAGCACACTATACTATAGAGAGTGGCCCTCAACTTGACGACCTACTGAACCCAGGATTATATGTGGGAGGAAACACGTGCACAGGCAGGGCGTTCCAGGCCAGTATCGTTCGGCACAGAAACGAACGTTTAAAACGTTCGGTTCTCGCGAACATGTCGTGAACGTGTCTCGTGAACCTACTGTGTGGGAGTGGCATCTCTGCCCGGCACGCGTTGTTCGGGATCGGAAGGAAGATGGGATCAGATTGAAGAGCTCTTCAGAATGCTCGCCGTGGTAAATACGGTAGAATGCGGCCAAGGAAGCTATTGTTCGGCGCTGAACTAGCGGCTCAAAGCTTCCCGTTACCTCCGGACAATCTATAATACGGATAGCTCGACGCTGCATAGCGTCGAGAGCGTCCAGCAAATACTTCGCGGAGCCGTCCCGGAAGTGAGAGCAGTATTCGACGCAGGGTCCAATCTGCGTCTTGTACAGCAGACACCTCTGATGCAGTGTAAAGAATCGCTTTACCTTATTCAGTATTCCTAGTTTCCACGAAGCTAACCCTATACATCTTTCGATGTAGTTTTTATTATTGAGCTCTTGACGAACGTCTATGTCAAGGATCTCAAGGTTGCCCTTCATTGGTAATAATGCATTCTGAAGAGAGGGTAGGGGAAGGAAAGGGGATTTCTTCGCTGTAAATGCACACGCCTGCAATGTGCTGTGATCTGCATAACAATGAATGTTCCCGAGGGATAGCATATCATTGATTTGCAGAAGGAAGAGTTGGTGACAGCACGGACCCCTGCGGCGCCCCGGTATTGTTCCTCGATACATATATACATAACCGGGGCAACACAGGTAAGGCGTGTTGTCAGGGCGGCGTATTTGTGTCTCCGTGAGAAACGTCACAGCGGGCCGAGCCGTCTCAAGGTATGGTGGACGGCATCGAGGTTCGCATGGAGTCCACGGATGTTGGTGAACTCCACCTCGAAAAGTGAAGCTGTGGGGTTTCCTGGGGCCGCTGTGGAACGTTTACTTATTTCTGTTGCACTGTCATTATAAATTTGAAGAAGAAGCGTGAAGACAGGGCGACATTTGGTGCAGCAGTAATAAGTGACAAAGCGCAGGGGCTAACTTCGTCTGGAACCGTGTGGTTAGGTTGGAGCCGACCCGCCGGACGGAAGGGCTACCAAACCCCCCTGGTGCAAGGCCGCCGCTATCCCACACCGGTTACCACCCGGAGCGGTGATCCCACATCAGGATTATGCGCGAGAACATGTGAGGCAGCCTCCTGGTGTGGTTGGTCCCAGGCAGGCCCCATGACTGTGTTGTGGGCGGCCGCGGCAACGCCGTTGCTAAGGGTCTCCCTGGCCAGCGAATCGACCCACACCACCCACACTAGACTCCGCTTTGCCCCCACTGGTTCCATGCCTGCTGCACCATACATGGCCCAGGGCCCGGCGGTGCAGCTGTTGAACCCCTTACGCAACCAGCCTGGGCTGGGTTACTTGTGGGGCTTTAGCACAGTTGCACGGTGGCACCCCCCGGACCAACACCCGGTACCCACGTAGGGACCGAAGCCACTTCATAGGTACCGTAAATTAACGAGCCTCGTCCGTTGATCAGCAGGTGCGCCACTAGCAGATGAGTTCGCTGGGGCCCTAAATATGTTGGTAGAGCCCCTTTGTATAGAGGAGGTCAAATGATTTTGATTAGGAAAAAAAATTAGCCCTCGCCCCCCCTTTGAGAGTGCAACGACAGAGGAAAGGTAGAGGAGTTTTGATTACGGGATCATACGAGTATAGAGGGTCTTTTCTTGAATTTAAGGAGAGAAACCCCCCCCCCCCCCCCTCCTAGCCCTCTTTTCACCTCCCCCACACAAGACACTATTATTATAAAATGAAAAAAAAAAGATCAAACCATGTAATCGCCGTACCTACTGACCACCATCGGTAACTCCGGACTCACGCACAAAATGTGTCAAATACCTAATTCCGCCCGTTTCGATTCTGCATACGGACTCTTAATGTAATTAAGTAACATAATTTTACTGTCAAACTTTTGAATCATCATTGCCACAAGTTTAGTTTTCGGTAGATAATCGATTTTACCAATAAAGGGACGATAATATGTAACATTGATCTTGGCTGTTGGCACTTTAAGGGTCGAATTACAGAAGGGTGTTTGACACTATATGCGGCAATAGGTTTGGCTCGTACTACGTGGGACGAACAAAATTACTGGCAAGGTAGGTATGCCTATAATTTACTTCTGTGTAAACCCCTCGGGGATATAGACGTGATTATATACAGGCTGTGTGGTACATCATTAGCCAAATAATGTTAAAAATAAAATTAAAAGGCTGATAGAAGAGGTCATTACCTATCTATTAGCACCCTTTAAACTAATTTTAACATCACCATATTTTAAATATCGATCATAATGAAAATATAATATAATGAAAAAAAAAATTAAAAAGTGAAAATTTAAGTTAGTGTCAACTTTAAGCTACAATAAAAAAAGTGATTGAGTTCTTCTATTTCCTTTATTCTCTTTCTATTGGTACCTATGCGATATGTAACGAAAAAGCGCTCAATTCTTTAACAAAATTCCAAACTGGTTAGAGAGGCAATCGAAATAACCAAGTACAGAAACTTCAATCGCAAAGACGGTTTCCAATTGCCGAGTGTCTGGCGTGCCGTGGTCAGTTTATGCAAAAATAAACAGCAAACTGCACCAAAACCGCGGTATCTATCCGCGTGATGTGGTCGTGTATCGAGATCGAGTTCAAATTACGGGTGACAATAGTGCGGACAATAGTGGTGCGTGTCAAAAAAGAGTGAGAAAGAGGTAGAACGATACGGTTCACGCTAAAAGTATTCCGCGAGGTACAGACCCGTGAGAGCGCTTGTAACAGTGCCAAATATCAGAAACTCCAGCACAATATTTTACATGTAAAAATCCGGTTTGTTCTTAAGTTTAACTAAATAGCCGATTTTAATACTGCATGTCTTTTGCAGATGAAACAAAGCACTACATCCACAAAATACAGCCCTCAATTTTGGAGCTTTGAAGTGGTGAATTAACTTGATATTCCACGAACACAAAATTCCGCTGAATCGTGGTACCATCATATAAACCAAATTATCGACTAAAAACCTGGCTGTTATCATTTATTGCAAGAGCTGATTCAAAAATCAAAGTAAATATGTCTAATATTGAATTATTGATAACCAGTACTACACCGTGAGCGCGAAGGAATGATAATTAAAAACAACACAAACTCACCTAACAGCATCCCGCAAAGTTGCGGACACAGCTTGGTACCAATGAGGATTTCATTACTGGTCACGTCGTGTCACCGAGCCGTCATGATTACAATACCTGAAAATAAAAAAGAATTGGTTATCAACTTATCAAAATTGGTCACGCATTAAGAGGGCTAAGGCAGACATTATCTTTACAAAAAAACGAAACTCAAATCGTGTATGACTATTCCATACATGGGACTTCCCTACAAAGAGTCAAATGCCATTCGTGATCTGGGCGTTTTGCTGAATTCCAAATTGAATTTTGACCATCATGTAGATAACATCGTTAATACAGCATATCGGATGTATAGCTTCATAATGAGGGCTACTTGTGGTATTCGACAGACGTCGACCCCGCATCATTGGGGTCGGGTTTTATCTCGCGTCGGTGAGTGAAGGCGTGCGTGCTACCTTTCTGGCCTGTTTCTGTAAGGACGGTGGGTTGTTAGCCGCCGTCTTCAGGCCCCGATCATGGAAATCGGTGGTCTTGCACGTAGATAAGTCTTGGGCGACCTGGTCGCACACTTCGGAACTCAACGGGGAGGGTACGCTCCTTGCTCGTAGAAGAACACTGCAACGTTCCACTTCCTCCCGCTTGAGACGATGGTTCGTATCATAGTCCCCAGCGAGAGAGTATCCACGCCTAGACCCACAACTAGGGCCCGAAGCTGATTCGTCCTCGCCGAGCACTAAAGTGTCTTCGCCTCGAAGTGGGCTGTGATTGCACGATGGATGCGGTGCAGATACTTACCGAAGCATCCATGCCCGGTAATGATCTGCGAGGCGAGATATGTGTGTTCATCGTGCCACCTATGTAGCCACTCCTCCATGATCAGTCTCACCGCCGCTTATCAGTCTCAGCCGCACAGTGGGTCGTCCCCATAATTAAGGTTTTTCAAAAAAAAAAAATTCTGCTTTTTCAAAATCTAAATATAGTTGTATTCCTCTATGGAAGAGCTACAAAATTGGCTACTACGGCTTTTTAATTTGACATATACTTTAAGTACCAATTGACTAAAATAGATTTTTTGGAATGAAAGCGAACACATACGAGTACTTGTCTATATCTGGCGATTCTCTCAATGTTTCAATTTGCGGTTTTCAATAACGATATTCGCGACTACGACTATATGTATAATAAGTTCAAATCGAATAGTGTCGAAAACATAGAGGATTTTTTCAAAATTTAAACAATATTCTGATAATACTGCACATTTATTCGTAGAGCTCTATCCATGGTATAACATGCCATTCAGTTAGCATAAATTATTAATTCATGGAGCACAGGTAGTAGAGCATCTATCGATAGTACCCATAGGATTTTAGTCTTAAGAAGCATCTGAAGCCAGGAACAAAGATTTCGTAAAGTTAGGAAAAATTATACACGTAAGCACAGTAGCATCTTGACCAATAAAGACATTCTTCATAATTTTCTACTGGCATCAGATCAGTGCTTACTCACCTACGACAGAAAATAAATTGCCAAAAACAAAGAACTCGACGAAGAACTTTATTAAATAAGATCACGTAGGAATCCATACGAAATAATAATGTCTAATCAACCAAAAGCCACAGCAGGTTCTTCAACCACAGCAGGATGTTGACAGCTCTGCTAAGGTTCTGAAGTAGCGTGATGAAGAGATAGCAAAATTTATAAAATTATTAATATAAATATCACCCTTGCTGGTACAGCTGTTAAAACAAAAGTAGTTTCACGAGATGCAGGTGTCCTTATGACTGTGTTCACTTGTCTCCGTAAGGAGCAGAACGACCCAACTGGGTTTATCAAGTTATAAAAATTATATCGCGCAAATTTAAAAAATAGATATAACAATATCTGCCGTTGTAGACGAAATAAAGAAAGCAAAAATAGAAATCAACTTCCTCATAGCAACGCCGATAGTGGAATTAATGACTTTAGTCAAGGCATGCTTTGACGTAGTTAGGACGGGTGTGACGAGATTTAAAGTGAAGTGAGGGATGATTTGAGTATATAACTTTATAATTTACCGATCTAGCATTAAAACCCAGTCATTTATGAGGACTGATCATTGTCCTCTAATTTAAGTCTTTGTTTGTCTTAGTAATAAGTAGGTGTTTTAAATAATTCAATTCTGTCATACCTCCGAAGGTGTACTATGGGGGCGAGAGACGCATCAAATAAATAAAATTGAATTAGGTTTGCAATTGCTAATTAACATTCACTAATTGAATAGGACTTACATAATCTAATACATATCGATAATTTATGTTTTCCAACCTCCTCGGGTACAGCGTAACACAGAAATACGTGATCAATCGAAGACTCCCACGATACTTCAGTCAGACAAAGCCAAACTATTCATAAAAAAGCCACCAATAAATAAACACGAATGGCGCGAGTCCTGCACACGCACAGCTAATGAACATAACGATTAAACGACATGTTGATATTGGATAGATGAGCTCATAATGCATAAGAATTCTTAGTATGTTTATTTTTGTTTTCATCATTTATGTAAGTTTATGTAAGTTATGAACCAATTAAGTGCCTCGGTGGCTCAGTGGTATGTGTATGCGACTGCCGTCCTGAGGTCCCGGGTGATCCACAATTATTTGTTAAGGGTTTGGGTATTTTATATGTTTAGTATTTAGAAATATATTATAACCTAAAACCACAAGCTTATTAGCTTAATATTTGGACTAGATTGCACGTGTGATAATGTCCTAACAATATTTTTATTTTTCTATTTTTATTTATATATACTTTCATTTCAATTTAGAATTCCAATAGTAGATGAAAGTTAAGAATAAATTTTGATGATTAGATATAGAAATAATTTACACTATAAATAGATCAATTATACTAGTGGTTCTTTGAACCGTAGACTTCGGGAGATTAGTTTAGAAAATTTATTTTTCAATTTTCTTTATTACTCTTTCATTTTTCATCCAATCCAAAAATATCATTCACATGTTATTCATTGTAAGCAAGGAGTGTGTGTGTAAAGTTTCATGAAAATCGGTTGATAAATACGGCCGCAAACATGATCTGACAGAACCCGTAGATGTAGAGATGTAGAGGTAGGTACAGACGAAAGAAATTCTCCCCAGTTTGCAAGTTGAAACGGAGACTTCGGTCGCTTCGCTCCCTCAGTCAATCATATAATATATATTGTGCGTGTGTTTTTATTCTGTATTCTGTACACCTTAAATCTTTTGATCAGTGTACAAAGTTCTAGATATATATTTAACGCAGTCGAAGCCACTGTCATCCAAATAGCCGGAAAAGTTATTTGAAAAACATACCTAAGTAATTATTTTTGTCCTAATGTACTTTAAAATTTCATTTTATTAAAAATACCATTTCATTTAGAGTATGTACCGACTATATGAACTTTATTTTAATATGTACATACTACTGTAATAGCTCATATTCTTTTAAAAGATACAAACCTATAATATCATCATCATTATCAGCCCACATCAGTCCACTGCTGGACATAGGATTATCCAATGACGAGCCATCTTGGGTCCATTTCCATTTATCCACCCAACGCCCGCTATCCGACGAATATGGTCGCTCCACCGAGCCTCAGGGCGTACCACAAACACATGTAATCACGACTATATCCTCGAGGATAGGCATGAGGTGAACTAAATGCCTACATTTTGCCCATTATTTTGTGGGTCCGTTGCAAACCTATTTAGACCAGGAGCTAGGAGTCCAGACGCGAGCGTGACCGTTCATATGATAAAAAGTTTCGAAAAGAGTTAATATTGTATCATAATTTTAATTCTTTATTTTTAAATGTCAAATGAATTCACTAGTTACCGATTTAACCATAGATAGTATGTAGAAAGATACACAAAGACATTTCAGAGGCGATCCCAAAATCAAAATGCAAGTGTGAGTGAAATAGTGTTGTGTACCCTATGAAATACGCAAAATATCGATAGTATTGAGTGTCATTTCTGAGTAATTCAATAGAATCTCACTAATCGGTTATACTTTTAGCTTACGTCTCCTTTTGCACTAATTATTAGTTAATTAAAAAAAACGGCCAAAGGTAGTCCGTAGTCATGTTATATAGCCTATAACTCCTGAACTAACAAAGTTATCTGATCTGTTATAGTTTTTCTTTAAAGTTTAATTACTACGACTATCATCATGATTTTTTAAGATTTTTTCGAGTCAGCGTTTAGATTTTAGAGGAAACGCTCTGTTTAACGAAAATATGGGTTTTAAAGTTGAATATCTCGAAAACGGATTCTTAAAATCAAAAAGTTGTCTTTGCAACTTCTTAATATTGTTAAAAGAACTATCTATTCATACAACACAATGGGGTTGACGGTAGAAAAAAAAACCATTTTCACTATATTTATACGGGAGGCAACCCAGAAAAAAATGTTTTCATTATTTTATTTTAACCCCGTTTTTAACACCGTTATAAATACACATATTTATGCAAAATTTCATTTTCCTAGCTTGAACCGTTTAGGAGGAAAGCCGAGAATGGACAAACGGACGAACGAACATGTGTGTAACAACTATGTTTCTTTAAGTTAGTTTACCATTTAGGATATTATATACTCAAAAGTTTTTTTTTCATTGGTAAGTACATAACCATGAAACAGTTCAGCTTCTAAGGCAAATTACCGCGGCTCCACCCGTTTCTTCTTCCCAATTCCCACTAGAACACATTAGCGGGATAAAAAGTAGCACTATAATATGCTACTTGTTATCCCGTTAGTGTGATCAAAAACAGGCGTGTACGTATAACATTAAACTTCATATTGCCATGGTTTATCGATACATCGATAATCGTGACGTCATCAGTTCGTCAAGCCCTATCGTAAAAGAACATTCTCCTATTTTACGTTATTTAAGATCAATTCTTCATTGTGAATAGGAAATATTACTGCACAATGCAAGGGTAATCAATGTACTATGATTAGAACTTTTTACTTATTTGATAAACACAAGACATAAACAAATATCTGTTGTGTAAGAATTGCTGGAAAATTTAGTATTTACCTGCGAAACGTGTAATTATTTGGATTGTCTGCTTTAGTCACATTACAATTACTTAAAGAACAAGACACCATGGCTCTTATATACAGATTTACTGTAAACAACACAAGGATTCGCTTATATTTTAGAAATATAATATGCCCCAGTTATCATGGTTATAGCTATTTTCGCAATTTGGAAAAATACGGAAAATTCTTGTCACTGACACATATATAAAAGTACGCCATCGCCTATCTTTTTTGTGATGTACATATGTTTGATTGATGATGACTTTTCCAAACTTCTCTTACTCACGTTCTGTTGGTATATTAAGGGAGCAAAGCGAGCGGCATCCCAAGTCTCTGGATTTAACAGGACAAATAAGTGACGTCATAGTTTTGCATACAAAATTCTACTAGGCTTGTACTTTGGACATAGAATAAAACTAAGGTGATGTGATTTGACAGCCATTTACCATATTACAAGAAAAGAGATAATAATCTTCTGTCGTATTTTTGTCTATACAGTTTTACATGACAATAACTAAATAATAGTAACTATTTCAAGAGCATAGATTACTGATATGATTGTGAATATTGAACGCGGTGGTGGGTCGTAAAGTATACGTGTTAGAAAAAAAACTTGATTTTTAATTATTTCAGAAAAAAAAGCTATGCTCGTGATTACAAACATTCTGCTTTGGTTAGGAGACATCGTTATTGTTTGTTCTGATATGGTGTTTTGGCCATTAAGAAATGCAGCCCATAAAGTTCACCTCCTATATTTTGTTAAGTAGTTATTTTCGATTTAAGTAGATGAAACTGAACCAACTGGACAAGGAGGTTAAATTTATTGGCTTTTCCTAATGGCCATAACACTATATCAGAACAAACAGTTATGAGGACTGCCAACGCGAGTGAAATAAAGCAGGATTTCTTGTGGGCAACCCTCTAGTTCTTTTATAATTACTTACATACACACATACTATTTTTATGATTTTCAAATTTTTTAACCTTATTTTTTACAGATTTACAGAACAAGAACATAATTTTAAAGAAAGTGCAAATGAAAGGAGAATCGTAGATTTAGGGCCGGCGCCCATATGCGGAAGCGCAGCGTAGAGCATTTTTCACTGTCAAACTGATAACGACGTTGCAAGCGTTGAAATAAAATCGGAAATCATCTACACAACAATTAATTCGTGAGAGCATCGAAGCGACTACATGCGAAAGGTAGCGCGCAGGAGCGCGATTGCGTGAGCACGCGCGCTACTCCGCGCGCAGCCGCTTTCGGTCGCCGAACGACGCTCGCGCGGCAGGGGCGGGAGGCGCGCCATTTTGTTGTCAACACTCGTACCTACCGTACGGTATTTTCGTGCAATGAATATTACGTTGTGATTATTAAAAATATGGACGACGAAAAATTAATATTATTGATTCAAACTCATGATTGTTTGTATAATATCGAGTCACGCAATTACAGTGATAAACATATGAAAATAAATGCGTGGGAAAAAATTGCTGCTGAAATAGGTAAAACGGGTACGTAAAAACATCATCAAAATTGCATTTTTTATTACTTTTAAACTGATATTACAATTTATATTAACATCTATCTATAATATCATCTTGCCAAATAACACACCCTTCTTCTGAAGAATAATCCTTAAATTTTTCACGTACAAACATTGGTAACAAACCACTACTATCTTGATCAGATTCGATATTTCCTAAAATTGTGCTGTGTGATGTATTATTTATAGCATCCACAAATCTTAAATTTTCGCCATCTAGTATATAATTGTGTAAACATGTACAAGCTAGTATTACGTTATCTAAATATTTGGGCTGTATTCTTAGGCTCCTATCGAAAATTTCAAAATTTTGTCTTAAAATTCCAAAAGCACTTTCTACCATACGTCGCGCCCTACTTAGCCTATAATTAAATATTTTTTTCTTCCGATCTCCTTCAATTTGGTTTCCAGGATATGGGCGCATTATGTTTTCCGTCAAGGCAAATGCTTCATCTGCCACAAATACGTGTGGTAAAACTTGGTTCGTTCCAGGCAAAACTTTATTTCGTGGTATATTTAGCCTGTTTCCTTGCATCTTTTGACCCAATTTAGAATGTGACATTATGCCACCATCACTGTTGCGCCCATATGCCCCAATATCAACAATTATAAATCTGTACTTTGCATCTACAACGGCTAACAGCACTGTGCTGAAATACTTTTTATAATTATAATACTGACTTCCGCTTTTTAGAGGTGCCCTTATACGAATGTGCTTGCCGTCGATAGCGCCAATGCAATTTGAAAAGTTCCAAATATTTGTAAAATCTTCCTCAACGGCTTTCCATAACTCTTCTGTAGGTTTAGGCATCACGATAGGTCTGAGTACTTTCCAGATAGCCGCACACGTTTCATGAATGATCGTTCGTATAGTACTATATCCCATACGGTAATTGAAAGACAGAGCTTTGAAACTGGTACCGGTTGTTAAGAATCTGGAAAGTATTATAAATAAAATGAGTCATCAGTCTAGCATATAACATAGCATCACGCCTTTTTCCCGAAGGGGTAGGCAGAGGTGTGCAAACACACCGACATCTCGCCAGCTATGTTAGGTCCCATGTAATAGGGGGCGAGCCTATTGCCATTTACCGGGCACAAGTTCCAGACTCTGGGATAATTATCTGGGTAAAATTCTAAAGAGAATTATACATTATCCACCAGACCCGGGAATCGAACGTCATCAGTCTAGGTACAATTTTTTTTTTCAGTTGGGGATACTCAGAAAAATTGGAAAAAAATACGTGATAATTATAGGAAAGCAGTAAAAGCCCGAACTGATGCTAGTGGTTCTGCTGGTGGTAAGCGCCGCCCTATAAAATATGAGAAAGAATTACAATTCTTGCGACCTTTTGTACAAGAGAGACAACAAGTTAGTAATTTAGATTCATCTTCAGAAGAAACAACGCAATCAGATCAAAATGCACATATTTCATCACCTCGGCCACAATCGGAATTATCAAACCATTCAGCGTCAACTCATGAGCCAGTTTCAAAATCTTCGGAATTAATAGAACGTTTTCTTAGCTATAAAGAACAGGAAAATAAAGATCATATACTAAGTTTCTTTACGTCAATGGCTACAACTGTTAAAACTTTGCCCCCATATTTGCAAACTAAAATAAAGCGGGATGTCTTTAAAATCATAAATGATGCTGAAGAGCAATACCAAGCAGCAAAGTTGAATGATAATTCAGATGTGAGCAACAGTCACTACGATTTGCCTGCAACTTATATACCTAACATAACCCAGCACACATATATTCCATCCTCTGCAAAAAACTATAATACAATAGCCCCTTCTGCAACTTATGTAC
Source organism: Nudaria mundana (assembly GCA_963556515.1). Lineage (NCBI taxonomy): Eukaryota > Metazoa > Arthropoda > Insecta > Lepidoptera > Erebidae > Nudaria > Nudaria mundana. The sequence goes on from OY748309.1 coordinate 9,806,540, forward strand.
CATCAAGAATTACAACATTGACACCTACATACAATCCATCCAATGTAACACAACTAAATGATGTCACTCAAATCCAGACACAGAATAATTCTGAAAATTATTACTAGAGCCGCAATACTGGCTCTCCTTTCATTTGTAAATCAAAAATTAAAATAAATTATTAATTGAGGTATGTTTTATTTTCACTTACCTTAGACATACAGATAGCCTCTCTTCAGTTGAAATGGTAGAACGAAATTTAGATTTTCGTTTTTCGATATACGGGCGTAAAAGATTAACTAAAATAGTAAATTTTTCATAATCCATTTTGTAATAATCACGAAATTTTATGCCTCTCAAATTAATACACAATTTGTGAAATTCACCATCCAAACATCTTGACTGCCAAATTTCGTCAACCCAAAATCGTCTTTTTCTACTTATCTGTACATTTCTTCTCTTTTTTAATTCCTCTTCTTCCTCTTCTGCAAGTAATGTTATCAACAGCACGTCCCAATCCATCATTTTATTCACCAATCCAATTAAGTACACGTTTGGACTCTCGAAAAGTTGCAAAACGAATGACGACGGTGTTTGTTGTTAGCGCAGACTCGCGAATCCGCGCGCAGGCTCGCGCATACGCGCGTATGCGCGCGCGTCCGTTCGCTTCGTCTAGTGTGTCACGCGTTTGGAAAATTTCGCGGACTTGCGCTGCGCTGCGCTTCCGCATATGGGCGCCGGCCCTTACAATATTTACTAGCACAGCTAAAATAAATCAGTTCTCACTCAAAAGCATTTAGTTGTACTTTAAATAATTTGGAATTATTAGGAGAAAAAAGACATGGTCTAATTTCAAAACTGACATTTAAGTGCAATATGTGTAATAAAAAATTATACATCAATACATCTGAACCCGATCCTAAAGAAAATTTAAATTTAAATACTGCTATAGTAACAAGTGCCACCATTACGGACCGGGTACACTATATAAATACGAATAACTTTATTCCGTCAGTCACAAATACGAATTTCAAAATACCGATTTTCATAATTCCGACTGGTTCAAAATTCCGAATATAACAACTCCGATTGATCATTATTCCTATTTTTGTAATTCCTAAATTTCAATATTCCTAACGTTTATAATAACTACTCTCAAAATAAGACAGATAGACAGACAGACAGAAAAAAAACAGATAACCAAGTCAGTGACGAGTGGAAAAAAGTAGCCGCATTAAAAATGGAAGTAGCTGCTGCCCGTGAAAAACAGTGTGCTTTAGATGAAGGTAGAGTAAATGCTGAAGGGATCCCTATCATAGATGTGGTCGTAGATGGTTGCTGGGCAAAGAGGCCTTACAAGAAAAACTATTCATCTCTCTCAGGCGCTGCTGCCATTATTGGTAAAAAATTCGGTGAAGTATTGTATCTTGGTGTAAAAAACAAGTACTGTTTTGTATGTGCACGTGCTGAAAATAGAAAAACATCACCAAACGAACATCAATGATTTAAAAATTATTCAGGATCATCAACCAATATGGAATCAGAAATTTTCGTGGAGGGATTTAGACAGTCAAATATGTATGGGATAATTTACGGCAAAATGATAGCAGATGGTGACGCATCAACATATAAAAAAAATTTAGAAGCTCGACCTTATGCAAATTACACAGTTGAAAAGATAGAGTGCAGAAATCACCCACTCCGAAACTTCTGTAACAAAGTACAGGCACTCATTAAAGATACGAAATACAAACTACAACACCGAAAATACTTGAACACACAAAAGATTTTGGCTATTAGAAAAGTTATTTGCTTGTCCATAAAACACATAAAAGGAACAAATGTTCACCGATCACAACAATTTAACGATTTATATAATGCTATAACTAATTCATACAATCATGCCTTTGGCTGCCATACAGATTGCCAAGATTTTTATAGTCAGAGTGAGAAAAAAAGTGAAGATGTTACAGCACTCCTTAAAGATACGGCACTAGAAAATCAGATGAAATTAATTATAGGATACACTGCGGCGAATTCACGTAGTCTTATTGAAGACATGGCTAGCAATTGCTGTGAACAGTTTAACTCAATAATTGCAAAAAGTGTTGGTGGTAAACGCATAAATTTTTGTCTTCGCCGATCATACCAGACCAGGTGTTCTGCTGCAGTTATATCGTAAAAGATGTATAAATTCAAGCGTTCGACGTAAAAGATTGTTTGTTGTCTTCTGTTCGTTACCCGACCTGCTTGTCGGGAAACGAACAGAAGACGAAAATTATGGTGAGAATTGTCAGAAACCTGATTTGCCTAGTGATGATTTAGAAAGATTAAAAGAAACGTTTTTGAAAAATCTGGAGAAGAGCGATGAAGAACTAGTAAATATAGAAACAGAGACAATCCTTCAAAGCGACAGTAGCAAGTGGTTGGAAATGCGAAGAAATTTAATCACAGCATCCAATTTTAGTATTCTTTTTAGTAAAAAGACTTCAACATCAGGGAGCATAGTAAAAGCTTTATTATATAAAAAAAGATTTTTGAAATGTAAACAATTGTATTGGGTTGTAAGTTTTATAATACGTTTATACGCCTGTTAGCTCTATAAATTTGCTGTTAATATTGCAGTTGGATGTACCGATAGTTTGAGAAAGGGGTTCTCAAATAGACGTGACCTCCTGCGATTAAATCTCCGACTACATCATTAAGTTGCGGAGCAATATCAGAACCCCTCGTAAAATTGCATTAAAGAAGGATCTCGAAGAATACAAGAGAAAATTAGTTGACAAAAACGAATCAAAAATTTGCAAAAAGAAAATAAAACCATAATTGTTTGCCTCATCCCAACACATTATTTAAAAGGTACAACAGTATAAACGATTTATGTTAAATTGTTTCTCGGCGAATACACGGCCGATTTCGGATTTTCTTGCACTCATCAAAAGGTTACAGAATTACCCAGGTTATTACGATGCCAGAATTTTGAATTTAAACTCGCTTCGCTCAAATATATGCTGCAGCGTAAAGGTACGTTTCGCGACTGCGGCGACCTAGTTATTCATATTTTCGATAATTAGGGCTAAAATTCATTCATTCAGACTACCTCGGTGGCACAATGGTACTATGTACGGACTGCCACACTCGAGGTCTCGAGTTCGATTCCCGGGTCTGGTGGATAATGTATAATTCTCTTTAGAATTTTACCCAGATAATTATCCCAGAGTCTGGAACTTGTGCCCGGTAAATGGCAATAGGCTCGCCCCCTATTACATGGGACCTAACATAGCTGGCGAGATGTGGGTGTGTTTGCACACCTCTGCCTACCCCTTCGGGGAAAAAGGCGTGATGCTATGTTATGTTATGTAAGGGCTAAAATTCATCACAAAACACAATCTGACCATTATCAAAGTGTATCTAGGTAAAATCCAGTGTAATTAAATAAGAAATTAGTGAAAATTGCGTCCTGCTGATTTTGGTTTACCGGCTAAAAGTCGATGACTGTTTGAAAATTTTAAGTTATTTGTAGAAATTGTAAACTTTGTCAACTCGGATTTAATGTGATTTGAGTGATTTTTACACAGGTAATCGTACTAATAACTACTTATTATCGTACGATCCGATTCGTTTTGACGTTACTTACGTATTTATTTGTGTATTCAGTGTATTCATCAAGTAACTTTTTAAGATCGACACGCCAGGATAAATTTATACGAGAGTGGATTGAAAAGTAATCGGCCTAACCAAGAAAATATATACATAATAAATGAAATATATTTTTATTCCCTTTTTATACCCTTCTAAGCATATAACCCGTTGAAAAAAAATGAGTCTTCCTTAGAGTCAAAATATGCGTCTACTGCTGCTTTGACCTCGCGATTTGTCAAATATCTTTGACCTCCCAAAATCTTTTTTAGGTTAGGGAACAGAAAAAAGTCTGACGGTGCCAGGTCAGGTGATTAAGGTGGATGCGGTAACAGTTCAAAGCCACAGTTGTGAATTTCTGCCATTGATTGGACAGACGTGTGAACACGAGCGTTATCTTGATGAAACAGGACTTTTCTTCTGATCATTCCTGGACGTTTTTCTTTTATTTCCTCTCGTAAACGACGTAGTAAGGTGCAGTAATAATCAGAGTTTATAGTCTGACTCCTTTCAAGATAATCAACCATAATCACACCCTTCGAGTCCCAGAATACTGAAGCCATCACCTTACTTGCCGAAAAAATCGACTTAGCCTTTTTGGGGTGTGGTGAACCAGGTCTTTTCCACTGTTTTGATTGTTGTTTTGTTTCCGGTGTACAGTAATGAACGCATGTTTCGTCCAGAGTGAGAAAACGATTTAAAAAATCACATTCATCAGCTTCAAATAACTCCAAACAGTCGCGTGCAATAGGCAATCGCATCCTTTTTTGCTCAACTGAAAGCAGTCGCGGAACCCACCTCGCAGACACCTTGTGGAAACCCAACATGTTGACTATTATGTTTTGAGTACGTTCATAAGATGCCTATAATCTCGGCTATCTCTCTAATTTTTAATCTGCGGTCTCCCATAATTAAGTCGAGTATTTTTTTAATATTTTCGTCAGTAGTGGATGTCGAAGGCCTTCCAGAGCGGGGTTCGTCTTTCACACTCTCTCTACCACGCCTGAATTCTGCTATCCATTTTTTGACGGATGAATATGAAAGAGCGCAATCCCCTAATGTACTGACCATATCATCATGGATGGCTTTTGATGACAGCCCCTTCTTATGGAGGTACTTAATGACGGCACGCTGCTCGATTTGCTCCATTTGCGGAAATGATGTCAGATTGCTTTGTTAATAAATATATAAAATTAAAACTTATTATCGCACTCGTTTCAAACTTCACTTAACAGGTCTGAACTGAACTAAATAATGTGGTAATATTTGATTTTTAGAACTAAATGGATCAGTGTTAGACCGACTACTTTTCAATCCACCCTCGTAATATCTCAGCTCCATTCGCCCTGCAAAGAAACCCGGAGAAGCCACTGTGTTTGATTTGAGCTGTATTCAGTATGGAAGCGATGGCAAAATTCTGGGCAAGAAAGAATTCAACAAAGATTTTGACGAATTGCCGCGAAGAATTAAAAAAGCAGGTCTTGAAATGAATATATTTACTGCGTTGGCGGCATTAACTCAATGCCGCCAACGCAGTAAATATATTCATTTGCAGGAATTAAAAGAGGTAATACTACACGACGTTCACGGGTTTTACGATTATTTGCCCCATCAATGTCCTGATATTAGAAGGAATGTAAATAATTGTTCCTGCAGAAACGTGTTTTATTTTTACAGTAGTGTAGCAGATAAGGGAGCTATATTTTTGTTAGTAACTTTGTAAAATTGTCCAAATCAGGTTAGAATAGAAAGAAGAAATTTTTGGATCTTATTATTTTAATATTTGTTAATTCGTGTTAAGAGTGCGTATAAAGCAAAATTACCAATCTTCTATTTGATTTTACATGAAAAATTCCGGACTAAGTCTTGAAATAAAAATGTATGAAAAACTACATGATATTTTCAAGGGTTCACTTTGAACAAAAACATAAATTAACAACATTTTCTCGATAGAAAAAAATCACGAAGTAACCTCTAATTTTTATATTTTTCCGTTCCATTTGACAATAAATATATTTATATAAGAGTAAAGGCTGAGCCCAGGCATTTTATGTAATTACTTTTAATTTTGGATTTATTACGATTAAACACTTTTGGCGCTTACTACGTTTTTATTCCGCGAAAGAAATCATCTTCCGTCGCACGTTGCGGGAGCATCAAGCATATTTCTATTTCACACATCAGTCGCTATCGCTCGGTTGAGACGAGAAGACTACGCTCCAGTTTAGCTGCGCCGAGTCATTATCTTTTTAATCGTAATTGTTGTTGTTGTTGTTCGAAATAAATAGTGAAATGGGAAACAAGAAGAAAACATTGAAAAGACCTCCGAAACGAGTCCTAAAAAAGTTACAAATTGAAAGGATGGCTAATAGTCGAAGGTAAGTTTGTGAGTTACAAAAGTTTGTTTGTTTTATGTGAAAAAATAAAAAAATTGATTCCTTCGAGAAATTTTGTGCAGGCGATTTTAGATTCTATTTTGAGTATTTTAAGATCTAAATTCGTTTACTCCCTCTTTCGCGGGCTGAATCAATAGTCAATACTCCGCCCGCGAAAGTGGGAGTAGTAGGTAGGTACTTTATTAGATTATTGGGATAGTACCTAGATAATAAATTAAATTCATAAGAGGTAGCTTTTTACTTTTGATAGTTTGTTATGTGGGTAATTCTTCACAATTTTGTACCTACTTAGTGTAGTTATGAGATCTTTCAAAAGTCTAGATAAACGGATGGACAATCTTACGAGTATTCTATAAAATTATTATAATTAGCTACATAAACCACTTTTTCTTATTTCATATTTCTATGATCGCTCCAGTAGGTAAGATAACTTACGCGGGCAGTATAGTATATGCAAAATATACACAGGCTTTTAGTTGGTCTCTTTGTGTTTGTTCGATGAAATATATTTATGTCGATTTCGAAGCAATTTATGTACCTATATCCATTAGGTTTTTTTTTTCAGAAAGTATGCTTGGGTCTATTTTTTTCTTACCAATTTGGTTAAATATTGTGCACAATCGATTAAGACAAATATGCATCTAAGTATTAGAAAAATGTGGACCTAAATAGATCCTGCTTATTTATATTTTTGAAAAAATAATTACTTTAGTGCGCTGTCCTGTATTACTCTCATCGAAAGTGTGGTTAATAAGGATAAAAATATTACGAATGAATTTTAATTTATGTTTAGAATTATATACTTATTTTCAGAGACACAGTATCCATTATAGGCAAATAAAAACTATCTTTTGTAGATTTAATTCAATTTATTGTGGTCATGTTTATCAAGGAATATCTCTATGTCAAGGAATTTGTTTCAAATAATATATTATTTTAAGAATTGCTGCGTCTCAAAATATTATACAAGCTATCGAATGTGATCAAAACGAAATTAAAATAAAATAAATATAATAAAATAAAATATAATAACGTTTATTATCTTTGAAATTTTTAGAAAATTATTTAGATTCGTCAAAAGTTGGTGTGACTCTACCGAGGGTTCCAAAATGCAACGAGACTGAGAAGAGCCCTCAAGAAACTCAGTTCGGCTTTTTTCCAAAATATTTCATCTTAAATCTAATACAGAGTTATTTAGAAAGGAGCAATTCGTGTTACAACCAGGCAGCCTTGTCATCTAAGAAATCATTAATACTGTAATAAGCTTTATGGCACAATTTACGTTTTATTAGATTTTTAAATTTATTAACAGATAAATTTGCTATTTCGGTTGGCAATGTATTGTACATTCGAATAAAGTTCCCCGCAAAAGAATTACTCACTTTATGAAGCCCAAATTTAGGAACAGCCAGTTTATCCTTATTTCTTAAGTTTAGATTATGATTATCACTATTTTTCACAAATGTACTTTGTTCTTGTGGGTATACAATAAAATTTCATAAATATACTGTGAATACACTGTAAGGATGTTAATATGCTTAAACTTATCTCTTAATGACTCCCGAGACCCCATCCCATAGATAGTCCGCAACACAAAGATGCATTCAATTTCGGCAGCGTTACCCCACAGTAGTATGCCATATGTCATGATACTGTGGAAGTAGCTGAAGTAGACAAGACGCGCCGTTTTAATGTCTGTAAGTTGTCGGATCTTTTTGACAGCATAGGCTGCTGAACTAAGCCTGGCCGAAATTTTCCCGATATGAGGCCCCCATTGCAATTTGGAGTCTAACGTTATGCCCAGAAAGACAGTGTCATAGACCAATTCTATTATATCATCCCTAACCTAAACACTGGTTTTAACAAGTCTTACATTAGGTAAGGTGAATCTTACACATTTAGTTTTATTTTCATTTAATAATAAATTATTATTATTATTAATAACCGAATGTCTCCCATCGGCTATGTAAGTACTTATGTATACAAATACAAAAATGTTTATTTCATCTGAAACATAGTGTTATTACATAAACTGAGGCAGCCCCAGTAAGTTACAATACTTGTGTCGGAGCTGTATCACTCTTCCCTAAGTGGTATCTTAGTAATGAAAATGATGAAGCTAGTCAATAAAAATAAAATAATAAAGCTCTCGATGTTTGAAGAGTGCACGTATTTGTATGTGCGTAGGTGTATGTTTTGTGCATGCGAATGTGATGGTGTGTGCGTGTGTGAGTGTTTGTTTGTGCGTACGTGTGAGATTTTGTGTATGCATGTGTGTATGTTTGTGTATGTGTGTGGGTATCCAGCATGTTACCTTACCCAGGGGCCTACAACCATCCCTAAAAACAGTATTATTTTAATATTACTGTGTCCTTTTCACTGTTGAACTTTCAACTCGCCGCTACGCCGAGTGTTGAAAATCGAACAGTAAACAAGATAAAGTAATAATAAAATAATGTTGTTTTAAGAGATGGTGGTAGGTCCTCTGATCCGAATGCTTTCCGATCCGTATGCATGTTTATTTATTTATTTATCCGCACATGCATTTCCATCTTGAAATAGAGTTCATTTAGACAGATTAAGAAAGGTGATGATATTTGTTTTATTATTTTAATTTTAATAAGTATCATTTTTACAAAACAACATTGAATTTAGAAAATGTGAACCCTAATGTACAAACTATACGTACGGACTATAGTCATGCAGAACCAAATACTCACCATAATGATTATGACAAGAATGAAGATAAAGCTCCAGAAAGGTACCTGCTCCAATTCGTAAAGTACAATCAACATAATATATGATAAACCCGAGTTTTATCTAAGCCGCTTTCGTGGCACTGCTCGTTCTTCCATTCACGTTCGTTGTGTAGTCACAGCTCTGACCTACTGGTACTTGGTAATTATAATTAAGTTTATTTTTTATTTAATTACAGTTCATTGAAGCCACGAACCACTCGAAAGAGTGGACCACAAACGCAGAGTATAATTCAAGATAAAAATTTGTATGATGCAGCAGAGAGAGTGATAATAGATAAGGTGTACTTCTTTGAAAAGTTAAAAATTATTTCAAATCATGCATCTCAATTCGGCTGCACACTGTCTAACTTAAACATTGTAGGAGAAACTAAATTAGGTTTATATTCTAAATTAAAACTTTCCTGTAATATGTGCAGAGGTGAATTTATAATCAATACGTCAGATCCAAAGCCAACCCAGAACCTAGACATTAATACAGCAGCAGTTTCTGGTATTACTAGTGCAGGTATTGGCTTGGAGCAATTCCAAGGCTTGTGTATAGCCATGAATCTTCCTACAATGACACAACAAATATACCGGAAAAACACACAGAAATTTGTGATCAATGGGAAAAAACAGCACATAAAGTTATGGAGGCTGCAGCAGAACGTGAAAGACTAGCTGCAATAGAAGAAGGAAAAGTAAAAAACGGAGTAGCCGTCATTGATGTCATTGCTGATGGCTGCTGGTCTAAGCGCTCGTACAAGAGCAACTATGCTGCGCTTTCTGGAGCAGCCGCTATAGTCGGTAGAAAGTTTAGAGAAGTTCTTTTCTTAGGAGTTAGGAATAAGTACTGCTGTATCTGTGCTCGTGCGCAGAATAAAGGAATAGCTCCAAGCGAACATAAATGTTTCAAAAATTATACAGGTTGCTCATCTGGCATGGAGGCCGAAATAATAGCAGAGGGATTCAGAAAATCAGTAGAGATGTACAACATTATCTACGGAAGACTGATCGCAGATGGCGATTCAAGTACTTACTCAAAAATCCTCGATGAAAGGCCATACAAAGATGTGACAGTGGAAAAAATCGAATGCAGGAACCACATTTTACGGAATCTGTGCAACAAATTAGTTTCCGTTAGCAAAGACACAAAATACCCACTGCCTATGAGAAAAATGCTTACTACGCAAAGAATACTCGCTATTAGGAAAGTCATTTGTTGTGCTATAAAAAAACATAAATCAGAAACTTTGGAATTAGGAGAAAGAATAAATAAACTATATACTGATATTTTTAATTCATACAATCATGCATTTGGACACCATAACGAATGTATTGATCACTACTGTAGCAGTCACTACTGTAGTACAGTGAAAAGAAAAATGAAGATCTCGTTCCAAAAGTTAAAAACTCTGCATTTTGGGTCAAAATACAACACATTGTAGGCATAGTTGCCGCACATTCTCGAAGCCTAATTAATGATTGTGATAGCAATGCCGTCGAACAATTTAATAGCATAATTGCTAAATTCGTAGGCGGTAAAAGAACAAATTTAGTACAACGGCAAACATACCAGTCTAGTTGTGCAGTTGCAGTGGTGGCATTCAATACCAAAAGGTCATTGTATAATATACAAAAATCTTTGCTGGGCAAAAGCCAAAAGCCCAAATCGAAAATTAAAACATTTGAAGAGAAAAAAATACAAAAAAAACAAGCTAAGAAGAAAGTTAACACGAGTCAGAAGGATTAATTTTAATGAAAAATTGACAAGCACAGACAAACATTATGGAACAGACAGCTGCATTAAACCCGACATGGGAGAAGATATTTACAGGATAGCCAAAGAAAGTTTCTTGAAAAATTTAGAAAAGTCGGACCAGGATGGGTGCAACTATTTTACGAAGAGATAGTAATGAGTGGTTGGAACTCCGTAGGAATTTACTTACAGCGTCAAACTTTGGAAAAATAATAAAACGCCGTCCAACCACCACCGCAAGTATCGTAAAAGCTATGCTGTGTAAAAGCGATATCTCAAACGTAATTTCAATAAAACACGGTGTGGATAATGAGACCATTGCGCTCAACCAGCTAGCGGCACAGGAAGGAGTGCAAATAAGATCTTGTGGCCTATTCATAGATAGTGAAATACCTTTTTAGCTGCTACCCCAGATGGCCTCGTGGGAAATGATACAATCGTGGAGATCAAATGCCCAATGTCAGCTTTTAATATGCCCATTAAAGAAGCTGTTGAAAAAAGAAAAATTAGTTTTGGAACATCAAAGATGAGACTATGGTTGTCAACACCAACGATACTTGGTATTATCAAATACAGGGCCAGCTTCATATCACTAAAAGAAAGATTTGTCTCTTTGCTGTATGGCTCGGTGAAAGACAAGCGTTGGCCGTCGAAAAAATACAACGTGATGAAGATTTTTGGAAAAAAAAAATGATAGTCAAGCTCACTGACTTTTATATGGATCATATACTACCCGAGTTGATTGATCCACGTCATACAAGGAACATGCCACTAAGACAACCAATCATCCATAGAGGTAAAGTCACGAAAAAACGGGTATCTGAAGAGCAAATATGTAGTGAGCCCTTAAAACTATCTCGTCTACTATCACGTGACCAGCCCGATCCGCGCAGTACTGCTACTGAAAGCTCTGTAATTGAAGGAGACCGAGATCTTGTTCATTCAAAAAATTTTGCAGCAGGGCCCTCTAGCTATAAAGTAGTAGGAAATGTATTATCACTTACTGAATATTGAAATTAAAATACTGCTTGGCTCTACGTTGATTTTTGAAAAATCGGCCTTTTTATTTCTTATAATTTTGATGTACCCAGTGTCACCCTCACAATCTCCCTCCATCACCTCTCCTCTCAAGCTGAAATCCATCAGCGTGCTAAAGAAATAAACAAACAAACAAACAAATATACAAACAAACAAACAAACATACCTACATACATACATACATACATAGATACAGGCATACATACATACATAGATACATAATATATACATACATACACTCGAAAAACATATCCCTCCTGGCATAGCCGGGTAATGTTATTCTTTTGGTATTGATTTTTTATTGATTCGTCTTCAGTATCAGTAGTATAGTCACCTGCTACTAACTTACTTTTTATGTATTGTTCGCGTACACATAATAACATTTCGTAATATTATACAACGGAGTTATACTTTGAATACAGTTGTTTCATCTGATTATTTTACATATCGATGGCTTACTTTCCCAACCTCGCATCTTAAAAAATATGGTCTTTACTTTTTCATTAACAAACGATTGCTCTTATTTTGTTCCATAACTGCAACAAACTCTTAACTCAATATGCTATGTCTATCGTGTAAAAAGGAATAAATAAACATTTTGGTATCTCTTTCACTCCTGTTTTAATAACTGTGTCAAACTCGTATCTCAATACAGGCGGTTGTGAATCTTATTACGTCGCAAAGAGGTCCCGTTTAAGTAACCGCGTTCCCCAGAGGCGAGGTTGCCGCTCTTGTGACATCAATTAATATTGGCGCGATTTTTGCATTAGTTCCTAATTAGAATGTAATGTATTATTTAGGGCGCAGGGTTCATTATTGACCGCAGGATTATTCTGATTTGAAGAACTTTCTAGCAATTAGTAAAAGTGTGAAGATCATTTTCATTCCTTGCATTGCTGTTGTGATAGAAGTTGTTTTGCTTGGCGAAAATAATTTAAGTGTGGAATTATTGACACAATAATTCTATGAAGGTATGTGATTCTTGTTTGTGAGTTAATATCTACCTACTAATAGTTAGGAAAGTTTAAAGTACCTGCTATGTAATTTTTCTTTCTCACTGTGGTTTTGAACCACGCTATGTAGGTACTATGCAATCTACGTTGTAACTATGTTTATTGCTTATTAAGTAGGTATAAAGTCAGATACCTACTTGATTAATCTTCTTTTATTAGTAAGTAGTTATATCTATGCTGAACCTTTTTGTGGCATAGTAAGTGTAAATGAATGTTGTTGTTTGCAGCCGACAATGCAGTCTTCCCGGAGCAAGATACTTGTGAATTTAGCTATCCAAAATGAGACACCTGTGGATAGCAGTATTAAGATTGATTCTTCGTTGGTCAAACAGAATGAGGCGTCAGTGAACTGTAGCGTTGTATGCACAAACATTGAGACTCCGAGTACTAGTTTTGGAACAAGATCAGGAGAACGTTCAACAGGGTTTTTTGTTTTCACAAACCATTGCACAGAACCAAATAGGCAACCAACGATAAACTCTATTTTAGATGAAAAAACAGGACAACTTGTTTCACTTAGTTCTGAAGACTTGAACTTTTTATCGGAATCCGACTTTTCAGCAAGCGAAAGCGAGTATCGTCCTAGCACTGAATCTGATTTATCTGATTATGGGCCTCCTTCACTGTTATTGGACGAATCATCTGGTGTAATTACAAAAAAAAAGAGCACGGAAAGGTCAGGGAAATAACAGGAGTATACATCAATTAATAGAAGCAAAGAAAATACAGGAATAATGGAAACTAGGAACTTTGAAGGCACGATGTTCTTCAGATATATGTGCAAAAAAATTTGGTAAGCAATGCAATGAAATTACAGAAGAAGAGAGAAAGCAAATATTCGAAACATTTTGGTCACTTTCATGGGAAGAAAAAAAAACGTATGTCGTTGCTATGGTGTCTAATAAACCGGTCACGTTACGAACAACAGGTGCAATTTCTCGGCGAGCAAATACCTTAATCTACACTTTGAAAATTTCCAGCGAGATCAAAGTTGTTTGTAAGAATATGTTTTTAGGAACAGTCTCTGGGTGAATGGAGCGTGTTTAAATGGGTTACTAGCAATCCAGACACAAGCGACATTGGCATGCCAAAGAAAAGTAGATCAGTAAATCGTCCTAGCAAAACAAACATTGCTAAAGTAAATCATGTTTCACAAACACTTTTCTACAGAACTTACCTAAAATGCCGTCACATTATTGCCGTCAAAGCACCACTAAAGAATATGTTGACGTTCAGTACAAGACTTGGGCTGAAGTATACATAGATTACGAAAAATATTTGACGGAGCGCAACATTAACCCTTTTGCAGTTAGAGGCAATATTTTTCCCACCAATAAAAACCAATAAAAAAAAACCAAAATGTCTATTTGTAATTTTATTTTTCGACCTGACAGCACTAACGTAACATTATGACGTTTGTTTCTGTTTTTATTTGACATTGACAGGATCATTTTTTCTCAAAGTTTTTTTTTTATTTTTTTTTTTTATTTATTTATTATTACATTTATACATTTTACAGCCAATAAATTTATCCTGTAAACATACATAGGTTTGTGTAGGATAAACCGTTCTCTTCTCGTTAACTTCTTCACGAAGGTAGGTAGTTCATACTTAAATACTTACTACATACAAATTAACATTGTGTAACAGTGAGTGTTGAATTTACAACTAAACAGTTTAAAAGTACCCATCATTAGTTAAAAGTACCTATATATTATGTAGGTACTAGTAAAAATCTAATAACGATAAAACCAAGCAAACGCGCGCGATGCACCCAGCCCGGCCAAAAGGCAAAAAACACCAGCCGTAAGCCACGCCCGCGCCCCGACTATACAGGTTGTTCCAATCTAAGTCGCTAGCTATAATATTTTTTAATGACAGCCTTAAGATTACGTGCAGTTATATTACTTTTTATTTCGGGTGGTAGCTTATTTATCAATTTGGGCAGTATGTACTCCGAGGTTCTTTTACCGTAGAAGTTCCGAAATCTGGGCATAGTTAGACGCTTATTAGCAATACTTCTTGTAACTATGGTCGTATTATTTGTTTTAGGTATTTGAATTTCCTTTCTGAAGTACTGCTCCACTAAAATACTAAATTCCACTTTTTTATGTATTGGCATGACATCGCAAAACTTAAACAGTCCCAGAGGATCATCTTTATATTTTAGTTTTATTTTGTTCTTGAGGTGAATGTTTAAAACTGGCGTTTTTTTTGTACTGCGAGAGAAATCGGTACATATCTTTGCAATAGAGTGGTGAAAAAGGTAAGTTCTTCTAGACGTTGTGCTTTTGAATGTTATTTCATAGATGTAAGACGTATTTTTTATGTATCTGCCACGAATTTTTATTTATTTCGATTTTTGTTGGAGGGAAGAATAGTCCCTCTAACCGCTAAAGTATCCGTTTTCTACTAATAAGGTTAGAGAAAATATTACTTTATTTTGGTTATGGTTACTGTTTTTATTGCTTTGCGACTAAGGAATAAAGGTTTTGGTGGTCTTATTATTGCTTTTCCTCGGGACTTGGAGTGGTTTTTGCATGGCTTTTCTTTTTTATTTGCAGATTGAATGAAAATGAAAATACTCGGAGATGACGATATTGAGAAGGAGTTGTACGGCATGTTCGGTTTGTCAGACCCGGAAGAGTCTGAAGATGGCGAAGAATCAGAAGACGATGACGTTCCGTACAATGTCACGAAATTACAGCGAATTTTAGGGGATTTAGATGAACCAGACCTTCGATCTACTGCAACAATACGAGCATCGTTATCGCCTCAACCATCTACATCATCTGATGCAGAGATCCCATGCGGTGAGCCTTTACTTGTAATACCTCCACCTACTGTGACAGAACCTGTTGCGTCTTCATCTGCAGTGCCGTTACCTAATGTGCCGAGACCAGCTGTACTACTGCCTGCTGAGTATCGTATTTCACGTGAGTTACCTGTAAAAGGTAGAGGACGAGGAGCTAGGACGGAACGTGGATCTGGAACGGGACGTAGATCTGTAACAGGACGAGGAGCTGGAACTGGAACGGGACGTGGAGCTAGGACGAGGCTAGGAAGTGGGGCTGGACATGAAAATGGTGATTCATCCGAAGATAATGCGCCACCAGAATGAGAAGCAGAGTCAGAAGCAAGTGATTCTGACAGAGATGAAGAAGCGTGGAAAAAAACCTCGTAGACTGATATTAGGCCACAGCTTGAGTCCTTTGATAGTGTTCCAATGACTCGGACACGCGTGTTACCATCTAATGCCAGGCCCATCCGATATTTTGAAAAGTTTTTTACTCAAGAAGTTTTTGAATTGATTATTACAGAGACTAACCGATATGCGAGTCAAAACAACGTAATAGGCTGGACCATACTAGACATAAAAGAATTGAAGGCTTTCCTAGGTATCTTTATTATTATGGGATACAATATTTTACCTACTCTCGAATTGTATTGGTCATCGGATCCCGAATTTAGAGTTGACGAAATAGCTTCCACAATGACATTCCGAAGATTCAAGCAAATTTTATGTTGTTTGCATCTAAATGATAATTCTAAACAACCTGCTAGATTTAGCCCCGAGTATGATAAGCTATTCAAAATTCGGCCATTATTGACGCTTATCAACACCGCTTTTCAAGAAAATGCGCACAACTCTTCATCCCATTCAATTGATGAATCAATGATTCTTTTCAAAGGAAGGTCTTCATTGAAGCAGTACATGCCTATGAAGCCGATAAAAAGAGGTTTCAAGGTGTGGTGCCGCAATGACAGTGCAACGGGTTATCTGTACGAGTTTGAGATATATACCGGAAGAGATGGTGACAGAGTAGAAGACAATTTAGGAGGAAAAGTGGTCATGAAGTTAACAGAAAAATTGAAAGGAATGGCGGCCGTGCATGTTACGTTTGACAATTTTTTTTGCAGTTATAATATCATGAATTATTTACATGTAAATGGTATTTCTGCGAGCGGTACTGTACGCAGGCAAAGAGCAGACTTACCGAAACTTGTAAAAAGTAAAAGAAAACTAAAACTAAGAAAAGGGCAGTACAAATGGAGAGTGAAGGAGAACGTGGCCTTTGTAATCTGGCAAGATACAAAAGAAGTTTTATTTATGACCAATGCTTTCCATCCGAAGGACAATGAAACATCTCTATCTAGGAAAGGAAGAGACGGTTCTAAGACAGATGTAGTGTGTCCTGCAGTAGTGAAGGAGTACACAAAAAGAATGGGTGGAGTAGATCACTTTGATCACATCAAAGAGACATACTCAGTTGGGCGAAGAAGCAAACGGTGGTGGCTTCGCATATTTTATTTTATTTTTGATGCCTGCATCACAAATTCATTTTTACTCCAGGGAAAGAATGCGAATGCGACCCAATTGTCCAACCGTATAGCTCTAGCCAGAGGACTTATTGGTGGTTTTTCTTCCCGAAAACGTCGTGCTGATGGCGTCAACTACGTCGTAAGAAAAAAAGTTGCTGTATCGGAAAATTACCAAAAGGCAATTCACATTGTTGCACCGGAAATTCGCTTTTCCAATGTTGGTGATCACATGCCAAATGATATACCGTCGTATCAAAGATGCCGATATTGCAGCACTAAGGCAAAGGATAAGCGATCTAAGATCAAGTGTAGCAAATGTGGAGTGCCTTTATGCATAACACCATGCTTTTCGAATTTTCATAAACAAATGTAATTTTCTTTTATTTTTGTTTCCATTTTCTTATTGGTATTCAATTGTGTGATTTTAATAAAGTTATTATGTAAGATTAATGTTGTTTTTTTAGTTTCTTGAAAAAACATACCGCCATTTCATTACTCTCAAACAGGTAGAGGGAATAATTTTACCACCAATTAAAAAAAGGAAAAAAAAAAATATCAATTTTTATTTTAGGCATCTTATGTAACACAAATCCGAAAACCAAATCTTTCTATCTCATCTAGATCCTTATAACCGTTAAAGGGTTAAAATAGCTGAGAAGGCAACGTACAAATGCTTCCTAGATGCAGTACACAAGACCAATATTAGTATATACAGACCCAAGAAAGATCAATCTGATATCTGCTTTGCGTACAAGAATAAAAACGTCCCAGAAGATGAATATCAGCTTCACATAAAAAGTAAGGAGCGCGCCAGGAAAGAACACGCCGATGACAAGGAACGTTGTTTAAAAGATGATATTCACATGTTTACGGTGGATTTGCAAGCAGTGCAAACTATTCCACTATTCCACTTTCAGCTGGCGCGAATTACTTCAAAACAAAACTATGTGTGCATCAATTCACTATTTATAATGAATACAATAAAAATGTTTCTTGCTACGTCTGGCATGAAGCTGAAGGAGGCATGGATTCTAATGTCTTTACTTCCTGTTTGTTGGACTTTTTAGAGAAAATAGAAGACAAATCCAGACCGATTATAATTTATAGCGACGGGTGCTGTGCCCAAAATCAAAATACTACACTTACGAATGTCTTGCAACATTATGTTACAACACACCATGCAGAAATTCAACAAAAATACCTCGTAGTTGGCCATACCCAAATGGAGTGCGATTCTGTCCATGCCTCCATAGAACGGAAGAAGAAAGGTAAAGAATTGTATGTGCCGGCGGATTTTAATATTGTCATCAGGCAATCTAGATTGTCGCAGCCGTACCAAGTGCATTACTTGGATCACAAGTTTTTTAAAAACTTCTCCTTGTTATCTTACATAAAATCAATTAGACCAGGCACAAAGAAAGGCGACCCATGCGTGGTAAATTTACGGGCTCTTAAGTACACATTCGACAATGGCATACAATACAAATTAAATTTCGATGATGAGTGGCAACTACTACCACAACGTAAGTTGCGACAACAGGAAAATGATATCATAATACCGGACCTCTATCATCAACGCCTACCTATTTCTACAAGAAAATACAATGACTTGCAGGACTTAAAACGCATGATTCCTGCTGACTACCATCCATTTTATAACGACTTGCCACACGAATAGCCTGTTTAATGTTTTTTTCATATGTATTCAGCATATTTTTTTTAAATAAACATTTATTTACATGAATATTGTTTTTAATAAATTAGAGTTTTTTTAAAATAAATTTTTTGAGATACGACGTTGGGAAAGTAAGGCATCGATATACTACAAAAGATACGCGTCGAGCAAGCGCGTAGGTACACGCGCGATCGTGTTCGATGTGAGGAGCGGACAGGGGTGCGCGGGTGAATTCTAAAATTTTGCTGGCTTTATGCGCGCTCTTAAAGTGAATTATGACGCGCGCGAGGGTTGATTTTTGTGAACACACGCGAGCGCAGGGTTAAAGTGAGTACGTGCGATGCGGACTCTCGAGTCTCGACTCGCGAGACAGCCGCGCGCCGCGCGCCTCCAGTGCCGTTCTCTCGCTCAAGGGACGTGCACGTTTCGTAGGCGCCTCTCGCTCGCTCATTGATTATTCGTTATTGTCACTGTTACGAATACATATCGCACATCCGCTCAAATAACGTCATAACTCGATAAAATGTTAAATGACTTTAATTGTACCATTCATATCAGAATATCACATACTTTATGCTCACAAAACGTCATAGACGTAGTTCAATTACTTGGCCCTAGATGGCACTAGTGTCGTTATAATGTTTACCGAAAGTTGTCACGCGGCGAACATAAACAGTGTCATGTCACGACTTGCGCGAGGTGGTCATACATACGTTGTTCAATAAAAGTGAATTGTGTTGACTCAAGACTGTTTTAGTGTGAGAGGTAAGTAAAATTTTTCGTTTTCTGTACCTAAACTGAGGCTTGTCGACTAATGCCAGTACACATATTGAAACAGCATAATAAAATTATTGGTTGTACCCTAATACTGATCTATACAGAGTTATGACAGTATACACGATTGAAACAATACAATAAAAATATTTGTTGAATACTGACTTAAACCAAGTTACAACAGTATATGTGATAAAAATTATTCTATGAACATATTTTGTTTAGCACTAATACTGACCTATACAGAGTTATGACTGATTATATGATTGAAACAATACAATAAAAATATTTGTATAATATAATACTGGCTTATACCGACTTACAACGTTATAATGTGATTAACATTATACTATACACATATTTGTTTAGCACTAATACTGACCTATACTAATGTATGACAATATATGTGATCGAGATGATGTCGCGATACATTTTATTAGATAATAATACTGACTTATGTCAGTACGCTTTGTTTGGTCTCCGCGACCTAACGTCGTCCGTGCGATCACTAGTGAATTCCAATATTTTCACGAGTTTTTTTTTTCTATCTACCCTCATTGTTAAAAGTGATTTATAATGTACTCGAACTTTTTTCCCACATAATAAGTGACATTACTAATGTATTTTATTGGTTTCTGACTACAGAAACAATATGTATTCCCAAACGTTAAACAATACCCCTAGTTACGCTACTGTGACACAAAACACCACGTTCCCTAAAAAAGATCAAGCCATTGTAATTGATGCGTTAGAAAATGTACAGATTAAAGATTATGCACAAGCTTTAGGAAAATTAATCGATCCAACACAAATCCGGTTTTTGTCGAGAATATCGAACAACCGAGTTTGCATATACGTATCCTCAAAGTTAATTGCAGACGATATCGTGGAAAATAAGAAGTACATTAATATTCAAAACCAAAAACTACCTATACGACCACTCATCAACAAAAACAAACGTATAATTATATCGAACGTGTGCCCAATTATACCTCACAGTGAAATAGAAAATAAATTACAGGAAATTCAGATTACACCAATGTCGCCTATCTCTTTCCTTCGTGCAGGTCTAAACGAGACAGGTTATAACCATATTTTAAGTTTCCGTCGACAAGTTTATGTAACACCAGAAGATTTTACCCGACTACCGGAAAAAATGTCTATTGATTTCGATGACACTACTTATTGGATATATTTCTCTTCAGACACAATGACCTGTTTTATATGTAAGAAAGATGGCCACGTCGCATCCAAATGTCCAGAAAACTGCAATGAATTGAATTCTAAGGAACTAATGATAACACAGAGTACGGAGACTACTTTATTCAAGCGTCCACACCCACCAACCGAATCTTCAACTACTACCGAATTTATGGAATATGAAATACCTGAAGCAAGCTGCACTATACCTAACGTCGACAGCAATAATGAAGACTATGACAACCTTTCCCAGTCCAGCTCAGATGAGGTATACCACAATAAAAGTAGCAAAAAACCCAAACGGTCCCATCATAGTGACTTGGAGGCAATGAATTGGGAAGAAATTGAAGACTTCATCTCGAAATCCTCCAAAAAGTACCCAATATCAGGCAAACGAGTTAAGGAATATCTCACAGAAACGTATGGAGCTAAAAACATTGAAGAAATCACCTATAATTACACCGAGGAAATAGACATGCTGGTCGAACTATTCAAAGACTTGATACCTAACATCCCATATCGTAGTGTTAAGAATAGACTGACGCGTATTATAAGTAAACTTAAAGTAACACTCAAAGGAAATAATTACTAAAGTTTGTAAGTTTTATATTTAAATCTATAAGTCCTAACCTAACTAAACCTAAACCTAAGTCTTGTTCTAAATCTAATCTAATACTACATTTAATACTAAGTAAGTTTATATACATAATGAACCCAACTACAGATTATAAACTAAAGATTATACAATGGAACTGTCAAAGTCTAATGCCAAAATTCGTTGATCTAGTCTCGTATTTACACAAAGAAAAGGTACACATATGTTTTCTCTCTGAAACTTGGTTAGACTGCAACAAACAGTTGACTGTGGCGGACTTTTCTTTCTTCAGAAAGGACCGAATGGATGGATACGGCGGTTTAGCTATACTGGTTCATAAATCTATCAATTGTACACTCAAAACTGTTCTGTCCAATTACAACGGTATTGATACGTTGTGTGTTGAGCTGCTAAATAGTAACAAACTACGGTATATTATAGGTACTTATTCTCCGTCGAATGTTCATGTTGGTACCGGGGACTACGAGGAACTTTTTAGCCATTTCTCAGAGAAGACCCTCGTAGTCGGAGACTTCAACGCCCACCATACCGCCTGGTCATATACAACTGATACACGGGGTAGACTCATATTAGACGCTAGCTCGAAACACAACTATATTTTTCTTAACAACGGGGACTTCACCCGTTGTGTTAAACTGAACAATACCGTAGTGTGTACGTCACCTGATATTTCTTTCTGTAGCCCTGACCTTGCTCTGGAGTTTGACTGGAACGTGTCTAATGAGTCATTGGGCAGTGATCACCTCATCATTTCCATTCAAACTCTAGACACAATTCATAGTGACCCAGAGGTAAGAAGAAATATTAAAAAGGCCAACTGGGCCGACTATACCCTAAATATTAAGTCAGCATGTGAACGTTTAGATGTTAGTGATAATCTACAAAATAACTACAACAAACTCATAGACGTAATTGAAGAGAGTGCTAACAAGAATATCCCATATTTTAAACATAGTCCACACCCTAACAAATTTAAACCTAAACCCTGGTGGAATCCCGAACTGTCAAAAGTAGTAGCAGAAAGACGATTGGCTCTTAAACAACTAAGAAAATCACGTACGGTAGAAAACTATGTTAAATACAGAGAAAAAGTCACGGTTGCACGAAAATTAATTAAACAAGCTAAAATAAACTCATGGCAACGGTTCTGTGATGGCATTGATTCGAATACGTCTTCTTGCGTGGTCTGGAGGAAACTCAGATGGCTTAAGGGTTATCGCAGTCCTAAAACCTACTTACAGGAAACCACAGCAATTACATTTATTAAGGAACTCTCTCCTGACAGTGTATCATTACAACCCTATCACTTTAACATGGATCATTCTAACTTCTCTTGTTTTACTATGGCAGAACTTAATCTAAGTCTTAAAAGAAAATATACCTCAGCTGGTTTAGACAATATTACATATTCCATGATCAGTCACTTGCCTCATAACGCTAAAGACTTTCTTCTAGACATCTTTAATATGATATATACAAGTGGTAATCTACCTGAACAGTGGCGTGAAATCAAAGTAATAGCTATTCCGAAGAGAAATACTGATATCCTTAAACACCGTCCTATCTCTCTGATTAATTGCCTCTCTAAAACTTTCAACTTAATGGTCACTCGTCGCCTAGAACATCACTTCGAAAGTAACAAACTATTCAATGATAGTACCATAGGTTTTAGACGAGGATTTTCGTGCCAAGACAACTTAAGTAGGTTTGCCATAGACACCGAAACAGCCTTTGTAAACAAAGAACACGTACTCTGTGCTTACGGAGATATTAACAATGCTTATAACAATGTAGCAATCGAACCTCTTATTATACACCTAATGGAATTTGATGTCGACCCGTTTCTATGTAGATATATAAGAGAATTTCTTATGGAACGGATTTTGATATATAGAATTCGGAATGGTACGGAAATCACCAGAACATGCAGACAGGGCCTGGCTCAAGGGGACCCGATGTCACCTATTTTATTTAACATAGTGACTATTAAGCTGTGCAATACCCTTGTTAAAACTGTTAAAATATCTCAGTACGCTGACGACTTCGCCTTGTACTGTATTAACCAAAACATCAACTTCTGCGTTAAAGTCATCCAGGCAAGTCTAAATACATTTAAATCATTATTAGATGAAATTGGTCTAGAAATATCCCCAGCTAAGACCAAACTTTGCATTCTGACGAGAAAATATAAACTTCCTTGCGTTAATATCAGTATAAATGACAACAACATTGAAGTTCTAAATTGTGTAAAGTTTTTAGGGATCTGGGTTGATAGTCGTCTTAACTGGACCAGACAAGTTACAGAAACCGCCCAAAAATGTGCCGCTTATGTCAATATACTCAGTGTATTAGGTAGCTCTAAATGGGACGTACATCCAGTCCAGTTCAGGCGACTTTATCTCGCTTTAGTACGTTCTAGAATTGACTACGGAGGTGTAATCTATGGTAACGCCAGTTCAGGCCTACTTAGGAAGTTGGATGTAGTTCAGAACCAATGCCTTCGCCTTTGTGGTGGTTTTATAAAAGACACTCCTATTTTTACAATGGAAAGTGAGCTATGTATTCCGCCTTTGAGTCATAGACGAAAATTTTTAAGTGACAAATATTTCCTAAAGCTTTCCTCTAAAAAATCCGAAATTTTAATCAAACAATTAGAATCCTTAAATGTTAAATTAGAAGCAGGTTTAAACTATTGGCGCAAAGATCAAATTCCATTATTACTCAAAAGTTTCAGAAATTACTCTAACCTATCTATGTCTAAATCCGTAAATCTACCACAATTTCAACTGCCCTACCATCTTAAGACACTCCCGTGGGACCAAATCATAGTAACAAGCATAGAAACCATAAGACATGCTAAAGAAAAACTATCTATACACGAGCTTAAAGAACGTAGCGAACACATGACAAGGCAGCTATATACAGATTACTCTCAAATATACACGGACGGGTGTAAGACTAGGTACGGTTCTGGTTGCGCATTTTACGATAGGGAGGCTGATTTTGGGGCTAAATTTATCATAAATGAATCGAGTATACCTATAATGGGAATAGAATTGATAGCGATTAACGAAGCGGCTCAATATTTGGAGTCGACCACCTACCAAAAAGCTGTCATCTTGACAGACTCTAAGAGCAGTCTACAATACCTATTAGGATGCGCTAAGGGCCTCGATTCCGGTAGGAAAGAAGCTTACCTCGTTATTAAATGTATCTTTAAGTTGATACGTAGCGGGATTGAAGTTCGATTACAATGGATTCCTTCCCACTCAGGTATCAGTGGAAATGAGAAAGCCGACTCACTGGCGTCAGCGGCTTTACTACACGGCATTCCCCTCCAAACTGAACCTCATTATACAGACCATATCCCCAAAGTTAAAAGAGACAACTATTTGGAACTAAAATCTTATTTTGAAGAATGCTCTCAAAACAAAGGTATTTGGTACAGGACAGTTGTAAGTGAACCCCCCGAGTGCCCTGGTTCTCTTCACTAGGCTTTAACAGGAAAAAAATAGTCATTTGTTTTAGACTCCGAACTTACCATATCCCGCTCAACAAATTTAGCTTCACAATGCGAAAAAGAGAAGATCCAAACTGTAGCCGTTGCCAAAAGGAAGAAGACCTTCTCCACTTAGTTCTCGAGTGCCAAATCAATGAACAATTGAGGTTGGATCTTTTAAAAGACACTCAGTCTTCTACTGGGGAGCTCTTCTTCCTGTTTCATAGAATTTTAAGTTCTAATTTTACTATTAAACACAGTGACAGAATTATAAATTTCGTTGTACACTCCTTGATTTTAAGACTAGAATACTATAAATCCATACTTTAACTTCACTCTGTTATAAAGTGGTAGATGTATACTATACTGATAGATGTAACCGATATCTTTTGACTAACGTATTTATTAAGACCATTGATACTAACCTCATAGTAACTATTTTAAGCCGGCTTAATCTTAAGATGTATGGCTTGTAAAATAAATAAGAATAAAAAAAAAAAAAAAATACTGACTTATGTAGGACCTTGTCTATATTCCTAGTTGAATCGACTCAAATTAAAGCAACGTGTTAGCAAGAAAACTGTATAGTTGTGCGTGTTATTGATAATAAAATGGTCTGGATGGATTGATAATAATATTGTTAATAAAATGGTCGATTTTTTATATAAAAGTGATCAAAATGGAAGAGTATTAAATTATTTTCGGTACTGTTTACGTATAAAATAATTATTGAACCCCTGAAGCCATATTGTTGTTTTGTCTTAGTTTGAAACTTAAAAAAAGCCTGGGTATTAAATTATTTTTAACTTATTATATTGTTCACAGGTGGTAGTCGGTTTGGCGGTGCATAATAATTCACTTATAATATAAACACTATGTCCAGATCCAGAAAAATGTTAACCTTATGTCTGGAGTCCAATAGTCAACATAGCACAGTAACAGAAGATTTTCCTATTGTGGCAGAAGATACACAAACAAAAAATCAAGAAGAAAATTGTGACACCTCAAATAAGGAGAATACATATTATATAAATGAATCTACCACTAAAGTTCACGACTTACAAGTAGAATGTAATAGAATTGGCGAGAATGACTGTAATTTGGAAGAACCCGAATCTGGAGGAGAAGAAACAGACGATTCTGTTAAAGATCATGATTACAACCTGCCTTCTAAAAAATGTTGCGCTAATTTAATTGTTCCTCGTCAACGATCGTCTAGTACTTCATCCTCAAGTTCAACCTCGTCCAGTTCGTCCTCGTCAAGTTCATCCTCGTCTAATTCATCCTCCTCTAGTGCCCCTTCGCCTAATACAAATTCTCCCACATCTAACTCGGGCTTATTGTCACTTAATGAACAAACAAGCCATGCAGACAACAATGAATGCTTGCCCTCAACTTCCCAAGACATAAATTTAAATAATATACACTCCCCAATATCACAGGAGACCGTAATATAGGAAAAATTCAGTACACGTAAGAGACGCCGTGCAGAGGCACAATGGAAGCAAAATGTAACAAAAATTTTACGAAACTGGATACCAACTGGATACCTTACCAAACGAAGTCTGGACGAAATATTCCTAAAAAACAAATTAAAGCAGGTTGTGGAGAAGGTTGTAGACTTAAATGTAGCTCTTTTCTTACTAATGAAATAAGACTTCAACTCGTTGATTCTTACTGGTCTTTAAAAGATATAGACAAACAGAGACAATTCATTCACAAACACATGCAACAGATAGAGATAAAGTTTAGGTCCACCAATGCACAGAAACATCGAAAAACCAATTATGTTTTTTACTTGGAGGTTGAAGGTTCATTAAAAAGGGTCTGCAAAACCATGTTTAAAAATACATTAGATATTAATGATAGAACAATTAGAACTGTAACAGAGAAATCTACTGGAGGATTTTTAAAAGAAGATCAAAGAGGAAAACAATAAACATTATACTGTTGGTGACACTATAAAAAAATACATAAGAGATCACATAAAAGGTATACCGAAGATTGAAAGTCATTATTTAAGAGCACAAACAACACGGGAATTCATTGATGGAGGGAAGACTATCTCTGACTTACATAGGGATTATGTGAATCAGTGTAAACAAGATGGGCGCAGCTTCGGAAACTATGTAATGTACAGTCGCATTTTTAACGGTGAATTTAATTTCGGATTTTTCGTGCCCAAAAAGACAGGTGTGAATTATGCGTAGCTTATGAAAATGCAGTTCCTGAAAGTAAACTGTCGCTCAAGCAAAAATATAATGCACATTTAGTCGAAAAGGTTTTAAGCAGAGAAGAAAAAACGAAAGACAAGGAAACCTTAAAATATAACAAAAATCTGATTGTATCTGTATACGATTTACAAGCAGTTTTACAAGTACCTCGTGGTGATGTCTCTGTTTTTTATTATAAGAGCAAATATAATAATATGAACTTTACGATAAGCAAATTGAAAGCAGAAGAATCGAAAAACAGAACAGAAGATGATAGTTACAATGGAGATACCATTGTGAATCACAGTAAGACAGATTGTTATTTTTGGCATGAGGGTCAGGATAATCGGGGTGCAGATGAAATTGGTAGCTGTTTGCTAAAATATATAGAAAAAGAATTGCACGATTACGAGGATGACCAACCAGTTGATCTAGATTTTTATTCGGAATAACTGTTGCGGCCAAAATAAAAATAAGTTCATTGTTCGATTGTATATGTATGCAGTATTGAAGTTTAGTAATTTAAATTCTATTAGTCATAAATTTTTGATAGCCGGACATACACAAAACGAAGGCGACGCCATACATTCGTTAATCGAAAAACAAATAAAACGTTCCTTAAAAACAGGGCCAATTTACGTGCCTAGCCAGTACGTACAAATAATCAAAGAGGCTAAAAAACTGGGGAACCACTGAGAGTAAATAAACTACCACATACCGATTTTATTACTTTAAAAAAAAATAGTTAGTGATCTCGGTATTACTACTTTAAATAAGCTAAAGATCTCTGAAGTTAAAATGATGACTATTACCAAAGACAGACCAAATATTTGAACCGTGCTCCGCCAGTGGGTGGAGCATGCGCAGGGGGCTCCGACCTACTTCCTCACCCAACTTCTCACGGGTCATGGCTGTTTTGCCAAATTCCTGTGGGAAGTGGTGGGGATCCTGTCGGAGCCCGTTTGTCATCACTGCGCAGGCGGCGCCGTAGATACGGCGCAGCATACGCTCGCTGTGTGCGCCGCCTGGGACACGCAGAGGTTGGCCCTCACGGGCATCATCGGCAGTGTAGGTTCGCTGCCGGCCGTCATTCTCTCTATGGCCGGCAGCGAAGAATGTTGGGCCGCCGTCGCCTCCTTCGCTCGGGAGGTGATGGCGGCAAAGAGAGAGGCCCTGCGGGAACGGGAGCGTGCAGGCCGCACGCTTCCGCCCCGCCGGGCACCAGTCAGGGGGCGACGGCGTATTGCATACGCCCAAGCCCCCGACTGATAGGGCCGTGAGCGGTGGGTCGGGGGGCCCACCGCTCACGCGAAAGGCCCTGAGGAGTCCGACGCCCCTTATGTGTTTCGGGGGCGTCGCTTCTATGTTGTTTGGGGGGGGGTCAGCCCCCCGTGCTGAGCTCGAAAGAGCGCCCCTTTTCCGGGCCGCCGTTGCTTAACAGTTTCTGTCTATCCGGCGGCCCGGCTAAGGCGAAGGAGAAACACCGTGGATAGGTTTTAGTGGGTAGTCCGGCCCGTTTTCCATCCTAGGGCCGGGAGTCCCACACGAAGCCGTCTCGCTCCCCCCCGCAGCGAGACGGTGAAGTGCGTAAATGCATCACCGACCACGTTAAAAAAAAAAAAAAAAAAAAAGACCAAATATTTGAAAGTACAAAACGTCCTATAGTGACACTGAATGGTCTGAAATTAATTTGCTTCCTCGAAATAAGAAAATAATAGTGCCTGATCCAAAGCAAGTTTATGCTGCTAAAATAGAGATTAAGGAACGGAAAAAAAATTACTTAATCGCATTACTTAATAACAACCACATTCCTAGTTTTTATGCCGACTTTTATAATAGTTTATAAGTATTAATATTTTTTATTCTCTTCATACACCTTTGAAACATCGGCTTTGCATAATTTTGAACTTTTTATATCGGGGTTAAACGCGAATAAAATTTAAATTTAGAAACTAAATTACCTTTAATTAACCCGACGTTTCGGCTGTGGTCACGGACAGACTGACCATGGCAGTCTTAACCAAAATGTCGTGTTAGGTCCTAAAAGAGTTATTAATTAATTAAAAATTAAAAATTATCAGTTACTTCTTATTTATAAAGGTTTAAACTACTCTTGGCCCCTTTATAAAAAATAAGTTTTGTTTACTTTTTAAATGTTTTAGAAGTATTCTACTCTCGTATTATTAAACGTTTAAAAATTGTGATTTGAAGTGAGTATTGAAGATTATTTAATTATGATAGAGCATTGTTTAATTTAGTTGTAAATTATAAGTTCCTTAATTTGTTTTCATTTATTAGATATTTTAGAGGTGTTCTACTCTCGTTTTAAAAGACTGTTGATTATTTGATTTTATTTTGATAGAATGTTGTTTACTTTTCAGTTATACGCTAGAAAACTTTCTTATCAGTAAATATAAGACATTTCTAAGTCTGATATTAGAGTAGAGTTAAAAAACTATTGTATTTTGTAAGAAGCAAAATAAGTTGTGTCATTATAATAAACAAATTATAGTAAACAACCTTTGTGTTTTTGTACATATAGTGTCATAACCCCGATTTTATTTTGCATTTTTTCAGGATTTTCAGGTTAGTAAAAATATGAATTTGTAGAGCTTAAAAAATAATACTAATTCCTTGAAGAACGTTTTCTTCTAAAGTCGTTACTTTTGTAATTATGATCTAAAAAGTAAAAATTTAAGTGGGCCAAACTTTAATGGTCTATACTGAAAAACTAGATTTTTGGAGTTGTGACGTTATTTGAACGGAGGTGCGATATGTATTACTGTCAAGAATATAATTATTGTATAATATATCGTGAGTGTTAATTATTTGTATACCTACAACTCCACTAGCGCTACAGTGGACGCCCAACTAGCGGCCGCCATTTTGTGTACAAGTGCGCGGACGAACCCAAGAAAACCACAGAAAGTAGAACTTTTAGTGAGCAGTGTAGTGTTTGTGTCGTACTCTTACGTAAAGTACCTACTCGTAACATATCATGCCGCGAACGCGCGCCCAGGGGGTCGCCACTCACGACGACGACGGCGACGCCACGGCGGAGTCGCATGCCCACGTGGGCGCCGCTCCCGACGTCGCCACCGAGTACGCGTACGCCCGAGCGGGCGTCGCGTCCGACCCCAACGAGGGGAAGAGCTCCCGAAGAGGCGCCGTTCCCGACTCCGCGTTCGGCGGGGCCCGCACCGGCGGCGCCCCCGACACCGAACGCCTCCTGACCACGATGATGGAGACGTTTGCTAGAGCGCAGGCGGAGTCCAACCGCACGCTGGTCGAGACGTTGCGGTCCCTACAGCAACACGGCAACCAGTCCTGTAACCCGGCCGCGGCAGTCACATCGACACCGGCGGCATCACCTGCGGCGATTGGAGGTAACTTCGCCAAGTGCACCGCGAGGTTCGACGGGCAGTCGCGGGATCCCGAAGTGCTAGAGGCATTTATAGACGCCGTGGAAGTCTACAAGGAATGCGCGGACGTGGCCGACGACCACGTGTTACGCGGTATTCCCATGCTGCTGACCGGGGATGCGGCGGTATGGTGGCGCGGCGCTCGCGGCGGCGTCGGCACGTGGCCGGACGCCCTGGCGCGCCTGCGCGCTACCTACGGCGCTCAGAAGCCCGCACACAAGATCCTACGTGAGGTATTTATGTGTGAGCATAGTGAGAATGAACGCGCTGAAGTGTTTGTTTCCAAGGTACGATCCTTATTAGTAAGACTACCATACAGCGTACCTAATGTAATGCAAGTAGATATAGTTTACGGCCTGTTACATCGTCGAATTCACAAACGATTGCCGCGTGATAGTATTAGCGATATTGATAATTTGTTAGAGAGAGCGAGAATCGCCGAAGATTCGTTGTCGGAATTTAGGAACTCGTCCGTTCCCGCGCAAAATTCAAACCCGAACTCGAAGGCACCGATACGTCCTACTGCGGCTCCCGTGGTGCTAGTCTCACTCGTAACTCGAACGAAAACCCGAATCGTAATCGCGTTAAATGTACGTCATGCAAATTGTTCGGTCACATAGCCAGTAAATGCCGTAAGTCTAATAATAATAAGCCGGATGGTGATAGCAAAGATTCTCACCCGATCCGTTGTTATGGATGCGGCCAACCAGGGGTGGTCAGGTCGAAATGCGAGAAGTGTTCGCCTAAGCCCGCGTCCTCAAATGCGCCCGATTTTAATGTCGTCTATTTTGCGACGACGACGTCACACCCGTTAGTGACGATAGGTGTAGTAGGGAAAGAAGGGGTAGCGATGGTAGATACTGGGGCCACGAATAGTGTTGCTAGCCCGTCGTTATATTCGTTGCTAGTGAACGACGGTATACAGTTTCAAGAGACGGAGCGCTGCATCGGACTAGCCGATGGCTCACGTCACTTTAAAACCATTAAGGTTGCTACCGTACCCGTCACGCTGGGTAGTGACACCAATTTTATGGTGTTTCCTGGTGACAATACCAGAACCCTCCCAGGTCGAGATTTTATATCAAGCGCAGGTATTGTATTAGATATAGCCCAGGAGTCATGGCATTTTTCAGATAGTCCAGGAGACCGTTTCACATTCGTGCAGGCTTATGTGTTAAGCGACGCGGCCGCGATGCGAGCAGATGAGCGCGGTGTGTCGCTACGCTCAGAGGAAGGCACGAGCTTACCACCGGAGCACAGAGCCGCACTCAACGAGTTTTTGCGACACAGAGTCGGTCAGTTCGCCTCGGAGGGGCCGCCTACTGACTTCGCCGTTCACAAAATAAAGGTACTCGATGCACAAGAACCTTTGGCTTCTCCCCCCAATAGATTGTCCCGCCTAAGAGAGAGGCGCTCGAAAAGGAGATACAGAAGCTCCTTAGCGCCGACGTGATCGAGGAGTGCGAGTCGCCGTGGGCATCGAACGTCGTCCTCGTCAAGAAGAAGGATGATAGTTACAGGCTATGCGTTGACTATCGTAAGCTCAACGCGGTCACCGAGCCCGACCGGTACCCGCTCCCGAGGATCGAAGACATACTCCATGAGGCAAAGACAGCTAAGTACATGACCACGCTCGACCTCCGAGCGGGTTATTTTCAGGTGGTCGTTGACCTCGGCAATAGGGACAAGACCGCATTCACCACACATCTTGGTAAATACAGGTTTAAGCGCATGCCGATGGGTTTGCGAAATTCTGGGGCTACGTTCCAAAGGCTGTTCGGCAGGTTCAAGTCGAATCTACCAGGTAAGGACACCACTCTCCTAGCATATCTTGACGATCTGCTGGTGCTGTCTGATGAGTGCTTCGAGAAGCACCTCGCCGACCTCGCGTCCGTGTTTGACCGGCTCGCTATGTTCAAACTACGAGTGAACCGCGAGAAGAGCCACTTCGCGAGGGAATCGGTAAAGTTTTTAGGTCACGTTATCTTACCAGGTGGTATACACGTCGACCCAGAGAAGACAGCCGCAATCGCGGAAATGCTCGCGCCTCGGAACGTGAAGCATTTGAAATGCTTCCTACAGACCTCCAGCTGGTTCAGGCGTTTCATCCCTGACTACGCAAAGATCGCATAACCATTGACAGGGCAGCTTAAAAAGGAAAGTATATGGCATTGGGATTCGGAGCAACAGACTGCTTTCGACCGAATATAGCATAGCAATATAGCAACTGTTTGCTGATATCAGCGCCGATCCTGCGTCAGGCTGATGCGACGTCGCCATTCGTCCTCAGGACTGACAGCAGTAGCTACGCACTCGGGGCGGTTCTCCTTCAGGGGAAGGGAACAGACGAGCGCCCCATAGAGTACGCCAGCCGACTCCTGACCGCAGCCGAGAGAAATTACAGCACGACGGAGAGGGAGGCTCTAGCCGTCGTTTGGGGAGGCTCTAGCCGTCGTTTGGGGAGTCTCCAAGTTCAGAGGATATATAGATGGGGCTGAAGTGATGCTTAGGTCCGACCATCAGCCACTTAGATGGCTGATGAGTATGAAGTCTCCGAGTGGCCGCCTAGCGAGGTGGGCCCTGACCCTTCAGGAGTATAACCTGAAGATAGAATATACGCCAGGTAAGTCGAACGTCATAGCCGATACTCTGTCGCGGATGGCGTGTGCAGTAGATGCGGACTGCGATCTGTGTTGCGCAGTGGCCGACATGCCCTCACGCGGCCTAAAGGAACTGCGCGAGAATCAGCTGAAGGACCCAGAGGTGAGTAAGATTGTCGAAGCCCTAGAGTCCGACGAGCCGTTCAGGGGGAGGGCATGGACCGATAAAGGTTACGTACTCACCGAGGGCGTATTGTACAGGTATGGCCCCGAAAACGAGGAGCACGACGATGCCAGTCTGGTAGTCCCAGAACAGGAGCGCACCAAGGTGTTAGCCGAGTACTATGATGCACCCACCGCCGGTCACATGGGGGTAGAACGTAAGCTGCACAGATTAATCGGTAAGTACTACTGGCCCGTGATGCGTTCCTACGTAACGCAGTATGTCAAAGACTGCGTGCCGTGCCAGCGTTACAAGGCAGATACTAGAAAACCGGCTGGGTTGTTGCAAACGCCTGCATCCGCACGACGCTTTGAAGTTCTGTCGGTGGATCTATTCGGCCCCCTGCCCGAGACGGAAAGAGGGCATAGGTGGATACTAATAGCAGAGGACACCTGCACGCGTTGGGTGGAACTGTTTCCCCTCACTGTAGCCACCAGTGAGGAGTGCGCGAAGATACTCGTGTCAGAGCAGTACTTGCGGTTTGGGGTTCCCAGGCGCCTCGTTAGTGACAACGGTGTGCAGTTTATTAGCGAAGTAATGCAGCAAACGTGTCATGCGATGGGTATCACACAATCATTCACTTCATATTACCATCCCGAGGCGAATCCGGTGGAGCGCAATAACAGGGACCTGAAACCACAGTTGGCGATCCTGGTAGGTAAGGACCATAATACGTGGGACTGTCACCTGTCTGCTATTCGCTTTGCCATGAACTCGGCAACCACGTCAGGTACAGGCTATTCGCCTTCTTATCTAAACTTCGCGCGCGAGATGCGCGCGCCAGCAGACGTTGCCTCCGAGATACGTGCGATCTTGGACAACGAGAACCACGTAGGCGACATCACGGCGTATCTAAAAAGGATCTCGCGTGATGTTCATGAAAGCGCTCAGGCGGCGCGGAAAAGGTACGCTGACGAACATCGGCGACCCCCACCGGATTATTAGGTCGGTGAACTGGTGTTGTTGAAGACGCAAGGTGTCAACGACGCGGGTAGGGGGCAAACGGCCAAGTTCATTCCTCGCCGAGACGGGCAGTATAGGGTCAGGGCCGTGGTAAGTCCCACCACATATACTCTCGAGCGGTTGAGTGATCACGTATCGGTGTTGACCCCCTTCGTGGGTTGTTTCCAATCTCCGATTCAGGAGAAGCGTAAGAGGGGAAGGCCTCGTAGGCACTAACCCGATCGCGAGGGCGTCCGTTCGGGTTAGAGGGGGAGACTATGACGCGCGCGAGGGTTGATTTTTGTGAACACACGCGAGCGCAGGGTTAAAGTGAGTACGTGCGATGCGGACTCTCGAGTCTCGACTCGCGAGACAGCCGCGCGCGCCTCCAGTGCCGTTCCCTCGCTCAAGGGACGCGCACGTTTCGTAGGCGCCTCTCGCTCGCTCATTGATTATTCGTTATTGTCACTGTTACGAGTACATATGTATTACTGTCAAGAACATAATTATTGTATCATTTATCGTGAGTGTTAATTATTTGTTTACCTACAACTCCACTAGCGCTACAGAATTGTTTTTACCTTAATAGGTTGGTATTAAGAGTCCTCCTATTAAATTTTACCGTTTTCGCTGATTTTACAGACGTGTTTTTACACTGAAAATACTGTATTTTTATAAGTTTTAATGCACAACATGAAATATCATTTCAATAATGATCTAATAAGTGAGCTACTTTCTTATTTTTGTCATTAAATTTTGATTAATCGACCTAAAACAATCGGTAGTTTTTCGTATCTTTTGCTGGAAGAGGTCTAGAATATCACAAATTCACTAATCGTTTTGACGTCTAAAAAGTATTACAAAAATACAGTGTATTCTTGTAAAAGTCATCTATCAAATGTATGGATTACTTTTTATCACTTTCATAAAAAAAAATTGAGTAAACAAATATTTAAGTTAGTCAAATTTTAGAGAAAATGGGCAATGAATTGGTTCTTATTTCGGCTACATAAAACTCTCGTTCATAAAATTAAAACAACATAAATAAACCTTGGTTCAAAATCAATCATTTTCCAAAAAAAAAGAAAGCTAAATAATAAAAAATGGGCTGTAAATAATCTTTTAAAAACACCTAAATTTCGCTTTGTAATACTCGACGCATGCCTCAAGTAAACAGTCCGCGCCAAGCGCTTACAGGGAGAGGACGTGTCGCTCTGCGCGCCAAAATTCGACGCCGTCTACAGACGAATATAGCGTGGCGTGAGATTTTGATACTTTGGTAATATTAGTTATTATTTTGTGATGATTAGGCTTCTTTTTAAATACAACAAGTGATTATGTAGAATGTATTTATCATTGTTTTTGTTAAAAAAAGCTGTTATATTTTATAAAGCTGGATTACTCACTCACTCACTGACACAATTTTATTGTTCTCCTTGATGGTGGAGGGGAAGGTACCTATATTTTTTTTGCAGAAATGTAAAGGGGGTTCGGGGACCTAGGGAAAATTCCGAGTTTTTGAGATTTGCCCTCCAGTCCCCCAAGGGGGGCTCCCGAGTAGAGTCAAAATGAGTAATAATTTTATAGAGGTAGTTTTTTATTTTATTTTTTTGTATTGGGTTCGCCAATTTGACGCCACCCGCCTGGTAGTAAGTCGTGACGACGTCAAGCGATTGTGGGTCACTCACAGCACACTATACTATAGAGAGTGGCCCTCAACTTGACGACCTACTGAACCCAGGATTATATGTGGGAGGAAACACGTGCACAGGCAGGACGTTCCAGGCCAGTATCGTTCGGCACAGAAACGAACGTTTAAAACGTTCGGTTCTCGCGAACATGTACCTACTGTGTGGGAGTGGCATCTCTGCCCGGCACGCGTTGTTCGGGATCGGAAGGAAGATAGGATCAGATTGAAGAGCTCTTCAGAATGCTCGCCGTGGTAAATACGGTCGAATGCGGCCAAGGAAGCTATTGTTCGGCGCTGAACTAGCGGCTCAAAGCTTCCCGTTACCTCCGGACAATCTATAATACGGATAGCTCGACGCTGCATAGCGTCGAGAGCGTCCAGCAAATACTTCGCGGAGCCGTCCCGGAAGTGAGAGCAGTATTCGACGCAGGGTCCAATCTGCGTCTTGTACAGCAGACACCTCTGATGCAGTGTAAAGAATCGCTTTACCTTATTCAGTATTCCTAGTTTCCACGAAGCTAGCCCTATACATCTTTCGATGTAGTTTTTATTATTGAGCTCTTGACGAACGTCTATGTCAAGGATCTCAAGGTTGCCCTTCATTGGTAATAATGCATTCTGAAGAGAGGGTAGGGGAAGGAAATGGGATTTCTTCGCTGTAAATGCACACGCCTGCAATGTGCTGTCATCTGCATAACAATGAATGTTCCCGACGGATAGCATATCATTGATTTGCAGAAGGAAGAGTTGGTGACAGCACGGACCCCTGCGGCGCCCCGGTATTGTTCCTCGATACATATATACATAACCGGGGCAACACAGGTAAGGCGTGTTGTCAGGGCGGCGTATTTGTGTCTCCGTGAGAAACGTCACAGCGGGCCGAGCCGTCTCAAGGTATGGTGGACGGCATCGAGGTTCGCATGGAGTCCACGGATGTTGGTGAACTCCACCTCGAAAAGTGAAGCTGTGGGGTTTCCTGGGGCCGCTGTGGAACGTTTACTTATTTCTGTTGCACTGCCATTATAAATTTGAAGAAGAAGCGTGAAGACAGGGCGAAATTTGGTGCAGCAGTAATAAGTGACAAAGCGCAGGGTCTAACTTCGTCTGGAACCGTGTGGTTAGGTTGGAGCCGACCCGCCGGACGGAAGGGCTACCAAACCCCCCTGGTGCATGGCCGCCGCTATCCCACACCGGTTACCACCCGGAGCGGCGATCCCACATCAGGATTATGCGCGAGAACATGTGGGGCAGCCTCCTGGTGTGGTTGGTCCCAGGCGGGCCCCATGACTGTGTTGCGGGCGGCCGCGGCAACGCCGTTGCTAAGGTGGCCATCGAATCGACCCACACCACCCACACTAGACTCCGCTTTGCCCCCACTGGTTCCATGCCTGCTGCACCATACATGGCCCCGGGCCCGGCGGTGCAGCTGTTGAACCCCTTACGCAACCAGCCTGGGCTGGGTTACTTGTGGGGCTTTAGCACAGTTGCACGGTGGCACCCCCTGGACCAACACCCGGTACCCACGTAGGGACCGAAGCCACTTCATAGGTACCGTAAATTAACGAGCCTCGTCCGTTGATCAGCAGGTGCGCCACTAGCAGATGAGTTCGCTGGGGCCCTAAATATGTTGGTAGAGCCCCTTTGTATCATCATCTACCTGCCCTTATCCCAATTATTTGGGGTCGGCGCAACAAGTCTTTCTCCTCCACACACCTCTGTCAGAAGTCATCTCTTCATTCACTCCTCTCCTTGTCATATCCTCTTTCACACATTCCATCCATCTTTTCTTTGGCCTACCTCTACTTCTTAAAGCCTCTACAGTCATACTTTGCACCTTTCTAACGACATTGCTTTCCTCTCTTCTCATAACATGTCCATACCATGACAGCCGCTCGCTTCTCAATTTTTCATTCACTGGTGCAACTTTCAAACTTCCTCTAATATACTCGTTCCTAACCCTATCCATTCTTGTCACACCACACATCCATCTTAACATTCGCATTTCCGCTGCATGCAATTGTCTTTCATCCGTCGCTTTTACGGCCAAACATGAAAGTCCATACAGGACGGCAGGTCTGACGACAGTCTTGTAAATTTTCCCCTTAAGTTTCGGAGGAAATTGGGGGTCGCATATAGTGGCTTTGACCTGCCGCCATTTCATCCAACCTGCGTCAATTCTGTGCTTCACTGTACGATCGATTTCCCCATCCTCCTGGATAAGAGAGCCGAGGTACCGGAAACTGGAGCAAACTGGTATTGGTGTGCCGTCTAACACCATGGGTGTAGGACTGGAGAGACCGCCGAAATCAGAGAACATGTACTCAGTTTTGGTTCTACTGATTTTCAAGCCTACACTCTCCAGTTTACATTGCCATTCTTCCAATCTACTCTGTACCTCAGGCCCGTCTTCACCGACGAGTACAATGTCATCGGCAAAAAGCATACACCAGGGGGTCTCTTCCTGTATCTCCGATGTCAAAGCATCCATTATTAACAGGAAGAGATATGGGCTTAGCGCCGAGCCCTGATGCAAGCCTACCGCGACACTGAACTCGTCGGTGTTGCCAGCAGCGGTTCGTACGTAGGTTTTCGATCGACAATACATCGCACAGATTAACTCTATATACTTCCCAGGCACACCTTTCTCTTTCAAGGCCCACCACAAAACCGTTCTGGGTACCCGATCGTATGCCTTCTCGAGATCTACAAACACCATGTGCAAGTTTTTATGTGCACGCCTATATTTTTCACACAGCTGGCGGAGTGCAAATATGGCGTCTGTAGTCCCGCGACCAGGCATAAACCCGAACTGGTTTTGGGTAATCTCGCTTTCCTCTCGCACTCGTTTCTCTATCACTTTCTCCCAAATTTTCATACTGTGTGACATGAGCTTAATTCCTCGATAGTTGCCGCAGTCTTGCACATCACCCTTATTTTTAAAAATGGGCACTAGAGAACTATTGCACCATTCACCGGGGATCGTCACTTCATACAACAACTTTTTGAAGAATAATGTCAGCCACGCATATCCATCTTCTTCCAATATCTTCCACGCTTCCACTGGAATACCGTCGGGCCCTACGGCTTTCCCATTCTTCATATTTCGTACCGCTTTTCTTATTTCATTTCTATCAAAATCCTTCACTAAACCTACATTCACACGTCTCTCTTCTAAATTTCCACTCCATGCATTCTCTTCATTCATAAGTTTTTCGAAATACACCTTCCATCGATTTCTTACTTCATCTTCTATTATTAAAATCTTACCCTTTTCATCTTTTATACATCTTACATGTCTTACGTCCTTCGTTCTATCATCTCTGTCTTTCGCTAAGCGGTAGATTTCTTTTTGGCTCTTAGTTCCATCAAGAGCATTGTATAGTTGCTCTTGGGCCTGAGATTTAGCTATTGCTACCGCTTTTTTCGCCTTTTTGCAACATTCCTTATACTTCTCCTTTTTTTCTTCTTTTTCACTTTCATTCCCTTTTTCTTTTTGCCATTCCTTAAAAGCGTTCTTTTTTTCTTTAATTACCTTTTGCACTTCTCTGTTCCACCACCATGTATCCTTATCAAGTACACCTTTACCTTTCGTTTCTCCAAACACTTCTTTTGCTACTTTCCTGATACAACTCGCCATTTCATTCCAACATTCATCCACTGATTTATCCATCATATCTCTCATTTCTATCATTTTATTCACCACTCGTTCTTTAAACTTACTTGCATATTCTTTCTTCTCTATCAACCACCACATAATTCGAGGAGGGGGGCGTTTTTTGCCTTTTTGTGAGATTACTTTGGTCTTTAAATCCATTATTAATAGCTTATGTTGCTTCACTACCCCTTCTCCTGGCAGCACCTTGCAGTCCTTGACACAGACCAACCTACTCCCCCGGATTAGGAAATAGTCAATCTGTGTCAAATGAACACCACTTTTATAGGTGATTAGGTGTGAGTCCTGTTTACGAAACCACGTGTTCACTATGGCCAGGTTAAGGGAGGAAGCAACCTGCAGTAGTGTTTCACCGTCACTGTTCCGGGTTCCGTATCCCCATCCTCCATGCACTCTTTCATAATCCTCATTTACTCTTCCTACATGTCCATTAAAATCTCCTCCTATACATATTTCTTCACTTTCTGGTATACTAATCATGACTTTATCAAATTCCTCCCAAAAAATTTCTTTCTCTCTGTCATCACACCCGCTCTGTGGTACATACACGCTGATCACATTTAGCACCATACTCTCCCATACTACTTTCACAACTATTATCCTGTCGTTTACTCTTTTCACATCCGTCACGCATTCTTTCAAGTTACCATCCAGTACTACACCAACTCCATTCCTTTTTCCATCACTCCCAATGTAATATAACTTATATCCTTCACCAATCTCTCTAGCACTTGCACCCTTCCACTTAGTCTCCTGCAAACATGCCACATTTATTCTTCTTCTCTTAAACACATCGGCCAACTCTCTTCCTTTCCCAGTCATAGAGCCAACATTCCAACTTGCATACCTCAGTCTTACTTCTCTTTCGCGATGGGCTTGCGTCTTACGTCGCATCCACCCCCTATGCGACAACCCTTGTCCATTTCCCACAGGTACCGGGTGCTGTCCCTGCGCGTCGCCTGTGGGGTACGCCCTAGCCCTATTTCGCTCTCTATTATTGCTCCTCATGTTGCAAAAATGGTTTTGGCAATGGTTTTTTTTACAACCGGCCGCCTGCCTGACGTCAACCCTCCTTGGGAATGCTATTGTGGACGGTTTGTCCCCCGCCTGATGGGTGCCCTGCAGTGCTGGTTATTGTGCACCGGGCCATCTCCCTCAGTCGACTTCTACGACACCCCGGGTTGTGTAAGGGCTGGACCATTCTAAGTTTTTCCTTCGCTCCCAGGCCAGCATGGAAGACCTCCCAGGCCAGCATGGAAGACTAGGACATAGAAGGTAGAGCCCCTTTGTATAGAGGAGGTCAAATGATTTTGATTAGGAAAAAATATTAGCCCTCGCCCCCCCTTTGAGAGTGCAACGACAGAGGAAAGGTAGAGGAGTTTTGATTACGGGATCATACGAGTATAGAGGGTCTTTTCTTGAATTTAAGGAGAGAAAAAAAACTTTTGGATCCTTTAATATGGGAAAATAAATAAAGATGTTGATTTATGCAAGTTATTAATCAAAGACTGATTTAAATAATTTTCATTGTTAAAGCAAACAAATAACCAATGACTTTATTTTTAAGTAATATGGGTAGCGTGCTGCAGCATCAATTGAGTGAAGCGACTATTGTCATATTTTTGGTCAATAACTTTTTTTGAGGGTCCTAAATAAAAATTCGGTCTGGAACAAAACCTGCTCCTGAGAATGCTTGATTTTTTGAGTGAAAAAATCATGAAAATTGGTTGGGTAGATGTCGAGAAACAATTTCACATAGAGTTGCATTTGAGTCACCTGATAAGGAGTTCCGCTCGCTACGCTCGCTTCGCTCCATTATACAAATTAACTAAATAAAGTTGAGTCATTTTAATAAGTAACATTTGACGTTTGTCAATTTTATCTTCATAATGAGGTGATTCAGCACTCAGAGATATTATTAATTCATTTTCAATAATTCTATTCTCACATCTCGTTCAAAATCTTGTAAAATTATTTTCTTGTTTTCTCTACGACTTTTCTCCAGTCTTCTGTAGTGACTGCTGCACACACAGTTTGTAGCAGAGTCATCATTTTAGCAGATCTGAATGGTGGTTCAGTATTGTTCCGCGCTGCGTGCCCAAATAAGCTCGATGGCGTTATACTGGCAATGGTAGGGAGGCAATCGAATAACTTCGTGTCCATGCTCTAGGGCTAGTTCATCGATTACATAGCGGAGGTTGGACGGCTTAGTTGCTTTTACCAGATTTAACAACTCAACTTTTAATAAAGTTGGACTTGCATCCACACCATTTCTTACCAGCCACAAGACAATTTCTTGCTTTTTATTTGCTTGAGTTGGTTGTTTATCAACTTGTATAGAATGATACGGTGCAGTGTCCATTATATTTTCGATGGGTTTTCTAAGCTGACTAGCAGCTTCTAAAGCTCGATGGCCGATGTATCATCGGTCCATGTCCGCGAAACCGTTTGGTTCGCATTCAATCATGTTTCGTCAATAAACACGACATTGTCCCAATCTGTAATTTTATTTACTTGACGTAAGAATCTCTCTTCAAAATAATATCGTAGCGTTCTAGCAGGATTTTCCGCATGTCAGATTTTTTAAATCTAAAGCCAACCGATTTCAAAACCTTTGATAGCGATGATTTACCACCAAAAAATAAGCCTGCGTCTTTTAACGAACTCATTAGTTTTTCCCGTGTAGGATATTCTTTACTCGAATAGTATCCATAAATGTGGTTGCGAATTGCAGCAACATCAAAATTATCAACGCCAACAATTTTCTTCTCCCTCTTTCTTTTTTTCGGTGTAGGTACGTTAAGTATTATCTTCTGAGCCTAATGGTTCGTATTGCTCTTTCAGAATTTGAGTTACTGTCCTCTTCCCTATTCCCAATGCTTCGGCAACGCGTTCTCTCGGTTGTGTCAATGGTAAAAGAGGCCCATCGTTAACTGATTCACATTCAAAATAATTGTACAATTTCACCACTAGTTCGCGAGATTGACTGTTTAGCGTTTTCCCCCGTTTCGACATGGTAAGAATGTAATCGTTAAGAAATCGGAGTCCAATTTACAGCCAGGTAAACGTAATCAGTAAGATCAGTCCAATAAAAAAGCCAAGTCAGAAGAAAATAACAGAGAGCGAACCAAAAACGCACAGTCACTTCGCACAACGACAAAAGACTGCGTCATGTAATGGCAACATGACATGGCGTCATCTTTTTTTTCGTTTTTTATTTGGCCTGGCTTCAAAGGCCTTTGTGCCAGACATGGCGTCATCGACAGGCACTGATGTTGCCAGCAACATCCCACTTGAATAGTATCAGTATCAACTAAAAATAACTAAATAGAAAAATCTTTGATGTTAGATATAACATCAAAGATTTTTCTATTTAGTTATTTTTAGTATTTTTATAGTTAGTTAAAAGAATATTTGATATAATTATGTTTTATTATAATCACAACGTGGTTATAAATTTATGGTGATATTTCTTCACAAGTAATCATTGCATTCGATTCTACTTATCAGCTTTCGATTTTTAGAGTAACATACCTAGTTTTTAAAAAGAAATAGGGTTAACTATCGCAACATTGTAACGATGTTCAGTTCTTTAGATCAGAAAATGTTTATTATGTTCAGAATGGTTTATTAGTGAAAGCAAAACGTAAAATTACTCGTATCTGTCATTATTACAATAAATATGTGATCGTAATTGAAAAAAGATAAGCGATTGTACAGTTCTAACAAAACGGAAAAACATATTATCTTATGCCCGCCGTTACAAGGTTGCATTGTTGAATTTTAATGAATTGTCAAATGTTACCTTTTAAAATGGCTCAACTGTAGGTTAATGATAAAACGAAATATGTGGTTATTTTTTAGTAATTTGTTTGTATTTTGCTAGCAAGTTTTATTAATTAAAGGTGAATCTTCTGTGTGGTGATCTATTATCAAAAACTAAATTAAAGCATCATGTAATAATCGTTTGCTTAATCTTCAAGAAGAGAAGCAGAGTTTTTATAATTCTGACTTATTAAGTGCAGTACGAGATATTGCTGTCAACGAAAATACTTATCCGAGTGTTTTCTACCAGCAGTATTCATAAATCAGTCTGTAAAGTTTTTGTCTATCATTTTGACTCGAAAAAGAAATATTTACAAGTTACGTAGTTTTTTTTATAAAAGCTATTTATAATATTTTTGTGTAATAACGTTCAAACTTTAGAAGATAAACGTAAACAATGCAATTTTTTCCTTAAATTTTTGCCTGTAATCCTCGTAAGTAGCATTTGAAATAGTTACAGAATACTTATTCAAAAATCGACTTCATGTCTTCATGACAAATAATTCCAAAAGACTTCATAGAAAAAAAATATAAGAGACGGATTTTTCTCTCTCCTGTAAAATTTCATTTTATACTCTTAAGAGGTTTTCACTCGTCGCACACTGATCGAATTTTGAAAGTTAGCGGGCTTTAATTATTTTTGGTCAATATGTCGGTACTTCGAAAAATTATTTTATTAATAGTTGTAGGTAAGTTGTTTACATTATGCTAAAATATCAACAACATGCAATCAGTAGGTTCATAGATATTTCATTTCAAAGTTATCTCGAAA
Organism: Nudaria mundana; assembly: GCA_963556515.1. Lineage (NCBI taxonomy): Eukaryota > Metazoa > Arthropoda > Insecta > Lepidoptera > Erebidae > Nudaria > Nudaria mundana. Next base: position 9,850,549 of record OY748309.1, read on the forward strand.
GCGAAATTATTAAAACAAGACTGTTTTGTCGTTGTTTTGCGCTCCCATTAAAGTTAAGTGTTTTGTGTTATTAGTGCAGTTTGTGAATTGGAAAAAATGCTGCATATTATGGAAGGTCTGTACTTTGAATTTGTGTATAAATATAATAAAAAATATATCGATTACTATCATAAAAAAATATATATGGTTGACGTATTGATATTTACTAACTTTTCTAAGTTTGAACTGAGTTACGTTTTAAAACACAAATTAGCACAAAATCATTTCAATTCCACCATATAGCAGCAACTATAGGCTATATAAAAATAGGTTTTTTTTACCGGTGATTACCGGTTTCTATAGAAAAAAGTTGTTTTTTCAGGAAACGGTGCCTCGATTAAAAATATTGATTTATTCAATGTTTTATCATTACAACGACCAATGAAGCCGCAATCAAAGGACACTAAAGATAAACTGCTTAGTTTTATTTTGGAGACATTACAAGTATCAGAATTGCCTACTACAAGTACACACCGTCTTCAAAGGGTAGTTAAAACTTTTACAACGACAACTTCAAGATTTTGGAAAAAATGCTCCCTTAATATTACTAGATTTCGGAATCAAAATGAAAAATGGCTTGAACAAGTACTAATTACCTCTGCTTGACAAGAAAGTGCACCCTCTGCTTCTACGTCTAGAGAAGTAGGACGCCCAAAAAAAAGTTTTTGTGACCTATCTGCTAAAGCTAAACGTAGAGGTTAAATACAGAGGTGACATCAAAAAGTACAGAAGAACTCTGCCTTGCGGCTTCGATGAAGTTACATTCAGAATGAAACCGGAGTGCAGCTTCACTTGTCTTAGATATTTCTACCTCACCTGACAAAGGTCACATTGTAAAAGATAGTAATAAATCGCAAGCGAATGTATCTTATTCATGTCAAGAAATTGAAAACTTATTTATGAGTTCATTGGTTCCCATACAATTAAGGTCGAAACATAATTGTGAAAAAATATACTGGCAAAATCTATGCCCAAATTCCGTGCGATACTGTAGACCCATTAGAATGCAATTTGTTAAAGAGACAGATTCGGTAATTAAAGACGAGTTTAACTATATTGACAGACAAACAGAGAATTTATTGCCGTCAAGAGTAAAAAATTAATGGTATTTCTTTTACGGTTCACCACATTCTAGTTAAAACTATGGTTGACGGAAAGGTGTGCAATACTCTATCTTTGAACAGATCTACTCAAAAGTGTTATAAATGTAAAGCTTCTTCATCTCAGTTCAATGGCATCGAAGCAGTACAAACAAGACCTTATAATCCTGATAGTTTAAGCTTCGGGTTGTCGTCATTACATGCATATATTCGCTTTTACGAGTGCCTATTACATGTGTCATATAAAATGCCGATACAAAATAAACAGGCAAAGGAATAGAAAATAAAAATATTGTAGCAGGCAGAAAAAAACTAATACAAGCAGAATTTCGAAAAAAATTTGGATTACTAGTTGATTTCCCTAAACCTGGATTTGGAAACACCAATGACGGCAATACGGCCAGACTTTTTTTGCAAACCCAGACATTACATCAAGCATTACAGGCATAGATAAAACCTTAATAGAAAGATTTAGTGTTATTTTAAAAACATTAAATTGTCCGTACAAAATTAACAGTGTAAAATTTGCAGAATACGCCAAAGAAACTGCCGCGGTTTATGTTGACATTATACAGGTGGTATCCTATGACCCCAACGGTACATAAGGTTCTTATACATGGCAAGGATATTATTGAAAACTTTTTGTTGCCAATTGGTATGCTTGTTGTTATTAGTTTATTATTAAGATGTTTACAAAATATTAAGAATGACATGGCGACAGGCATTATGGTCATGCCATATTGGCCGTTACAAGCTTGGTATCCATTAATGCAAACAATGTTAGTCTCAAAACTGTTAATCTTCAAACCCAATAAACAATTATTGCATTCCCCTTTCAGAGAGAATCTTACACTAATGGTCGGGATATTATTAGGAAAGCATGGCAAAGTCGACCCATCCCTCCATCAGCAATAGAGGTTATGTTAAGTTCACTTTCAAATAATACTTTGAAACAATATGATGTCACCTATGATATATATGATATTTTTAAGATATGATATATGATATATGGTGGGCCTTTTGTTAGAAACGAAGTATTGATCCATTTACACCATCAATACCAATTACTATGTATTTTTTAACCGAGCAATTCAACTTAGGAGCCTCATGTGTCTTTAAACTCACACAAGTCAGCTCTTGCTGTAATAATAGGGTCATAAATTGAGGGGGAATGACCGCATCAAGAGGCTACTTAAAGGTTTCTATAACCACCTCGGGCCAAGTATCAAAATACTTGGGACCTAAGTAAAGTTCTTAATGTTTTAAAAACTTGGACTCCAAATAATACATTAAATTTTGAAAAGTTGACCAAAAATTGGTAATATTATTAGCACTAAGCACAGCCCAAAGAGCACAGACTTTGTCTCTAATTCAAATACCTAACATCACAGTAAATCATATAGGTGTACACATTGCTATTACAGATCATCATAAAAACATCTGGCACTGACAACCGAACCTCTTTTTACCTATCTTTGAAAAGCACGAAATTTGTCCAGCCAATACATTACGTGATTACGTCAACTATACACAGAGCATTAGAGGAAATAATATTGTAAATCTTTATCGAGAACGCCCTTTTTGTAATAATGATCGAAATTCACAACAGGTAAGTTCGTTTAATCACTTATTATCCAGAAATTCGCAACTCTGTAGTAGAAATTGAAGCCATAGCAGGACCGAGCACCTTCACTTTTAGTCCAATCAAATATTTTTATCTAATATTTCGCCCAGCTTTAACTGACTGTTCTGAAAAATAAATACTATGGGAGTTTGGCAAGTAACTTTAAAGTTGGCGCATTTATTAAGGATTCCAAAATGGTTCTAATGGGTTCTAGTGGCTAGTTCCTTTTCTTCCTTTTCTAAGATCCTAGTTTGAGAGAGAATAGAAAATTTCACAATAATGATCCTTCAACTTTTTTCTTAAGAGCCATTTCACGTTTTCGCACGATTTTCTAATATTTTGAGCTCCTAAATTACCATAGTCTGTAATAACTAGAAGTTATTGAATATGCGCAAAAAATGGGCCAAGCTTTCGTGTTGACGTTTAATGTAACACATTTACTAAAAATAACTTATTTGATCTATAGTAATCAATTTCCCACAAGCATTTTATTGAAAAACGGCGCAGAGTTGATTTCAGAGTCGTATTTCTATCAAAAATACTTATAAATTGAGTTTAAAAAAATACATAAAGCATTGGATATATATTTGAATCGTCATTTAATGTAACAGATTATTGAATTGTATTATAATTATTTAGTGAAAAAATAAACCATTGGGCCAATTTTTGAGTTTAACATCGCAATTTGATCGTGATTTTTGGTTTAAATACATAGTAATTACAAAAATAAAATTATTCCAAAATAAACTAAGTTCATTAGAGAACCGATTTCTGCAGTAATATAGGAAATTCTTGCATATACTTTGTCAAAATATTGATATAACTTCAATCGAAATTACAATAAAATACGATACACAAGTGGGTACAGTACTAAGACGGCGCATTTTGTGAAATGGCTCTTAAGAATTACCAATGCTGAGATTTTTCTGTTATTAATTTATTTATATTATTATTTATTTATTTCAGCATAATATTCACCTTCGAATGTTTAAATTGACCCGGAGTATTATTAGGTACAGATGAAAGAAAATTAACATTAGAAGAAAATACTATTTACACTAACTGAAAAAGATTATACTATAGACACTTAATTATCTACTCGTAAAATCAACACTATAAATTTTGTAAATATTTTAAGAAAGTAAGCAAACTTTATCTGTTTGGAAGAAATTATAAAATTTATTATTTTATTATTCAGATGTGCACCCAGAAATAGAGAATGAAATCATAGCAGGACCGAACTCCAGTTCTACTAGAAACACTACAGGACAAGCATCCGCTAACCGAAACCATCACCGGACAGGGTCTTGTTCCACAAAGCATTTTTTTTTTCTCGTGTTTATGTCGTAACATAGTAATAATATGTTACTTCATAACCATAATTACAATCTAGCCTTAAGACTAATAAGTAATTTGTATCTAACTTAAATTGCTAATTAATTAAAATGTAAGAATGTGTCCATTGGCACGTTTCTTATTGTCTCTATATTAATGAATAATGCCACTATGTTCTTGTTGTCTTAAAGTATAGCACTCACTGCTCACTGCACTATAACACTACACTAACTCGTAAGGCTTAGTCCTTCTCAGTCTTCTCACTATGTCCGTGGTATCGAGGAGCTGGATGGCCTCGACATTCACATGGTGTATAAGTCTATTTTGATGAGCTTCTGCGTATTTTTGTATAACCTTCACGACGAGGTCCACACCTATAGTTTTAGTAATAGTACTATTTATGTGAATCATCTCAAGTTACACTTTTTTGGTAATTTTTACAAATGTAGGAATTGTAAAAAATTATTTCGTATAGAACGAATGTCATGAGACATAATAAGAAACACTACAGGACAAGCATCGGCTAACCGAAACCATCACCGGACAGGGTCTCGTTCCACAAAACATGACAGAAGTCATAAAAACTGTTACAGATGTCGTGTATGTCAGAAATGTTTTAAAAATGACGAGTCTAGATTATTGGCACATCTGCGAACACACAATCGTAGGAGAGATTTAAAATATAGTATTTGTAAAATGTGTTTTAGTAATAGTTACTATTTATGTGAATCATCTCAAGGCGCACTTTTTTGGTAATTTCTACCAATGTAGGGATTGTAAGAAAAAAAATTCCAAAAGAACGAATTTCATGAGACCTAATAAGAAACACTACAGAACAAGCATCGGCTAACCGAAACCATCACCAGACAGGGTCTCGTTCCACAAAACATGACAGCAGTCATAAAAACTGTTACAGATGTCGTGTATGTCAGAAATGATTTAAAAATGACGAGTCTAGATTATTGGCACATCTGCGAACACACAATCGTAGGAGCGATTTCAAATACAGTATTTGTAAAATGCGTTTTAGTAATAGTACTATTTATGTGAATCATCTCAAGGCGCACTTTTTTGGTAATTTCTACAAATGTAGGGATTGTAAGAAAAAAAATTCCAATAGAACGAATATCATGAGACCTAATAAGAAACACTACAGAACAAGCATCGGTTAACCGAAACCATCACCAGACAGGGTCTCGTTCCACAATACATGACATCAGTCATAAAAACTATTACAGATGTCGTGTATGTCAGAAATGATTTAAAAATGACGAGTCTAGATTATTGGCACATTTGCGAACACACAATCGTAGGAGAGATTTCAAATATAGTATTTGTAAAATGTGTTTTAGTAATAGTACTATTTATGTGAATCATCTCAAGGCGCACTTTTTTGGTAATTTCTACAAATGTAGGGATTGTAAGAATTTTTTTTCCAATAGAACGAATTTCATGAGACCTAATAAGAAACACTACAAAACAAGCATCGGCTAACCAAAACCATCACCAGACAGGGTCTCGTTCCACAAAACATGACAGAAGTCATAAAAACTTTTACAGATGTCGTGTATGTCAGAAATGTATTAAAAATGAAGAGTCTAGATTATTGACACATCTGCGAACACACAATCGTAGGAGAGATTTCAAATGTAGTAATTGTAAAATGTGTTTTAGTAATAGTACTATTTATGTGAATCATCTCAAGTTACACTTTTTTGGTATTTTTTACAAATGTAAGAATTGTAAAAATAATTTCGTATAGAACAAATTTCATGAGACATAATAAGTAACACTACAGGACTAGCATCGGCTAACCGAAACCATCACCGGACAGGGTCTCTTTCCAAAAAACATGACAGAAGTCATAAAAACTTTTACAGATGTCGTGTATGTCAGAAATGTATTAAAAATGAAGAGTCTAGATTATTGGCACATCTGCGAACACACAATCGTAGGAGAGATTTCAAATGTAGTAATTGTAAAATGTGTTTTAGTAATAGTACTATTTATGTGAATCATCTCAAGGCGCACTTTTGTGGTAATTTCTACAAATGTAGGGATTGTAAGAAAAAAAACTCCAATAGAACGAATTTCATGAGACCTAATAAGAAACACTACAGAACAAGCATCGGCTAACCGAAACCATCACCAGACAGGGTCTCGTTCCACAAAACATGACAGAAGTCATAAAAACTGTTACAGATGTCGTGTATGTCAGAAATGTTTTAAAAATGACGAGTCTAGATTATTGGCACATCTGCAAACACACAATCGTAGGAGAGATTTCAAATATAGTATTTGTAAAATGTGTTTTAGTAATAGTACTATTTATGTGAATCATCTCAAGTTACACTTTTTTGGTAATTTTTACAAATGTAAGAATTGTAAAAAAAAATTTCGTATAGAACGAATTTCATGAGACATAATAAGAAACACTACAGGACAAGCATCGGCTAACCGAAACCATCACCGGACAGGGTCTATTTCCAAAAAACATGACAGAAGTCATAAAAACTGTTACAGATGTCGTGTATGTCAGAAATGTATTAAAAATGAAGAGTCTAGATTATTGGCACATCTGCGAACACACAATCGTAGGAGAGATTTCAAATGTAGTAATTGTAAAATGTGTTTTAGTAATAGTACTATTTATGTGAATCATCTCAAGGCGCACTTTTTTAGTAATTTCTACAAATGTAGGGATTGTAAGAAAAAAATTTCCAATAGAACGAATTTCATGAGACCTAATAAGAAACACTACAGAACAAGCATTAACCGAAACCATCACCAGACAGGGTCTCGTTAAACAAAACATGACAGAAGTCATAAAAACTGTTACAGATGTCGTGTATGTCAGAAATGTTTTAAAAATGACGAGTCTAGATTATTGGCACATCTGCAAACACACAATCGTAGGAGAGATTTCAAATATAGCATTTGTAAAATGTGTTTTAGTAATAGTACTATTTATGTGAATCATCTCAAGTTACACTTTTTTGGTACTTTTTACAAATCTAGGGATTGTAAGAAAAAAATTTCGTATGCAACGAATTTCATGAGACATAATAAGAAACACTACAGGACAAGCATCGGCTAACCGAAACCATCACCGGTCAGGGTCTCGTTCCACAAAACATGACAGCAGTCATAAAAACTATTACAGATGTCGTGTATGTCAGAAATGATTTAAAAATGACGAGTCTAGATTATTGGCACATCTGCGAACACACAATCGTAGGAGCGATTTCAAATACAGTATTTGTAAAATGCGTTTTAGTAATAGTACTATTTATGTGAATCATCTCAAGGCGCACTTTTTTGGTAATTTCTACAAATGTAGGGATTGTAAGAAAAAAAATTCCAATAGAACGAATATCATGAGACCTAATAAGAAACACTACAGAACAAGCATCGGTTAACCGAAACCATCACCAGACAGGGTCTCGTTCCACAATACATGACATCAGTCATAAAAACTATTACAGATGTCGTGTATGTCAGAAATGATTTAAAAATGACGAGTCTAGATTATTGGCACATTTGCGAACACACAATCGTAGGAGAGATTTCAAATATAGTATTTGTAAAATGTGTTTTAGTAATAGTACTATTTATGTGAATCATCTCAAGGCGCACTTTTTTGGTAATTTCTACAAATGTAGGGATTGTAAGAATTTTTTTTCCAATAGAACGAATTTCATGAGACCTAATAAGAAACACTACAAAACAAGCATCGGCTAACCAAAACCATCACCAGACAGGGTCTCGTTCCACAAAACATGACAGAAGTCATAAAAACTTTTACAGATGTCGTGTATGTCAGAAATGTATTAAAAATGAAGAGTCTAGATTATTGGCACATCTGCGAACACACAATCGTAGGAGAGATTTCAAATGTAGTAATTGTAAAATGTGTTTTAGTAATAGTACTATTTATGTGAATCATCTCAAGTTACACTTTTTTGGTATTTTTTACAAATGTAAGAATTGTAAAAAAAAATTTCGTATAGAACAAATTTCATGAGACATAATAAGTAACACTACAGGACTAGCATCGGCTAACCGAAACCATCACCGGACAGGGTCTCTTTCCAAAAAACATGACAGAAGTCATAAAAACTTTTACAGATGTCGTGTATGTCAGAAATGTATTAAAAATGAAGAGTCTAGATTATTGGCACATCTGCGAACACACAATCGTAGGAGAGATTTCAAATGTAGTAATTGTAAAATGTGTTTTAGTAATAGTACTATTTATGTGAATCATCTCAAGGCGCACTTTTGTGGTAATTTCTACAAATGTAGGGATTGTAAGAAAAAAAACTCCAATAGAACGAATTTCATGAGACCTAATAAGAAACACTACAGAACAAGCATCGGCTAACCGAAACCATCACCAGACAGGGTCTCGTTCCACAAAACATGACAGAAGTCATAAAAACTGTTACAGATGTCGTGTATGTCAGAAATGTTTTAAAAATGACGAGTCTAGATTATTGGCACATCTGCAAACACACAATCGTAGGAGAGATTTCAAATATAGTATTTGTAAAATGTGTTTTAGTAATAGTACTATTTATGTGAATCATCTCAAGTTACACTTTATTGGTAATTTTTACAAATGTAAGAATTGTAAAAAAAAATTTCGTATAGAACGAATTTCATGAGACATAATAAGAAACACTACAGGACAAGCATCGGCTAACCGAAACCATCACCGTACAGGGTCTATTTCCAAAAAACATGACAGAAGTCATAAAAACTGTTACAGATGTCGTGTATGTCAGAAATGTATTAAAAATGACGAGTCTAGATTATTGGCACATCTGCGAACACACAATCGTAGGAGAGATTTCAAATGTAGTAATTGTAAAATGTGTTTTAGTAATAGTACTATTTATGTGAATCATCTCAAGGCGCACTTTTTTAATGTGAATCTTCAGACACAGAACTAGTTTTGATGCCCCCTCACACATCACATGCTTTGCAACCACTAGATGTGTCCTTTTTCAAACCTTTAAAGACATTCTATAACCAACACGCTACTGCATGGCAACATTCACATCCAGAAAAAGGAATCACCAAAGTTGCTTTTGGCGGAATATTTAGACAAGCGTGGAACCAGGCGGCGACAGTTGGAAATGCCACTAAAGGCTTTGAAAAGACCGGAATATATCCCTTAAATCCCAATGCTGTACCGGACACAAAGTTTGTCTCTGAATTCCCAACAACAGATCAAGGCCGTAATGATAGTCTTCCATCAACAAGTGCACAACCAGCGGCTACACAAGTTGTACAAAATATATCACCAATGCCAATCGAGATCATTACAAACTTGACAACGCCACTAGATCCCGATGTTCATCCAACTGCCAGTACAGAGCCAGTTGAAACAACAGTTCTAACAGAGAATTCCACAAACGCGAAAAACCAGCCCTCTAACGATGATCCCCAATGTGTGAACCAAATAAATTTGACTGAAACAGAAGGACTACTATCACTATCGCAAGAGGCTAAAGAGGTACAGAAAGAAAAAACAGCACAGCAGGTTCAGGATTACATCTCACCAAATACATTAAAAAGGCTGGAAGGTAAAATTATAAAAGAGATTGTACCGTCACCAATGAAGCCCACAGACCAACCACCTAAAAAAGCTCGAAACGTCCATAAGCCTATGTTACATTTAACATCACCACAAAGCAAAGAAAATTTACGTCTAAAGGATGCAAAGAAACAAGAAAATTTACAGAAGAAAAAAAATCAAAATAATAAAAGGGTACAGAAAGAAATAACCACTAAAGTTAACACAGAGAAAACAAGTAAAAATAAATATAACAGAAAGCAGCAACAAGATAAAGAGAACGTGCCAAAGAAAAATAAAACGACACCAAAATTAAGAGCTAAAGGTGCTTCATCATCTAGAGATTGGTATTGTATTTATTGCTCTGAAAAGTTTATACATCCTCCGGTAGAAGACTGGATACAATGTCACATCTGCGAAGAATGGTGCCATGAAAAATGTGCTGATCGAGGAGGTGTCAAGGGGCCATTCAAATGTGACGTTTGTGATAGCAATGATAATTGATCTCATTATTAGAAAGTTATGTATGTTTTTGTTGTTGATTAAAGTCTAATTCTTACATAAATATTGCACTATGGTGCAGGGCTTTGTTATAAATAACTTATTTTCTGATATGGGGTGAATCGGATATGTATAATGTTCAAGTTTTGGTTTGTAAAACTTATAATATTTTGTTTATCTCGATTCAAATTATTTGATTTTGTTGCTAAGAGGCTATAATAATGTTTAACATTTATTGTTTAAAAATATAGTAACATTTAGGAGTGATTTTATGTGACGCTCTCTATAGATGGTGTCATAAAAAAAATAACTAGAAGGCAGGAATAAAAATAATGTTCAAATGTAACAACAAAGATACGAATGATAGTTGATCTCAATTAGTTGCCATTTGTGATTATTAATCATATATTCAACATTGTTAACTGTTACTAGTTAAGATTTTATTACAGAGATTTTTTTGATCCGTTTTACCCCTAAAAATGGGGTGAGTCGGATTTTCTAGGTGGTTTTGTATTTTATTTTTCATAAATCAGAATTGCACTTGTTATTATGTCTGACTCTTGGATTTTGTTAATTAATAAATATTTTTTCCAATTTAGTATTAATAAAAACATTATCACCTTAAAAAGTTGTATTTATTTGCCGTCAAACAAAAAATGACCCGATTCGCCTCGGTCTACCCTATTTGAGTTCTGGCAAAATTTTTTCGTTGTTTTATAATAGAAACAATTACATTAAGTTTTTTGATACGGCTACAGCTACACTACCCTAGCGTCCTGAGGATGAATTTGTAAAAGTGGTATGTATTAACATAATTTTGTTTTTCTTTAATATCACACGACATTAACATAGTAAATGTAAATTAAATAGGTAACATAGTAAATGTAAATTAAATAGGTATGATTTTGTTACAGGATGAGCAGATGACGACGTTTAAAAAGAAAATGTTGGAAAAAATTGCCTCGACTAAAGTACTCACATTAGTTTGGCATTTGCTACCGATTCGCAACGTACATTTGGATAGCTACAACAATGTCAAGATTCAAGACGGTACGACGGGGTCCCGTACGTAGTTTCGAATGACGTTGCAGCGATAGGTCGTTGTGGCGAAAAACTTTTAGCGTGTTACGCTGGAGCGAAAAGTCATTGAAATGAATTCCACCAGGGCGAATGACACCGCAGCGACAAACATTGTGGCGAAAAATGTTTGAAATTACATATATTATGCAACATTAAAACAATTTTTTTATTTTATTAAATATCAACAAACTTACAATTATGTATACTATACAGTGTAATATATACTTTCCGTTTCGATAAGTAGGTAAATAATTCTACAATAATTACATACATAGCCTTTAACCAATGCAATATTAATTATTTTCTGTACGAGATTAGACTCAATATAAATGACAAAAGACACAAGATAAAGATAAAGAAAAACAGAGAAAGACAAAAGATAATGCCTAAAGAACTAACTATCATATTACGTTTACAACCCCTGTTTCCACCTGCTTTATGGTCTGTTGAAAGAAATAATAATTTGCAGCTTCCAAGGACTCAGAATAGTGTGGAAGCATGGCATCGTAGGTGGAATTCCTTACTGGACAAAAATAAATTAGGACTGTACGGCTGTATGAAAAAACTAATTGAAGAGCAGAACACAACAGCTTATAAAATTGATAGGATTCTGGCTAGAATCCCTCAGACGCCAACAAAAAAAGAATTAAACTACAAGGAAAAGCCATATCAGAGATTATAAAAAATTAAAACCAAATGAACACCGTTGATTTTATACGAGCTGTAGCATTAAATACCCGTTTATATTAATGTGATTATTTAATACCAATTTAATTTAGTTAAAAACTGACAATCAAAGAAATATTAATCAGTAAATAACTGTCCTTTTTGTTGATTAAACTAAAATTATTACTTTCTGTCTTTTATTTCGCCTTTATAGTTTTAAAGTTGCATATATGTAATTTCAAACATTTTTCGCCACAATGTTTGTCGCTGCGGTGTCATTCGCCCTTGTGGAATTCGCTTCAATGACTTTTCGCTCCAGCGTACCACGCTAAAAGTTTTTCGCCACAACGACCTATCGCTGCAACGTCATTCGAAACTACGTACGGGACCCGTACGACGTGCAATTTTATTATGTTTAATAAATAAAAACTTGAAGTACGATTTCAGATTTTTTATGTAAGTTCATAGTATGAAAATGTGCCAATGATAGAAGACAAAACCGACTCACTTCTTCTATCTTACATACATACTACGAAAAGTGAAAGCACACACACCCGAGAAAAAAAATACAAAAAAGAACATTCAGACGATTTGAGAATCTCCTCCTTTTTTTGAAGTCAGTTAATAACGTGACGATGATTTACATGTCTTTTTTTAGCCATATTTATTGTTTATTCGCACTTAATAAGTGATTACTATAACTGCAATCCTCTACTTAAACAATTCAAATACTTCATAATATGGGAGTATTTTTGATTGGGCTGGCTGCAGTCCTCTACTTTATAGTTCACGACTTAAAGAACTCAAAGGCCTTATGACACGAGTCTTTTTGATTGGACTGCAGTCCTGCTGTATAATTCACGACTCCTAAGACTTGAAAGAACTTAAAGGACTCAAAGAGCTCAAAGGACTGAAAAAAAAGAAAGGACTTTAAATAAATCTAACGACTCAAGAAATTTTAGGACTGAAAGAACTGAAAAGACTTAAAAGAACTCAAGACTCGGGACTCGGAAGACTAATTAGTCGTGAGTTCTGCAAAAAGAACTCAAAGCCGCAAAATGAGGACTAACAGACTCAGTTCTTTTAGAACACTACAATTCCCAATTTTTTATTGTATTTATTTCGTAATTGTTTTTAAAGATTTTTGTTATTTTCTTTTCGTTTTGTTTGCCTCTTTTTTGTTTTGTTTGCCTCTTTTTTGTTTTGTGCAGAATTATGTAGTTTTTTCTTTCTTTATTAAATATTTTTTAAATATTTGTTCCCATGACATGCATGGTGTAAAAGATGAAGTTTATTTACATTAATTAACAGAAGAGATGTTTCGAATTAGGCACTACAAGACCCTGATGTATGGTAAAACTTGAAGGAGTTTTGTTACTTCAACCAAATGTCAAAATTTGATGCCTGACATGCAAAGACCTTATAATACAACGGACATAGGATCTAGAACAAATCGCAAGAAAATAATGTCCCGAGTCGACCTATACATTATACATAGGCATACATAGATATAAACAAATTTCATATTAAAATTTAAACCTTGATTCAACGGAATAGTGTTCACTTTTGTTTGCACTAATTTATCGCATTACGTAGCTTCTATCTGTCCGCCTGACTAATTCACCTTATGCAGCTTATACTTGAACTACGTGAACATAGAAACAATGGAGTAGGTTTATTTTGTTAAAGTCTTTTAAGGATTCCATGATATGTACCTACGTAGGCGTAATAATTAATGTAAGACTACAATAAATTCCATAATCTTATAAATTGTAATTACTTGTTTATGTTAGACGAAATAAGCTGAAAAACTAATTAACGACTGACAAAGATTTTTTTTTTCGAGTCAGTTTCATAATAAGTAACTGTAGTGTATGAATAACAAAAAGGGAATTAATGAATTTAACTAATTATAATATTATAAATGCCAAACTTCTTGCGGGTGTCAAAGTTCTTCCGCTTTCATTACTATTTTCATAACGCTATGTCGCTACGTCTACTACAAGATAGCCGTGTTTCAAGTGACTGAATTAGTTGCTAAAACTGCGCATCATTAATTTATTTTTATCTTATGGTTAATTTTTGGGATACGAAATTATTGGCTACTAGCTGATCACCGTGACTCCGCCCGCGAGATATAGTTATCTCGGCCCCGATTCCCGTGGGAATACATTACCGAGAATCCAAATAAAAAGAAAATAACAGTACATACACGAAATAAAATGACATGTGTAATTATATTTATGACAAAACAATGATACCCTGTGAAAATTAAAAACATTTTTGGGCTTATCTCCTCCATTCAATCAAGGGATTCTTGTACAAGTTTCATAAAGATCGGACCTCTTTTTGTTATGTCCATAAAATGAGCCGAACAAACAAGATTGTTATTTTTTGGATCAAAATATTCTTCTCGCCGTGCTAGGGCAATAATATTTTTCCATTGTGCACAGTGTACTGGATCCCGAGGAAAACTGAAATAGATGTTGGTTCATATAACGAAAAAAAAATCATAAAGAGCCAAGGCGTCTCCACTATAATCTTTGTTCCAAATAGTTTTATCGCTATCGGTAATCCGAATAAATCTGAATGGTCATTTTGTTAGTACATTATTCAGTGAAAATGAAATGGTCTCTTTCTTTTTACTGAGCTTGGGATGAGTTCGAAAGAGACAGATAGGTACTTCGGTATTGGACTGGATTGCAATATTTACTTTTGTCTTTTAATTTATTATCGACGAAATACTGTATTTTAAGTGAAATAATAAATTGCAAATAATAAAACAAAAGCTTATTTACTGAAAATATGATACACCGTCTTCAATTTGCTTTTTTTTCGTAGTTTTTACACGTTTTTACAATACAGTACGGCATTGTGCAACGTGTTGTCGTTCAGTTGTCAAAATCAAGACTGGCGCGCGATTGTTTCTCTTTTAGCGTTTTGTTTCTCTTTTAGTTCGGACACTTTTGAGCGATGATCCGAAATCCATTGTATTTAAAATCATTGCTGACATGCATCGAATTTTGACATTCGGTTGGAAAATAGCAGATTTTTTGCCGACTATTATCACGGAGCGCGTCGTTAGCGCGTTTTTGGTTACCTCTGGCGCTGGGCAAAAATCCAGGCCCAAACGCTCAGTTGCAATACCGAACAACGTTTCCTTGTCCCGCACCGCGAACTAGTTCAGAGTTACAATTTTTCTGTGCGGGGAAAAATCATGCATTAACTTGACATTGGCGAAATCATCGATGAACATCGATGGAACCACGTTTTTGAAAAAAGAAGAAGACTATTATCATGTTTTGGCCAATTTACATGATTATAGCATATGTTTTATTCTGATGAATTAAATACATCCAAACAAACCAACATCCATCCATACAAACTTTTCCCTTTATCAGTATCAGTAGGATTCATACAATTTTTTTTCGCTCGTTCCTTGGAATGGAGAGACTATTCAGTGGTATGTAACAACTATCCTGGCTGTTGGCAGTTTGATGATTACAGAGTATTTTTTGATTTAATATAGTGCCCGGTAACTACGATAGGTTTACTCGCTGTTTATGTGGAACTAACAAATTACTAGATGAAAATTACCTCTGCGTTCGGGAATATAGGTGTAATTATATGTAAGTTAAACAACACATTCTGCTGTTGCAATAATTGAGCTGTTTGTCGATCAGGGTCGAACTCCTAAACGACTGGACCGATCTTTATGAATTCAGATATATGCACTCACGGTGATGGTCACTATGACCGTGCCAAATTTCAAAAAGATCGGTCCAGTCGTTTAGGAGTTCCATCCCAAACGAAATACACGAGTCGCCTAAGAAAGAGCTACGCTTCGCTCAGCTCAATAATATCAAGAACTGAAGAAAAAATATTTGAATGCTCGTTTGGGTGAACGTTAAATGTACCTACTTACCTATTCCATTATAAATTTGTGTGTAGTTGAGTAAATTGTAAACCATATGTGAAAGCTTATAATTGGCATAATTTTCATAACTAATGTGTACACATTAGTTATGAAATTTATTTCGTAAACTCCCCAAATAGTATAAAATAAAAATAAAAATCAAATAAAAAATAGAACCCATTAGATACACAAGGCAACCTTGGTAAATTGGTTTAGCATTCAGTTGTTTTTCAAATGCCTACTAGATAATAGATATTAAATATTTGTGGAATTCTCCATCTATACCTCGATTCCTATTCAAAGCATGTACTCCACGATCTCTTCTAAATATTAAGTCTTGAACCAAAAAGCTATTAAGTACTTTCTAAGCAACATCGAGATAACTTTGATAAAGACATTTCGCTCTCAGACTTCCTTACTAGTCTTACTAGTCGCGGCGGCGAACGTCCCGTGTCTGAGTGTCCCGTGGCATGCAAAATAGACGCGCGAATTTCAGCAGTCGCCGCCGCCACCGCCGTCGCAGAAACCCGGGGCCAGGCCGTTATAGAAATTCAAACAATTGCTTATATTTTTAAATTTTTCCATCCGAATAAAAAACTTAAAAAAAAAGGAAATTCAATTTATTAAAACCCAGAAAGGCGGTGTTTTTCATACTGTAAATATAAAAAATAGAACACTTCTCTTCGCAAACAAATACATTTAGTAGCCACATATCTATGAGGCTACTTACCTTAGATTAACTATTATCTAATAGTTAATCTAAGGTAAGTAAATAATGTGTTTAATTGCAGTTTTAACAGATGTTTTTTTTAAATTCCTATGTCCATTGCTGCGGGCGTCTCTGATACACACCAGAAGGCATTTCCAGTGGCGCCCGGTGGACCTTGGCCACCTGTGTGGCCTCTTCGGGAGTTTTAACAGATAGGCTAAACTTACCTTGGGGTAACAAACCCTAACTAATATTATAAATCCGAAAGTGTGTACATATTTGTTTGTACTCTCGTCACCATCAAACAACTGGATGGATTTGGATGAAAATTGACATAGGGATAGTTTTTGGAACGGAGATAAAAATAGGACACTTTAAAATTATTTCCCGCGTGCGGAGCTGCGGGCAACCGCTAGTAAAGGCTATAATTCCATCGCAATTAGAATGGTCAAATATAATAATATAAGTAATTGACGAAGCTAGGGCTAATAAATTGGTACCTGCTAGTAATTAATAAATAACTCTGATATTAGTTGTCTTTTTGTTATAAGTAGGTACTTAATCTCCACACTATGGTCAACGTACAAGGTTAACAGTTAGGTAAACACAACCGTAATAACACCGAACGGTAAATAATGTACTTCGCACAGAACCAGTTTCGCAACCAGAGTTTATCATTAAAAATAACCTTTACGTAGTTACATGATGTAATACCCTTTTTAAACGCTCAAATATATCTAATAAACCGCTATGTAGTTATTAAGTATAACTACATTAAAAACATTATTATGACAGTTGAGTGAGATACAGAAAAAGTTTATTATGCTTATGTCTAATTATTATTCAATATAAATATTAATTTAGACTTACCAGAAATTGCTGGGAGGGTATCCTTGGATCACGTACCTATCGAATTTACGGTTTAAAAAACGTGGAAAAAAGGAAAATTAAAAGCGAACTTTCTTCCAACACATTGACATTTATCTCGCTCGGGCGAACTGACTGACTATAGAGAATAGATATAGATAGCAAGTAATGCACTGATTGCACTGGACTGACTGAAGTGACTGAAGTCTGACCAACTGAAGCAGCCAGTAACAGGTAAAAATAAAATATCGCCAAACTCTACTTTCCACACACTACTCCACTCTTCCAAAATAGGAGTAGTTTTTGAAGGTCTCATTGATGTACATCAAAATAGCTCAAAATAATAGAAGTCAGTGGCCAGTGCATAGTGTTGTATATATATCAGTGTTTGAAAAGCTTCGATAGTCAAGCCTAAAATATTACAAAAAAGATAAAGACTGTCTATTATGTCAAAAAAAATTTCACACGCCATTGTGACTGTATGCGGAAGTTATTTTTAAAACTAGAAAATAAAAGAAAATTCTTGTTTAAATATCAATAATCACACAACAACAATCAAAATAGATTTATCAGCACAAAATGGGGCTGCCAGGGTGCAGTATACCAGAAGATGGTCTTCCGCAGTGCTGGTCAGATGATGTTCGTATGAATGCACTGTTCGCTCCTTTTCGTATAAAGACTACAAACCCCGAGTCTTGGGATATGAAAATGAAGTTCTGGTCGGATATGCTGCGGCAATGGTGCCGATATAAAAGTGATCCTATTGTGTCTGCGGCAGATGCGAAAGTTACTTTCCGCAGAAAAGGCCGAACGCCAGCGTGCTTGGACATTGTGGTTGAAGAAATGTTAAGGTTTGTCAATATATTTTGTTGTTGTTAGGTTTGCTACGAGCATCCTCCCCCACACGTGATACACCTGACAAATGGACCTGCCTACACTTATTTAGGATAAGAGTAAGGGTGCCGCCAAAAGTAATACACCATTAGAAAAAATCTTTGCATTTTTATATAATTTACTAGCGGTTACCTGCGAATCCGTCCGCGTGATAATTTGGAACATACCATTATACAGACTTAGACCTCAGTTGTGATACCTGCATTATCCTGTTAATTTTCCTCATTCTTGTCACCCGTAATTAATTTTGCCGTTCGCGTCGCCCGTAATAACATCTAGCTTCGCAAATAATTATTTTAGAATAAATTTGATTTTCATTAAATATGTTATACAACAGTGAGTTAACCTGAAAAGTAGATAGGTATATGCTATCGTGGACTTTCTTTGGAACTTTTAAAGAGAAACAATTCTTAAGTACATCATTTGAACATAACATACATAACTGTTTGACCAGCTCACGATACGGAAGTTCTTAAAAGAATTAATTTTTCCCGGTTTTTAATATATATTAGCTGCTGCTCTGCTCCTATTCATCGTATCATGATGTTATATAGCATTCCTTGATAAATGCTCTATTTAACACAAAACTAATACTTCCTGAAATTAGCATGTTCTAACAAACAATCAAATTCTTCAGCTTTATAATATTAGTATAGATTTATATAAAAATGCTAACTTAGCAGGTGATTACATATTTGAGCCGTTTGGGGTTGAGACACTGGGGTCATGGGGTCCGAGTGCTCTCCGCCTTTATAGAGACATTGCTAAACGCCTAATCGATGCTTCTCAGGACCAGAAGGCTGGCTATTTTCTGGCCCAAAGAATAAGTATCGCCATCCAACGTGGCAACACAGCCACCATTCTGGGAACCTTCCCAGTCGGCAATGACGCGGAGGATTTTTTAAACGATATTTTGTAATGTAAATATTTTTAGTATATAATTATGTATATTTTCTGTATTATAAAATTTAACTACATTAACATTATTATTAATAAAATAAGAATTTTCAGCAATGGAGACCTCAGTCCTCTATCCAAGTATCAGCAAATACTGCACAAAGGACCAGAAGGCTGGGTAAAATGGGGTGCTCGTTTAGCTTTCAAACCTGCTGCATTTGCTCTAACGGCTGTCTCGTCATTTCTAACAACTAGAAAATCATTAGACAGTGATGGTTTGCCAAAGGCTGGCATAGATTCCACACAGCGGTTTGTGTTGGAAAGCGCTATTAAGGTAATTATGTATGGTGCAGGCGCCTCCTAAAATGCCGTATTTGTAGCATATTTTGTACTTAGGTGACTACAATTTATTTTTTATTGATTTTTACACAAGACCAATGTACATTCGTCCACCACATAGTCTTAAGAAAATGTATAAATGTGTCAATTATTGAAAAAGAGTGACCAAGAGTTTTATTGCCAGGTTCTTTTTCTCGGTTCTACTTATTATATACGAATCTCGCAGTACATGTAAATATAGAATCAATGATATTTTTTTTAAGTACTTACTGAAGTTTGTAAGCGCCATTTAGTGACCTATACAAATAAATAAATCATTTCATTTCATTTCATTAGAAATTTGACTTTTTTTAAGCAATTTCCAAAATAAGAGAAGGTTCTCAATTCAACTGTATTTGTTTGTTATCTCTGCTTCCTGAATGGTCACTGGTTGTGAGGATTTTTTTTTTTAATTGAAAGCTATACTGCCTTATGTGTGGTACATTCCATTTCAATTTAGTACCATTCTGACAGTTATTTGGTCCAATTCTGGTAATTTGAAGTTAGTTTTTGTGTCAATGTTTGACATGCTTTTTGTAGATAGACCCATCATATTTAAAAAAATATTGTATTCATCTTAGATCAAAAATACTATAGATATTGGATTCAGTACTAATACAACGCGTAATCTTGGCACTCTAACACTATGTAGGTAATAATTACAAATACCATCTATAAAATAAACAAGATTGTACATTGATGGTTGACATAGAAATAATTCGTTATAATGAATACAAAAGCATCAATGTACAGCGCCGTTGTCGCATCCCTCGAGAGTCAGCAAGCGCAATAGGAACTTAGTACGGCGCGCGGTTGAAGCGCGCAGGTGTGTAATGTACAGCGCCGTTGTCGCATCCCTCGAGAGTCAGCAAGCGGAATAGGAACTTAGTACGGCGCGCGGTTGATGCGCGCAGGTGTGCAATGTACAGCGCCGTTGTCGCATCCCTCGAGAGTCAGCAAGCGCAATAGGAACTTAGTACGGCGCGCGGTTGAAGCGCGCAGGTGTGCAATGTACAGCGCCGTTGTCGCATCCCTCGAGAGTCAGCAAGCGCAATAGGAACTTAGTACGGCGCGCGGTTGAAGCGCGCAGGTGTGCAATGTACAGCGCCGTTGTCGCATCCCTCGAGAGTCAGCAAGCGCAATAGGAACTTAGTACGGCGCGCGGTTGAAGCGCGCAGGTGTGCAATGTACAGCGCCGTTGTCGCATCCCTCGAGAGTCAGCAAGCGCAATAGGAACTTAGTACGGCGCGCGGTTGAAGCGCGCAGGTGTGCAATGTACAGCGCCGTTGTCGCATCCCTCGAGAGTCAGCAAGCGCAATAGGAACTTAGTACGGCGCGCGGTTGAAGCGCGCAGGTGTGCAATGACCGAGGTGAAGTGGTGCCGTTTTTAAAGCACTGATCGGTAATCTAGGTATTTTTGATCTAAGGTATTCATGTCTTCTCTGTGTGTCACTCAGTAAAAACATTTTTTTTTCTATAAAAAATATAAATAAACAAATACTATCTTCCAACATTCCAATCTAAGTTAAGCTAAAAGTGCTTGTATTAGGAGTGGGTTGGTCAAAATCCAACCAAGTTCAACCGCTTTCAATCCAATCAAGACTAGTTAGCTTTCAATTTAGAAAAATATTTCACTAATAATCGACTTATAATTTTATGATCACATTGTGATGTCTTGGGCTACTGGTGTCTTGTTCAGTTGGTAAAACGTTCCTCCTGGAATGGGATCAGTCGCTGGATCAAGTCCAGCTCGAGACTAGTTTTTGTGATTCATATTGTAGAATTATATATGGTGATATATGTATAGCATACTTAACTCGTAGGGGCTCGTGGTCTAGTGGTAACCGACAATGTTAACACATTGCAAAGGTTAAGCAACATCGACTCAGGCCGGTCTTAGGATGGGTGACCATTTCTTAAGACATTGAGACCCCTCCGTGCCTCGGAGAGCACGTTAAGCCGTCGGTCCCGGTTGTCATACTAACATCTATGGCAGGGGTAGTTGGAGCCCTAAATCAAAAATCCGACCGGTCTAACTACAGAACTTCGATATAGCCCATGGGTTGTGAAGGTCAGATGGCAGTCGTTTCACGGAAAATATCGCAGTTCAGCCGAATCGCAGTTAGACTGGAAAGCCGACCCCAACTGAGTTGGGAAAAGGCTCGGTGAATGAATGATGATATGTATAGCATACTTAACTCTCATGGCAAGCGCTTATTCAAAAATAAACCTTTTTTTATTCATTTTTTTTTTATTGGCCATAAGAGTTGTCAATAAAATTGATCGTCACCAGGAGCCATTATCATCACCATGTATCGCCATTTCCTCAGATATTAATGTGAACAAATACTTTTACATTTCACAGGAGCAAGCAACAGAACTACTACAAACATATCCGTCTGACGCTGACCACATAGGTACTATTGAAGAGCTTATGCGCAATTGTGATTGGACTCGGAGTAGAGAGGCATTTGAGTTGCTGCTCGGTTACCTAGTGTCTCAAGGATGTGCCATCAAGAAAGATGATGTGGTTAAACTAGGTGAGCATTAAACCATACCTTTTTCCCAATGGTGTAGGCAGAGGCTCTCGCTACGATCATTTGTAATTTCAAATTAACCACTAATACCACACTAGTAACATATGGGAGTATGTACAGTGCTTATACATATAAGAAAATTATACACTGGGGTATGCAAATGGCATTACAGGGATAAAATATGGTTAAATTAACTTACGATGTGTAAGTAATTCTGAGGTATGCCTATTCTTGAAAAGTTTCATTTAAATCTGTTCAGTAGTTTTCGCATGAAAAAGTTTTCTCAGTGTTAATTAAATAAACAAATATTTTTTTTGTACATTCTCACTCAACGTCATCTAGCCCAAACTAAGCTATAAGCTTGTGCTATAGAATCTAGACAACTGATAAACATACTTATATATTTCTAAATACATTCATAAAATACATAGAAAACACCCAAACTCCGAAACAAACAATATACCGACCACACCACCAAGAAGCAGTTAAAGTTAATTTTTTTTTATGAAATCAGCTGTGAGTGGTAAAAAAGCATCACCAGTGACGGAGTCAGACGAGGCGTATGTCAAACTGACAAGCTCTGAACATCGGTTGGCTAACGACGAGGCGCGTCTCACTAGGGAGCGGGACTCCGCTAGACAAGACGCTGTTGCTGCACTCAAACTTGGCGATAAACTTGCGGTAAGGAGCGTATTTAAAATAGTGGTCGCCCATTATGACTTTTTTAGGGATAGTAAAAGTCTCGAAACCCTTATAGTCAACCCTTAGACTCAAACACCCATGACTACCTACTTTCACATCTTATTTCTTACCATTTATGTCCATCCAAAAGTTGCCTGTAAGAGATCGCTTTTAGTGATAAGGCCGCCATTTGTACATTTTCATACGATTTTTCTCATATTTATTTGTATTGGTGTACAATAAAGATTACTAGTTATCCCAGCGACCTTTGTATCGCCTCAAATATATAAAAAAAAACAAAAAAAAAAACCTTTCCTAAACTTCTACGAATATTTTAATATTTCATGGAAATGTATGTATTATTAATTATAATTGAAAAACGCGACGGACGGACAGACAAATTGTCGTATTTAATATATAGATTCTATTCTATAGTTTCGTCATGTCCGTCTGTCCGTCCTCGGCCTCTCTCCCAAACGGTTACTGCTAGTAACATGAAACTTTGCATGGATATTACGACGTAAGAAAAAAAACCCCATCGTGTGGGGTATCATTTGATAGGTCTTTTTGATTTAAGAATCCATTTGCAAGATATTCTACTTTAAAACGTTTTTTTTTGTAAAAACAAAGCGTCCCCCCCATCTAAAAGCTAAACGGCTGACTCAAAAAATAAAAAATAAATCATGGTGGTAGTCAATAATATGAACTATAAAGGAGAAATATAGCGGATCAGACAACTCTGCTAGTACAGGAGTAATAGAGGTTATTATGCGTGACTACGGACCGGTTTTTTTACGAGCGTTTATTTAACTTGCAATGTTTGTATGTAATATGTTTGTTCGGGTGGAATCTTGCAACTCAATTTTGAAGCAGATTCCCTAAACCGATAGAGCTGAAATTTTGTACAGACATGCAAATTCAAATACTCTTTATTGTACCTACACAAAAAAGAAAACATACAATTAGGAGACTTAATTTAAACATAGTACAAAAGGCGGCCGTATCGCCAAAAGCGATCTCTTCCAGACAACCTTTGGATGGTTAGTGAGTTAAAGAAATTAAAAGGGACAACAGACAACCTTCGGATGGATAGTGAGTTAAGAAATTTAAGGGGTAGTGTACAATACATGAAAGAGAAAAGAAAAATAAAGCTTAGTAAATAATAAAATAAAGATAAAGGTGGATTTAAGCCAAATGAACAAAGAGCTAGAGCTAGAACTAGAGCATTCTTTAGTGTAAACGAATGTTCCTTTTCAGTATTTACATCAAAATATCAACGAGCACGAATGAGAACCGGGAACATAGAAAGAGTGGGGATAGAATGAGCATTCGCTCGATGTAAATCACTCTAGAATGCACAGTTGTTGTTGAGTTGTATTTTAATAGTATTTAAAAGTCGGATCCCAAAGACATCTGAAATGTTGGTAGGCTTCTATCATTAAAAGACATTTTTCTTGAGACCAATCCATAACTAAATCTAATTATAGTATGTGTTGTATGAATTGGATTCGCATGAACACTAGAACGCTTTGAAGAGACCGCTCCGGGAAGCGAGCACGTCCGATCACGCAAGAACGTTCTAAGCAACTGTTCGCAAGCTCTAGCGCCGTTTACATCAAGCGAAGCGAGCATTCTTAGAATATTCCAAGAACGCAATAGAACAACGTAAGAATGCTCTAAGTTTGTTTACATTAGAAGAATTAATAGACTAGGGATAGAATGAGCATTCGCTCGTCTCATGTAAATCGACCTTAAGACAGAGTAGGATAACAATATAAATGAACTAGTAATGATATCGTAGGAAAAGAAAGAATACTTACATAAATACTTAAAATACACAAAATACATAGACATTCTAAATATTGGTTAGAGAAAGGTAGTAATCATTTAACATATTTTTGAAAGAAGTAAGAGACTGCGCACGTCTGATGTGAAATGGCAAAGCATTCCACAAACGAACCGCCCTGACCGTGAAAGATATGTTTGCGTAAGTAGACGAGTGTGCTGGCATTTCCAGTATCAAATGACAGACATTCGGTTTGGATGACAATACATGGTGAACCTTAGTAACGTCATTCTAAATCCAACATGGCGGCTCATACAATATGGCGGACTAATTATATTTAAAGTTTATTTTGGTCATTTTAGAGCATTTAAATAAAAACTTGTTTTTAAAAAGAATTATTTGCTTTTAATTTTTATTGATTTATTATTTACAGGCCAAGAAACATCTTCGTCGCAAACACAACATACAGCTCAAGTTGGACCGCTGTACAGCTGCTTTGGACAATGTTCATCAGCTATTACACCAACTGAGAGACGTTGATGTCAATCTAGCTATAGTTGATACTTACAGGTAAATAACTTAACGACTATAACTTCTAGTAGTCCGAGACGCCCAGGAATTTAATTGGCTGTGCTATAGCATTGACTGGCACGTAAGATTTTGTTGCCTTTCATTAACATTTCATGGCAAGGACGGCAAGGCTTGCCCCCTATTACGTGGGACTAAAAATACTCTGACTGTCTACTCCTGCGGGGATATAGGCGTGATATTTGTCTGTATGTGTCTATAACTCCTGGGGGGTAGGTATAGGAATGTTTTAAACCAACTTCAAAATGAGGAGGTTCTCATTCAACTGTAGATATCTCATATGTCTTCGACTGGATGAACCTATTTTGAAAAGTTTTAATTGAAAAGTACTGCATCCCGTGTGGTTCCATTTTAATTTGATCCCATTTCGGTATTTTGAAGTTGGTTTTTACCCCATCCCCTAATCCGGTCACAGAAGACATGTTTTTTTATCATTCTTTTGGACCCTCAATTTTTCGTAATAGATAATGGTAGAGTTGTACGAGGTTTTATTTTAAACTTTTGATTTCTTTTGATCGTCAGGACCACATCTGAAGCTATGAAGAAAAATATGAAGGACAATCGTCTCACAGAAGATGCTGTTCACGATACAATGGACGATTTGAAAGAGGTTAGTACCCCTGGCCTTCAAGTTGGCCAACACTGGCCTTCAGATTGGCCACCCCTGGCCGTCAAGTTGACCCTTCAGTATGGCCACCCCTGATGTTTTATTTATATCTAGGTGCTGGACACATATAACGAAGTTGGAAAAGCGTTTGGCACACCAGTGGAAGATATCGATGTGGCAGAACTTGAGGAGGAGTTGAAAGAGTTACTGTCCACTCCGGGACCGATGGGTGTGACTCCGGGACCAGCGGGTGTGACTCCGGGCAAGGAGGAGAGGAGATTACGTGAGTTTTTTGACAATACTAGTATGTGGGTGAATGGCTGTATCGTTTCAGTCGTTTTAGAGTTTTAGTAAGACTAAGGTCAATACATTTTTGTGTTATCTATATATAGAAATGGGGAATGACTGCCTAGGTGGCGCAGTCGTATGAGTATGCGACTGCCGTCCCTGAGGACCCAGGTTCGATTCCGGGTCGAAAAAAATTATTTGTGTGATCCACAAATGTTTGTTTCAGTTTGGGTGTCTTATATGTATAATATGTATGTATTTAGAAATATATAAGTATGTTTATCATTCGTCTACATCTCACAATACAAGCTTATATTTACTTAATTTGGGCTAGATGATGTTGTGTGAGAATGTCCAAAAATATTTATTTATTTATTTATGTATCCCCCTTAGCTCTCGAGAACTGCTTATGCTCCAATGATGGTTGACCCCTCTATGGATAGCCCTCGATCTGGAGGCAAGCCAAAAAATCGAAAATTTTACCTAGCCCTAAGGGTTTAAAAGTTTAAAAGTCGCGGGGTTCTTTTTGTATTTCAATTGAATATTTGAGCTTGGTCACGACCTTAATTGAAATCAACTATTAATTTAGGTTAAAAAAATTAAATTATTGGTCAAGAGATTGCTGAGAAACGAACATCCGAACATTTTACATTTAACCTGCTCCATGGGAGCTCCGCTCGCCTTCGGCTCACTTCGTGTATATAATAAATAAAAAAATATAATTTAATAAAAAAAAGGCATATAACCCTTTAAACTTCCAAATCGATGGATATCCGACGAAAGCCGAAGCATATGTATATATATGCTTCGGCTTTAATTTCTTAATGTACTTCGTATCGTAATCATATGATTACGATACGAAGTACATTAAGAAATTTGAAGCATAAATAATCTCAAGTATGTAGAGTACTTGAGATTCTTTATTTAATAAATACAGTTAAATTACTTGAGATTATGATTATAGAGTACTTGAGATTCTTTATTTAATAAATACAGTTAAATTACTTGAGATTATGATTATAGAGTACTTGAGATTCTTTATTTAATAAATACAGTTAAATTACTTGAGATTATGATTATAGAGTACTTGAGATTCTTTATTTAATAAATACAGTTAAATTACTTGAGATTATGATTATAGAGTACTTGAGATTCTTTATTTAATAAATACAGTTAAATTACTTGAGATTATGATTATAGAGTACTTGAGATTCTTTATTTAATAAATACAGTTAAATTACTAGGCATCTACCCTATTATCAGAAGCGTTTATTGTATTTGAATTTTAAATATTGAATGGAATCAGGCGTTACCTGGCGAAAATCCATGATAAAACAATTGTTGTTTTATCATGGATTTTCGCCAGGTAACGCCTGATTCCATTCAATATTTAAGATCAGCTAGCACAGCTGTTCAGGCTAATTGTTTTATTTGAATTTTGGTTTAAACATCAGACCTAGGACAAAAATAGTCTACTAAAAGTACTCATTTTGTGCAGACAAACTCGCAGGTATAAGCGAGATTACTAAGCAACCTCTGAGGTAACTGACAATCATAGGTACATTCATTGAATTAATAAAATTTCACACAATGTCACCTACGCCAAACTAAGCTATAAGCTTGTGCTATATGACAGACAACTGATAAACATACTTATATATTTCTAAATACATTGACTACGCAAAAATAAATTTAATAATTTCCCACACAGCAAAACTCCAACCGTCTCGTCCAATAAGGAAACTGTCGGAGAGAGATTTCATCTTCGACGGAGAGGAGAGAATGTTAGCCGAGCTCAATGACTTGGATATGGAAGAAGCCAGCCCGGGAGGTAGAAGAAGGAGAGTGCCCATTGCTGTAGCTGTTGATGATATAGGTACATAAGTTGGTTTATTATTTAAAAGCATAGTTCATAGAAATGTAATTGTTACGCTCGGAATCGACTCATGAATCCAACGGTACATAAGTTGTCGGAGATGTGTTTGATTTTGATGGACAAGATATAATCAAAGAATCAATTTCGTTTATTCAGTTTAGGCACATAAAGAGAGCACATATGTATGTCAAAATTTTACAATTTTATGTCAAGCAATATTGTAAAATACTAAATTAAGAACATAAATAACCATTTGAAAATGATTCTTTTGCTGGTTCGGTAAGTTGGTTCTCCTGAGAAGATACCAGCAAGAAACTTAGGTAGATTGTAATGGTAATGTTAGCTGAGCTCAACTAGTTGGATGTAGAAGATGCCAGTTCGGAGTGTAGGAGAAGAAGAGTGCCCATTGCTGAGGCGTTTGATGTTATATGTATGTCGGCTATCTCAGACCTGTAGGAACGGCAGAGGTATATCTGCTGCACATACATGGTGAGGAGAGAATGTTAGTCTTGCTACAAAGACAAATAAATCATAATCGCAGCCTTTTTGACGTCCACTGGGCAGAGACCGTCTCCAAAGAGGGGGGAATTCACATATACCACGCTGGCCAGCCAGGATGGTATAGGGTTATTGTGTCGAGTTTTCCTTCTCTAAACATACTTATTGCCGTAATTTTATGTGATTTGGAAGGGGGGCTAGAGGAATGGAAGCTACGGAATCAAACCCCTAACCATTCCCTGACTTATTTTTTATCCCTTTTGATTCTGTGACGTCTCCGGCACTGCGTGGAGAGTAACCTCCGCCCGCTGTAACAGTGAGGCTGGTCGCCGAGGATGCTCTTCCTCCGCGCCTCCGGTTCTAAAAAACAACTTTAGGGGTAGGGCAGACAAGTATCAGGTGGTGTCGGGATAGATCAATTCGGGTCAGTGACTTGAACCGTCCTTGAGTCGGGCGTCAAAGGAAACCTAAGCCAAATATCATTCCATATTCCGTAAATGTTGTTTCGGTGCTATGAAAAAAAAAGGAAGTAAAACATTTGGCAAACGAAAAAAGTTCAAAAGAGGCTTCGACCAACAGCTTAAACTAATTTTGTAAATCGGCGTAAAATAGTTCGGTAAAATGAAACATGTGACACATGATACTTCGACGATCTAAAAATCTGTCAAATAATGCATATGGCAAAAAAATATCGGTCAATAGTTTGGGGTAAAATGAATTTCGACCAAAAACATTTAAAATTATCGGTTCCCTAGATTCTTAAATATACCCAAACAATAAATAAAAGTTGTATATTAAAGATTCCCAGAAAGTAGGAGAAAAGTGTCTGTTGCTGAGACTGTTGATTTTATACGTGCGCCGCTATCGGACCTATAGGAAGAGGTAGACAGTAGAGGTATATCATAGTGCTTAGTTCCTTAACCACTGGTAGATCGCGCTGATTGACGCTGTAAGTCTCACATGGATGATCGCAGTAGGACTTGACTTGGTCAGCTGATAAACCGTACCTCCTGGAAAGGCAACAATTGCTGGTGGAAGCCCAGTCCAGGACTATGTTAAATGCGATCAATAATGTACAATAATGTATTTTCTAGTATTTGTTGTATAGCGAGGCATCACGGATATACATCTTGTGAAAAATTCAACGGCACAGCTGCATAGTTCATATGATACAGCCAGGTGACAGATAGGTGGACAGCTGAGTCTTAATAAAATGGTTCCATTCTATCCTTTGGGTACGGATCCCTAAAAAATAGTTTAACAAAATAGTTCAGTAAAGACTATCATATGTTTCCACAGAAACTACACCACACAAGTCTCACCCCCCCTCGCCCCCCAAGCCCTCCAAGCCGTGGTACCCTCCCCCAGGAGAGTTCTCCCGCACTCAGCCTTGGCACAACAACAACAACGACACCACGCTCGCCTCCATCGCTGGCAGCTTCGGGGAGTTGAAACTTGATGAGAGATTGCATCCAGGTATTTTTTTATACTTAATCTCTAATCTCATGTCGAAAAATTCGAATTATGTTTTTAAAGGTTGACATAATAAATTCTATGATTATGACAGCGGTACCATAAAGAAATTAAAGAGTTATTTTATGATGCAGATTTTGAATGAGATGTTTAAGTAACCTTTACGATACAGTTTTGCAGAAAATCTTATTTTAAATAAAATATTATTTAAAAATGTTTATTTTTAAACAAAGTTGATAGAATCAAACATTATGATAAAACACTACTTGCAATAACGGGCTAAGGTCTGTCAACCATACCGCCTTGTCGAGTTTCTCGAGTAACACAATTTTAAGCATGGAAATGAAAAAAATTTTTATATGATAATTTATTTTAGAGTAGCAAACTCTAAAATAAATTATCATATAAAAATTTTATGTACAGTCCTGTGATTTTACCAGTGATTAAATCACTGATGATGTGACAAGCATAGTGTAGCTAAGGCATAACTGAAGTCGTGTTCGGGGAAATTTTTTGAAAGTGTGTGACGTCTTATCAGATGTTAAAAACCGCTTCCATGACGTCATATTTCAAGCCTGGCCTAGCCGTGGCGCGCGCTCCTCGAACATTGTATTTTTTTTTCTATAATTGTTAAATTCAGTAATCGCGTAAAAGACGAAGAGTTCGTCTCAAGTTTTTAAGATGTAGTGTAGATTAACTGTCTTTCAAAATATCGTCAATGACTGTTACACTTCACAGGACAAAAGTTAAACATGGACTTCACAACGCCTCCAAAACTGTATAACACGGACTTCCAAGTTCGTGATCACAAAATAGCCGCCGGCGTTTGGTTGTACAACACGCGGGACAACAATAGTAACGTCGACAGTGATCTGGGACAGAGTACGGAATATTTCAGGTATTTGTCTTTACCCTACTTTGTTATAATAGTGTAATGCTTTTTGAGCATAGTGTAGCTGAGGCATAACGTAAGTAACGTCCAATACCAAGGCCGAGTTCGGGGAGGCATTTTGAAAGCGCATATTTCAAGCAGCGCACCACAACTACGCTAGTCAATTACGTCAGTAGTTGTGGTGCGCTACTAGCGCAAAAACGCGCTCCCCGAACAGAGTACAGTCGTAGGCAAACTTCACCGGACTCTTTCTACGTGAAAAACACTTAAGTATTGATTACGTCATTACAAGGAGTTGCTGACTGCGACGTGGCCCACTTAGTGCGTGTCGCTGTCAATGTCAAATCAGTTCGCGTCCAGCCCCGTTACCATAGCAACCTACACGCGGGCAGCCCGCGCGACATGAAACGCATTTCATTATTGTATCAAACTTGACATTGACATCGACACGCATAAAGGATCCCACACGCTGGTGGGAAAACGCTTGACAAGAAAAGTTCTTTTAGGCAAGATTGAACCATAGCAATCTGTTTCAGTACCGAAAGTCCGGGTAAATCCGGGTCTGGTTTCCAAATGGCCCCGGGTGGGGAACGTAGGAAGTCTGCCCACGAGACTTGGCCCCAGGGATCCGAAGTGGACGACCTAGAACGAAGACTGAAGAATCTGAGAGGTTTCAACTTATAATATTAGTTTTAAGTTAGTATATTCAATTCAGCCTTGTCCGTTACGAGAAAAAAACAATCTAAGTCCAAGTATCAAATCTACTCATAAAAATATTATATAATTTAAAGAACTTATAACCTATAATTTGCCTGACCACTTTACAAATTCAAGTGATTATTTTGTCAGATATATTAAGAATTGAATAAGGGGGCGTCCATAAATTAAGTGAGGTGTGTTTCGTGGTTTTTAGACCCCCTCTCTCCTGGTGAGATTTGGCATAACTATATCTATACCTACTTGTATTTCTAGTGTAAATGCGTTGAAATATTTTCAAAAGCTTTAATTTATTGCACTAGCTATGTAACGAGAGATCATGTGGACCATGTACGCCAACAATGTGTCTGTTTTAAACAATCTGTTGAAGACCTTGGCCCTTTGAGTGATTAGAGGGTACCACACGATCTCACTAGAGACTGCATATCACTTAGCCGGGATCCTTCATGAGAACTGGAAGTGAGGGCCCTTGCGTCATTGTTTCAATAAATCACAGGCTGCTGTGTAATTTTGCGACATTCTTAAAACCATAATTAATATTATTGCACAAAATTTAATCATATTATTGTGAAGGAGTATGTCATTGTTTTATTTAAGAAAACCACATGTTTTTAATTAAAAAAAATCGTGATATACCCTGAAACCCCCACTGTCTCCAACGTAAGGCTAGACAAGACTCGACTGCACCCCTCTAAACGACTCGTGTAATTTATGGACACCCCCCAACCTTATCCTCGTCATCAAACATATTGATTTTTGCGTACATCTTAAATATTTTAAAGCTGACATACATTTGACTACACTAGTATTTATTTAATACATTAAAGGTCGATTCACACATATCAGTGACGCCTCAGTTCCGACACACTACCACATACAGTGTGTAAATTTGTGGATGCGTTCATTGAAAATGTATGAAAGAAGTACTGATATGTGTAAATCGCCCTTAAGAATAACTGACAAGGCTTAAGATTATAAGTATAGATTTTAAGGCTAATGAATCCTAGACATATTAAAATAAGTTAATCACTTAATGAACTAATAAATTAGGAATACATATATTTATATTAAGTATATGTCTCTGCTATTGCCCGGGAACACCCAGTTTTAACCAGCTAAAACTGGTTGTAACCGTACTTTGGGTTTTAACCGTAACATTATGTATAAAATGTCCTGCCATATAAATTCGGTTTTTATATTGAATTTCATCCATGAAGTGAAAGCGCTAATTGTTTTAAAATAATTATAAATAATAAATATTTTTGGACATTCTCACACGTCATCTAGCCCAAAGTAAGCTATAAGCTTGTGCTATGGGATCTAGACAACTGATAAACATACTTATGTATTTCTAAATACATACATATTAAATGTAGCAAACACCCAGACTCCGAAACAAACATATTTGACTCGACCCGGAATCGAAACTGGGACCTCAGGGATGGCAGTCGCATACTCATACCACTGCGCCACCGACGCAGTCTGTTCCGTTGCAGCTACACTGAAATATATAATATAATAATATTACCCTAAAATAAAGCAGCTATATAATCATAATCTCCTCACTATCTGCCTACCTCTCACGGGAATCACGCGTGAGTATACATTCTCTAGGATGACATTCACTATACGAACTGAAAGTTTAGTATAAATTTCATTAGTTGACATTATTTGTTTCGTCTAATACATTTCACAACCAGCGCCCCTAGTGGCAATAAAAGGAACTAGTTTTGACGTTTCATAATTATATTGTGGTTAAAGTTCATCATAATGCATTGTTATTAAAACCGATCAAGCCTAACGTTTGTTAGGGCTGTTTGAAAAGTGACTTGCATACGGAATTTTAATAATATTATACTAAGAAATATTGTCAAAACTCATTCTAAGTAATACTCTCGATGGTCGATTTGATTTTGACATTGACACATTGCACTTTTTTCTGTCCTCAAATTTCAACCAATATAAAAAAAAAATGCTAAGTTTTTCAACACATATCACGCCTCTATCCTGAAGGAATAGGCAGATAATGCACCTATTACACACCCTCAATTTGAAAGTATTTTTAGTCCCACGTAATAGGGGGCAAGTCTATTGCCGTCACCGGGCACATTTATAATAGGTTACGTCCAAAATGCCCGAATTAATTTAATAAAAAACAGCAGCTATAGTGTAATTTTGAAAAATTAATTTGAAACCCGTTGCCTTACGATGAAATGTTAATGAAAAACAACAAAATATATAATACGTGCCAGCCGCTATGGCACAGCCAATTAAAGTACTGGGCGTCTCGGACTATATATATCTTTTTCAAATGTAATTTTATAATGTGAATCACAAAATTATAGTTTTGGGTCGAACCACACTCTCTAAAAATGTGTTTTAGCACAAATTGATTTTCGGGACTATGCTCTATTTTTCTGTACCATGGTTAGTATATTTTTTAGGGACTTTCGACCCTAATAAGAAACAGACTTTCAAAACCTCTCCTATCTGTTTCAAAACCTTACCAAATTGTCCACATGTCAAAAATAACATGTCAAAATGAAATCGATGTATCGGTTATAAAATAAAACTAAGTCATTACCGAGTTGTACCTGTCGTACTAGATCATTAATTCATACATAAATAATAAAAAAAAGTAAAAAAAAAAATGTGATTAGCATAATTTTAGTGATTTAACTCATGGCTGTTATCGTATAATAAGGACTAAAATACGTTATACCATATAATATTGGCAAAAAAAAGTTCAATTTAAACATCCAAATGTCCAAATCCAAACATTTTCTTTGAAAAAAAAACGTGGCTCCATCGTTCGTCGATGATTTCGCCAAAAATAATTTCGCCAAAAGGTAATGCTTGATTTTTCCCGCACAGAAGAACTAGTTACTCTGAACTAGTTCGCGGTGCGGGACAAGGAAACGTTGTGCGGTATTGCAATTGAGCGTTTGGGCCTGGATTTTTGCCCAGCGCCAGAGGTAACCTGGCACGCGCTCCGCAAAAACCCAATGTGAAAGAATATTAATACTTCAAAATTATAGAAAAGTTGCTTGTCAAATAACCTTTTTATAATAAATGTCTAAGCGATAAATCTCGTAGATAACAATACTATGACGTCACGTTTGTGTACTGTCGAATCGGCAACTGTTAGTGATATACTTTGATAGTTAAAGAAAAAACATAATAATAAGACTGAATATAATAATATATATGAAACTTTTCTAGGATGCTTTATTTAATAAGTACATTTAAACAACTCATTTTAGTTGTAGGCAGCTATCCTATTCTAGAAACTATCAAGGTAAAATTACGTTTATGACACTTGTCATTTTGAAAATGACACGTAAATGTCAAATTGACAAATTATGAGAAACTTCAAACGTTTAAATTGCCAATGTTATAGTATAATGTATTTTTACAATATCTTGTAAATATTAATAATAATTGTAAATGTTTTATATTTAATCTGGACTAGGCTACGAGTTTTGTAACGATTGTAGATAGAAAAATCGAAAATTTTAGGAGAAAAAAAACCCAAAAAAAAAGTTGTAAGTGCATAGGTCAAATATTTATTTATAATTTGAAATTGATTGTTCACGGTAACTCATAAACATATAAGAATTGCAACCATTTTTACCTGTTATTTAACAAGTTTCCGATGTATTGGTAATTTTGCTCGAACCGTTCACGGAATAGTGGGAAAATCTTTAATATTGGAAATTTAAAAAAAAACTTTAAATTAAATAAAAAAAAAAACTGTAGAAGATATGAGTCTGCGTAAGGAATTTCTTTGTATAGGATGAGAAATATATTTGTTTTTATTTATATGTGATCTAATTAAACTTTAAGCTATGTTATGACGGTAATGGACTTGGTATTATGAAGATGAGAATATGTAAACTAACTTCTATTGGTTACTAGCGGACGCCCGCGGCTGCGCCTGCTTGACAAATTAGATACATAGAAACCTTCCTCGAGAACCATTCTATCAATTTGTGAAAATCAGATCAAAATACGTTACGTAGTTCTAAAGATCATAAGATAATTAATGTTCGTGTTATCTTGTTACGTACAAATTTAGTTTTCGAAAACTTGGTGCTTTAGGTCGTGAAAATACTGTAAACATGGTTGCAGAAACATTCATCACGACGTCAGCGACAATTGAAGTTGTAAGTCAGTAAGGGTTGTCTCTTGTTTGTGATACGGCATTGACCATAGAGTTGATATTGAGGCATTAACGTCATAATTATTGGTCAAATTATGCTGGTACTTTACTGACAACCCTAACGTTCGAATGACGTTCTCTGTAAACAAAAGAATGTGCTTTAATTAACGTCGGAGTGTAAGTTCTGTATGTAAGTATTCCCTATTCTGTGGTTAGGGTGCCTTTCGACCAGAGATGTGCTTTACTACGTTGCCATAGATACGTTTGACATCCACCAATCATATTCATTTGTTTACGGGACAATCATTTTTATTGGTCCACAAGCACATCCTCACACCATACATAACACTGGTCGAAAGACACACCACACAAATTGCAATGTCTGGATTTGGAGATTGAGAATTAAAAAAAAGACTTCTAATACAATTTGTGTTGTAAGTGGGTTGATTTGAAGTGTTGAAACGTCTCGACTCAAAAAAAAAAAAATATTTAACTAAGTTTTTATGTTAAATGTTACTTAAAACGCGCAAATATTGCATTGCAGAAGTCTAGTTTTACTTATTTTAAACTGACCGGTTTCGCCTCACAGCATCATCAGAGACTTAAATCACACAATAGACATGACGAAATATTTTAATATCCACTAAAAAACCATTATTTCTGGAATAAATTAAAGTTTAAAGAAGCCGTTTTTCAAAATGTTTTTTTGAGTAGAGTGCGATAACAGCTCGTAGTGTCATGGCGTCGGATCTGACGTCATTCGCTGGAATTGCTTTTTCAGTCAAGACGGCGGATTGCAATATTTTAATGTTTTTATTCAAAATCTTACATCAATCATTGAATCTTTGGTAATGTCTTCACACCTATTGTGTGATCTGAAATAAGTGTATAATTATTTAGGTTATAGTAAGCTGGCTATTTTCTGGCCCAAAGAATAAGTATCACCATCCAACGTGACAACACAGCCAGCATTCTGGGAACCTTCCAAGTCGGCAATGACGCGGAGGATTTTTTAAACGACATTTTGTAGTGTAAACATTTTTTTATAAATAATTATGTAAATTGTAATTCTTAAGAGACGGGCAAACTCATCCTTCATATGTGACGTACACCACGCATTATGACATCTGAACAGGATTTGGCATATACAACGTGTATGGTAACGAACACACTGGTCACTCACCACGCTGTCTCACGCGTCACCGCGCCAGACTCACGTGTCCCCATGCTATCCCACGTGTACGACGCTGTCTCTCACGTTTAGTGTCATAGCGCGTAGATAACGTAAACGTCAGACGTTGTAAGACGTAGGACCAGTGTGTCGCTGTCCCCCACGTCGCGTGGCATACGTCGTATGTGAAGGACCAGTGTGTTTTAAGCTTTATTGTAAATAAGTTTAAGTATTTTTGTTCAATATGTTTAACAAGTTCTACTAAGTGCCATCAATCGACAGTATATAAATAGTCTGAAATGTATACTATAATGTTTTGACTACCGCAAATCGCGTCTTTATCTCCGAAAGGGTATACAGAGGAGCTAAATACGCCGATATTATGCCTATTTGTTAACCAACGTATTAGTGGCGAGCCTATTACTGCTTCCGGATATTTATCCAGTCCAAATTTATATAAAAAAAAGTCTGTCGGTTTTTTTTTCAGCTAGTCTCTAAAATAAAAAGCTGGGCAGATTTTATAACTGATGTTATAAGGAGTAATTTAGAATACTTTTGTTTGTTACCATGTTTAATGATGGAAGTTCGGCTTCGAAATTTACGTTAATTGTAGCGTAGGCCTAAATGTTTAAAGACGCCTGCGTTATAATTAGTTAAGATTTTTTATATAATTTATAATCTATGTAACTTGTGCCTTATTTTATAATTTTTTTAAGAAAAAAAAATGTTAATGTTACGACTAGATCTGGTATTAAGATACTAAAAATAAATGTACCTTATAAATAAAGCATCCTAAAAGAGCTCCGACTATTATATCCCAACCTTATTGTGATGCTTTTATTAATGTAAATACATATATACACACATGTCACGTATATCTCAAAGGGGTAGGCAAAGGTGCACACTCACAATTTTCCAGTATTTTTAGTCCCACGTAATAGGGGGCAAGCCTATAACCGTCACCGGGCACACATTTCATGGGTTACATCAAAAATTGCCGAATGAATTTATAAAAGTAGCAGCTTTATTAAAGTTTTCAAACAAAAAATTGAAACCCGTTGCCTTGTGATGAAATATTGAATATTCTTACGTGCCAACCGCTATGGCACAGTCAATTGAAGTCCTGGGCGTCTCGGACTCAGTAATAATTATAAAAATGTCTGCACTGTCAGCTCAGTAACTATACTCAGTGCGTGACAAGTTGAGACCTGAGTGCTATCACGTCATGGCGCTCAGGTCTAACTTGTCACGCACGGAGTATAGTAGACAGTGCAGACATATTTTTTACGTACAATTCAAAGATTCAAAAACTTTATTCATTTTGGTTATAAAAATACTTATGAATGTCAAAATAATACATTTACTATCAGATTCGCAAAGCAACAGAATCTGGCGAGATCAGAATCATTGTCAATTAACAATGCAATTATACAAAACAAATTAAAGGTTACCTACTGTGTGTTATCAGGAATAATTTTTCAATAAGCGCACAACAGATTTCGGTAAAATTTGAATGGGACCAATTTTGAAAATAATAAAAGAATTATTAAAATTAACTACAATATAGAAATAATAATCAAAATTAAACTACTCTGTAAAGTTATGTGTATACATGAAAAAAGAAATCAGATTGAATTGTATAACTGCCTCCGTTCTTTGTCGGTTGATAAAATTGGAAGAAAAGAAAAAGCTCTTATTTTTTTTCGAAATACAATAATTACAAAGTACAAGGAACAAAACTAAAAGAAAAAGTATTTAAATTTTTTCAAAATACAATAAAGAGAATAATTACAAGGTACAAGGAACAAAACTAAAAGACAAGCATATGATTTTTTTTAAATACAATAATTACAAGGTACAAGGAACGAAACAAAAAGACAAGCATTTGAATATTTTCAAAATACAATAATTACAAGTTACAAGGAACAAAACCAAAAGACAAGCATTTTAACTCTTT
Organism: Nudaria mundana; assembly: GCA_963556515.1. Lineage (NCBI taxonomy): Eukaryota > Metazoa > Arthropoda > Insecta > Lepidoptera > Erebidae > Nudaria > Nudaria mundana. The sequence continues at coordinate 9,889,369 of OY748309.1, forward strand.
CATAACACAATACTTACAAGGTACAAGAAACAAAACTAAAAGACCAGCATTTTATTTTTTTCAAAATACAATAATTACAAGGTACAAGGAAAAAAACCAAAAGACAAGCATTTTAATTTTTTCAAAATACAATAATTACAAGTTACAAGGAACAAAACCAAAAGACAAGCATTTTAACTTTTTCAAAACACAATACTTACAAGTTACAAGAAACAAAACTAAAAGACCAACATTTTTTTTTTCAAAATACAATAATTACAATGTACAAGGAACAAAACTAAAAGGCAAGCATTTGAATTTTTTCAAAATACAATTATTACAAGTTACAAGGAACAAAACCAAAAGACAAGCTTTTTAACATTTTCAAAACACAATACTTACAAGGTAAAAAAAAAAAACCTAAAAGACCAGCATTTTATTTTTTTCAAAATATAATAATTACAAGGTACAAGGAACAAAACTAAAAGACAAGCATTATATTTTGTTCGTAATACATTTTTTTTAAATACAATAAAGAGAATAATTACAAGGTACAAGGAACAAAACTAAAAGACAAGCATATGATTTTTTTCAAAATACAATAAATACAAGGTACAAGAAACAAAACTAAAAGACAAGCATTTATTTTTTTGTAAATACAATAATTACAAGGTACAAGGAACAAAACTAAAAGACAAGCATATATATTTTTTTAAATACAATAATTACAAGGTACAATGAACAAAACTAAAAGACAAGCAATTGAATTTTTTCAAAATACAATAAATACAAGGTACAAGAAACAAAACTAAAAAACAAGCATATATTTTTTTATAAATACAATAAATACAAGGTACAAGGAATAAAACTAAAAGACAAGTATATATTTTTTTTTAAATACAGTAATTACAAGGTACAAGGAACAAAACTAAAAGACAAGCATATGATTTTTTTCAAAATACAATAAATACAAGGTACAAGAAACAAAACTAAAAGACAAGCATTTGAATTTTTTCAAAATACAATAATTAAAAGGTACAAGGAACAATACAAAAAGACAGCATTTGAATTTTTTCAAAATACAATAATTACAAGTTACAAGGAACAAAACCAAAAGACAAGCATTTTAACTTTTTCAAAACACAATACTTACAATGTACAAGAAACAAAACTAAAAGACAAGCATTTTAAATATTTCAAAATACAATATTTTTTTTTTCAAAGTACAATCAAGAGAATAACGACAAGGTACAAGGAACAAAACTAAAAGACAAGCAGATGATTTTTTTTTAAATACAGTAACTACAAAGTACAAGAAACAAAACTAAAAGCAAAGCATGTGATTTTTTTCAAAATACAATAATTACAAGGTACAGAGAACAAAACTAAAAGACAAGCATTTTAATTTTTTCAAAATACAATAAAGAGAATAATTACAAGGTACAAGGAACAAAACTAAAAGACAAGCATATGATTTTTTTCAAAATACAATAATTACAAGGTACAAGGAACAAAACTAAAAGACAAGCATTTAATTTTTTTCAAAATACCTACAATAAAAAAACTTTTTTTAAAAATACAATAAAGAAAATAATTAAAAGGTACAAGGAACAAAACCAAAAGACAAGCATTTTATTTTTTTAAAAACAATAATTTCAAGGTACAAGGAACAAAACTAAAAGACAAGCAAATGATTTTTTTCAAAATACAATAATTACATTGTACAAGGAACAAAACTAAAAGAAAAAACAGAAATAAAAGAAAACAGAATTGATATAAAACAACAATAGAAGAAGCATTAAGAAAATGTGTCAACCATGTACAAAACTGGACACTCGCGCTTAATGCTTTTAATACATAGCTGGTTTTCACAAAGTTCCGTAAATGTTACCGTTTTTGTTTTTAAGAACATTTTCGTATTCAACACCAATATATATATATAGAAATGGAGAATGTCCCCCTTGGCTCTCGAAAACTGCTTATATGCTCCAATGATGGTTGACCCCTCTATGGATAGCCCCCTATCTGGAGGCAAGTCAAAAAAATCGAAAATTTGACCTAGCCTTAAGGGGTCAAAAGTTATAGGCCAAAACCTATGGCGTGGTGCGGCGCGTAGCACAGTGCAAGACACCGTACTAGTTGAACAATAAAATAACTATGTTTATTCATGGAAATAAATTGTAATACAAACTATATCATCGCAATATGCTAAAACATACTATTAAACAAACGTTATATCTAAAACTTAAAATCTATAAACATAATGGCAATGAACTGCTCCGTCTCCGAAGCATTGCCACGATGTATAGAATATAATAATTTCGTATGCATAATTATGTGCTTAATATTTGTCTTAAATATGAATTCTAAAAAGTAATTTGAATTGAATTGAAACACACGGAATCCGAAGCCTAACTCAATAGAACATTAGTTCACTTAAAATGATTTAATTGAAGAGTGCAATGGTAGGTGGATCATCAATAAGTCCGTGATTGTTTGAAAGAAGAAATTTTTTGTTTTTGATTTATTACGCTTTCCGTCAGTCTTTTCAGCTGAACGCTGTTTCTCTATGTCCAAAGCTTTTTATTTCTCATAAGTACTCATGACCTTTTCTGATCTGAAAAGTGTCACTTTATTATGAGAAATGTTCATGTATGTTCTATAATACTCCATGGATTGATCCAGTATATTAGCCCTACACATAAACGAGTTGTAAGATGTTATTTTTCTTGACGTATCTTTATAGCATCTCTGTTGCTTATACCGTTTTACAAATTCTACTGTCGTTATTCCAGTGCAGTTTGACGCCGTAAGTTCTGCTTTACTGTCTTTCCATTTAACGACAACTGCGTCATTTGATACCATCTGGTCAATATCTCACATTTTCATATTTCTTGTCATCTCTGAAACTGAGCTGTTGATGCCCTGGAATGCAATTGGCCATGATTGTACCGGTCCCATGATAGCCGAGTCTTTTTTCTTTTTTTTTATCAAGTACAGGTATTGTGATAAAGAATCGATCGAAAAATATACATCTTTTTGCAGGAACAATTTGAGATTGTACCCATAATACTCGTATATTTCGCAATCTATCATTAGGCCTTCACTTGTAATGACCACAAAATTTTGAAGCCCAACTGGTTGCAGCTTATTTTTTACGAGTTGCCTAAGATGACATTTTCCTGCGAAGGAAATCATTTGCTCGTCCATTGCATATACCTGGTGTTCTTAAAATGTTGTTACAGCCTCTTTTGACGACATCAATTACCACTTGCACCTATCAAAGGGTAATAGCCCTGCTACCAACAGGCAGAGTATGTGAATCGACAACGTGAAGATTATTTCTTTGTCATAAAAAAGAAAAATCAAATAAACAAAGTTACACACTAACCACCAATTTATAGAGTTGCGTCTCATTAACAATACAAAATTTTATGTCGTCAGGGGATTTTCAGTCCACGTTCGACTCGTTAGACATCATCAATTAATCTACACTAGAATTATCGGGCAAGCTTGGTTATATTATTAAATTTTCCCTGAAGGTTGTCATTCGCTTTTGGTTGATGGGTACAACACTAATATTTTTTTTAACTTTTCTATTCGCTCTATAAATCAAAACAGACTGACCCCGATGATCAGATTTTACAGGATCCACGATACGAATCGCTGATTGCTAAAAGGGGGCTATTTTATTTGTTCCTTATTATACGAAATTCTTTTTTGCCGATATGTTTGAATAGGGTAAATTCTACATCAGAATGTAAAAAACAACCCCTTCGTCCATGTTGGTAACTAGATTTACCTAACCAGTTACGAGGGAAGATTTTACTTTCGCTGTTTTGTAACTAGTAGTGAAAGGAGAATTATTTTTCCATTTTCGTATATCTATATATTTCCATTTATGTAACCAACTAGTTACGAAAGAAGATTTTTCTGTCGCTGTTTGGTAACTAGTTGTAAGAGATGAAATACAAACAGTTGTAAAACATTTTATATTTGAACATTAATTAATAAACAAATAAAACAAACAAATGATACCTATTAGAGAATTAAATTTTAAATCATAAAAGGAGCAATTAGCTCCAAACAATGTCCGACTGTAATTTCTTTATTTTGTAATTGCTCTATAGATGCATTTATATCACAGCCAATTTCAACATAATTGTTGTTTTTCCGTTGTTTAGCTGGTGAATTTATTGATTTCATTTTTGTTTCCTTCATTAAAATGTCCAACACTTTTGCGAGGGATGGGATTTTTCTTCTCACAAAACGATTTATTCTAGAATGCCATCCTTCTAAATGGTTATTACTTCTTAACTCTTCCCCTTCACAACACCACATCTTAATAAAATTTATATCTTTCAGCCAATAACGATCGAAGTACGAGTTAAATTTTGCTATTGGGCCAGTTTTAGGCGATCTCTTCATGGCATAACTGTAACCAGTGCTAATATATTTTGACGGCAATCGGGCTAAGCCTGCACACCGCGCCACATGTCGCCGCTGTACTCTAGAATTGATTCCTAGCTGTTTCGCTTTTTTAAAAAGGCTGCGAGTTAAGTGATAAAAGCAACCTTTTATATGTGTATCTGGATAGGCTTCTTGTATAGCGTTTATAGCAGATTTTTCAAAATCGACTATAATTATCGTTGGTTTCCAGGAAGGGAATTTAGTTTTGATTATGTCAAATAGAATTGCAGATGTTTGTGGTTTTTTGTCTTGGAGGAAAGCAAACAGTAATGGTACTATTGTTTTAGTTCTAGTATTGTGGCCGTGAATGCTATATAATTGATTGAACGGAGGTGGACATACCTTAAACGTACCATCTATTAAAAATATTTCTAAACAACTTAGTTAAATGTCTATTTGAGGATTGGAAAAAACTAAAATTCTATTATCATCTATGTAGTCAGCCAATAAAAAGTTCGAGAACTTTTTGGGTATTTCTACATATTCTGACCGTTGATAGTGTAGTCTGGCCACATTTAAATGTTTGTTTCGATTGTTGTACAAACCGCTCTTAATACTGCCGAATGTGGGCAGTTTCGAAATTAAATCTGCACCGCTATCCTTAAGCTCACACACTACTTGCTCGTATTGTTTTTGAATCGGTTCATAATTGTTAATAATTATTTGTTTTAAGTCTTCAAACGCTTTTGAAATATGACATTTGGCAAAATCTTGTTGACAATCTGTTGAAAATTGTGAGGTTTTCTTTAACAACGATATCTTCACGGCTCGTTATACTCCCTTTGCAACTTAATTTGTTGCATAGCCAAAATTTATTGCCACTAACATATGTTTTACGTAAATGATATACGCGTCCATCATATATGAGCTTCATGCCACTTCTTTTAGTTGGTAAGAAATCCATAGCTTTCTCCATGTTCCGTTTAAATAATACAAACGAAGTTCACGATTATGTACTCAATTACTTATTTTATTGTCCGTTTGACACACAACTCCAATTATCTATGACTGTCAGTCCTTATTTATCATTACTCATTACAAATAGCCAGTGACTTACAAAGAGGTTTCAACTATGTGACGCACGCATCCATGGTTAGGTATAACTTATAACACATTTGAGGAAATAGGACTAGAGGTGTCCTCCTATTTCCTATAACTGGTTACTAAGTTCCAAATATGGATAATAAATTCTGCTACCACAACTAGTTACAAATATGGAAAATAAATTCTGCTACCACAACTAGTTACAAATATGGAAAATAAATTCTGCTACCACAACTAGTTACAAATATGGAAAATTAATTCTGCTACCACAACTAGTTACAAATATGGAAAATTAATTCTGCTACCACAACTAGTTACAAAAAGCTACGAAAATGGAAAAATAATTCTCCTTTCACAACTAGTTACAAAACAGCGAAAAAAAAATCTTCCCTCGTAACTGGTTAGGTAAATCTAGTTACCAACATGGACGAAGGCAAAACAACATCATTTTATTTATACTTTTAGAAAAATATTCATTTTAAAATTACGGACAAGTCCCCTTTTTGAAATAAATAATGTGATGTGTATTACATGTGCCCTTTTTACAACTAAATATATTTTTATATACTGTAATAAATTAAATAAAACACCTTGTAAATCACCAAAGAAAAATATATTTAAATTATTCCACTTTCTAATTAAAAATTGTATTCCAAAACTGCATTGCATGTTCAGGGATATAATTTTCAAGCTTTTTAAAGTCATCCATTTTCTTTTTTGCAATAGGTACTTTATCTGTATACATTTTTTCTGTGGGTAAATTTAAATTTGGTACATTAGTTTTTCTTAAATTAAACTTATGACTAACAAACCCATTGATAAATTCTTTTACCATCACATTATGAGGTTCAACACTACTAAAAGTAAACTGATGATATTTAGAAATACCAAATTTTGCCTTAATTTGCCCAGGTAAAGCATTAGTGGCTACTTTAGTTTTATAATAAAAGTCCACAAACTAAGATTGAAAGTTTAAAATGTCATTTTGACTTAATAAATATACAGTAAATTTTTCATTAATATCAGAGCATTTTAATAATAATTTGTTGCACATAATCTTCGGGTGCAAAGGGGCTCTACTAACATCTTTAGGGCCCCAGCGACCTCACCTGCTAGTGGCGCACCTGCTGATAAACGGACGAGGCTCGTTAATTTACGGTACCTATGGAGTGGCTTCGGCCCGTACGTGGGTACCAGGTGGTACAACAGTGTTGGTCCGGGGGGGTACCACCGTTCAGCTGTGCTAAAGCCCCCCAAGTAACCCAGCCCAGGCTGGGTTGCGTTAGGGGTTCAGCAGCTGCACCGCCGGGCCCGGGGCGATGTATGGTGCAGCAGGCATGGGACCAGTGGGGGCGAAACGGAGTCTAGTGTGGGTGGTGTGGGTCGATTCGCCGGCCAGGGAGACCCTTAGCAACGGCGTTGCCGCGGCCGCCCGCAACACAGTCATGGGGCCCGCCTGGGGCCAACCACCCCAGGAGGCTGCCCCACATGTTGCGCATAATCCTGATGTGGGATCGCCGCTCCGGGTCGTAAACGGTGTGGGGTAGCGGCGGCCTTGCATCAGGGGGGTTTGGGAGCCCTTCCGTCCGGCGAGTCGGCTCCGACCTAACCACACGGTTCTAGACAAAGCTAGCCCCTGCGCTTTGTCACTTACTGCTGCACCAAATGTCGCCCTGTCGTGAAGACAGGGCGACATTTGGTGCAGCAGTAGAGTTCTTCTTCAAAATCTACAATGGCAGTGCAACAAAAAAGAAATAAACGTTACACAGCGGCCCTAGGAAACCCCACAACTTCACATTTCGAGGTGGAGTTCACTAACGTCCGTGGACTCCATGCGAACCTCGATACCGTCCACCACCACCTTGAGACGGCACGGCCCGCTGTGATGTTCCTCACGGAGACACAAATACGCCACCCTGACGACACGTCTTACCTGTGTTACCCCGGCTATGTCATCGAGGAACAATTTCGAGACAAAGGCGGGGGTGTGCGTGTTCGTTAGGGCGGATGTTTGCTGCCGCCGGTTGCGCTGCCTAGAGAACCCCTCCAATTCCGTCCTTTGGCTGCACGTAGACCATGGCTCTTTGCGGCTAATTCCCGGGTCGACGACCGTGGCCTGCAGCCCCCCGCCATCGCCAACTGCGGCCACACAATGCCTGATATTGTTATCAGGCAATGTGATGTACGGGCAGTGCTGCGGTCACTCGACACGCGGAAAGCCAGTGGCCCTGACGGCATTCCGGCGGTGGTGCTACGAAAATGTGCAGCTGAGTTGTCTCCAGTATTAACGCGTCTGTACCGCCTGTCATACTCTTCAGGGCTCGTGCCGGAGGTCTGGAAGGAGGCGAACGTACAACCGATCCCCAAGAAAGGGGATCGGTCCGATCCAGGCAACTATCGACCCATAGCTGTCACCTCAGTCATTTGCAAGGTGCTTGAGCTCCTTATAAATAAGCAGCTCATGCAATTCCTAGAGGATCACTCGCTAATCAATGATCGACAATACGGCTTCAGGCCAAAGCGATTAACGGGTGATCTTCTGGCATTCGTAACGCATGTCTGGGGTGGGGCTATGGAAAGGCACGGCGAGTCCTTGGCTATTAGCCTGGACATCGCCAAAGCCTTCGATAGGGTCTGGCATGCTTCGCTCCTTTCCAAGCTTCCGGCATATGGTCTACCTCCTCAACTGTGCAGCTGGATTACCAGCTTTTTAAACGAGCGCCGAGTGCGGGTCCTCTGCGATGGCCAGGCTTCTCGCTTCTTGCAAGTGAATGCCGGGGTACCGCAGGGGTCCGTACTATCACCAACTCTCTTTCTTCTGCATATCAATGATATGCTATCCCTCGGGAACTTTCATTGCTATGCAGATGACAGCACACTGCACGGGAGTTACTCGGTTCGTCCGACGGCGGGGCGATCTGAGATTGAGGAGGAGAGACGACGACTCGTGGCTGATCTCGACCGTAACCTCGACAGTATCTCTCAATGGGGTACCGAGAACCTGGTCGAGTTCAATGCCCGCAAAACACAGGCGTGTGCATTTACTGCGAAGAAATCCCCTTTACTTCCCCTACCCTCTCTTCAGAATGCATTATTACCAATGAAGGACAACCTTGATATCCTTGGCATAGACGTTCGTCGAGAGCTCAATAATAAAAACTACATCGAAAGATGTATAGGGCTAGCTTCGCGGAAACTAGGAATACTGAATAAGGTAAAGAGATTCTTTACACCGGACCAGAGGTGTCTGCTGTACAAGACGCAGATTAGACCCTGCGTCGAATACTGCTCTCACCTCTGGGACGGCTCCGCGAAGTATCTGCTGGACGCTCTCGACGCTATGCAGCGACGGGCTATCCGTATTATAGATTGTCCGGAGGTAACGGGAAGCCTTGAGCCGCTAGTTCAGCGCCGAGCAATAGCTTCCTTGGCCGCATTCTACCGTATTTACCACGGCGAGTGTTCTGAAGAGCTCTTCAATCTGATCCCACCCTCTTCCTTCAGATCCCGAACGACTCGTGCCGGGCAGAGATGCCACCCCCACATAGTGGATAGCATGTTCGCGAGAACCGAACGTTTTAAACGTTCGTTTCTCTGCCGAACGATAGTGGCCTGGAACGCCCTGCCTGTGCACGTGTTTCCTCCCACATATAATCCTGGGTTCTTTAAGCGGAGCGTGAAGAGGCACATCAGTAGGTCGTCAAGTTGAGGGCCACTCTCAATAGTAATGTGTGCTGTGAGAGTGGCCCACAATCGCTAGACGTCGTCACGACTTACCACCAGGCGGGCGGCGTCAATTTGGCGAACCAAATATATAAAAAAAAAAAAAAAAAATAGTGTAAATTCTATCAATAGTTTTAAGTTTTCTTTTTATAATGCCAAATCCATGATCACATGGCAAGAACGAATGCCCCCTGATAGGAAAGTATACATATTTTTTTTTGAAAACCTTTTCAACAAGAGCCATCATAAATCTTACCATGGCATGGTTTTAATTTTGGCCAGCACAATTATCAAAGAAGTTTAGTGTCATAGTCATGCTTCAAAAAATTGTTGAAATAATGCAGTAACATAGAACACACCTCATCAGGTCCTTTATGAGATACACCTTCATGATATACGTATCTTATTGTTGGCAAAATTATAAATTCCAAACGTGTTAACAGAAAGTTGTCTGAAATAATAAATATTCTGGACTGGTATTCGTGGTAAATCCATAACAGCCATAAAGTCAATGCTTATAGAAAGAATCTTACTATTTTCTTTGGATAATTATGTACAGTATTGTATTTGTTTATAAAACTTTTTAGCTCTATTTAAATGTACCATAAGCTCAGCTGTGTATGTTCTTTTAGAGTTATCATTCAAACTTTCATTATGTAATTTAGTTTTTATAGATTCCCAGCTAGTACAAGCAACAACAATTGGTCTTCCAAAGGACAAACTAAAATTACGAACAAAATATTGCCAGTAAAAGTGATATTTAACATCTAAATCAGGGTATTGTTGAGTAAAAAGTTTATGCATTTTTTTAACAGAAAGGTCAGCAGATAAATAGTATTTAACTTGAGAAGAGTAATGAGATTCTTTATCTGGAAAGGATAAAATATGTTCATGAATTTGAGATCACACACTTGCTGGTACAGCATTTCAATCTATCATCAGCAAATCTGCTCGAATCAGCTCCTAAGCGTAGTAGGATCGTAGGCTACGATCCTACTACGCTTAGGAGGAACTTTATGTACATTCATGAAGGCTTTCTTACAAATATTTGTCCTCTGACGGTCCACCGTAATGAAATAGTCCACAGTTTTTCTTTGGGTTTTCTTTCTGTAGGCATGGTGGAACTTCTTCCTCGTTTCCTTTGTATTGCTTTGATTTCGATAAGCCTTTGGAGGTGAATGTCTTGTTCATTTTTTGATGACATATTGTAAAAAGAAATTAATACGAGGGTGGATTGAAAAGTAATCGCCCTAACCAAGAAAATAAATACATAATAAATGAAATATATTTTTATTTTTCAACGTAATCACCATCAAGTTCAATGCACTTTTGCCATCTTCCCTTCCAAGCATTTAGCGCGTTGTAAAAAAATGAGTCTTCCTTAGAGTCAAAATATGCGTCTACTGCTGCTTTGACCTCGTCATGTGTCAAAAATCTTTGACCTCATAAGTGCTTTTTTAGGTTAGGGAACAGAAAAAAGTCTGACGGTGCCAGATCAGGTGAATAAGGTGGATGCGGTAACAGTTCAAAGCCACAGTTGTGAATTTCTGCCATTGATTGGACAGACGTGTGAACACGGGCGTTATCTTGATGAAACAGGACTTTTCTTCTGATCATTCCTGGACGTTTTTCTTTTATTTCTGATTATAGTCTGACCCCTTTCAAGATAATCAACCATAATCACACCCTTCGAGTCCCAGAATACTGAAGCCATCACCTTACTTGCCGACAAAATCGACTTAAGGCTTGGGCAAACCAAAAGCAGGACAGGCGCAGCTCCTTAGCAGGGCAGGTCAGTTGCGTCGCGGTTGATGTCACCCCAGAAACATGAGCAGTAAGAAAGCAGTTTGAAGGCGATCCTGCTTTAAAACCGCATTATGTGTGTCGTATCGATCGCCACACTCAATACACTTCAAGATGTTGAACGGTTCAGACTACGAAGAGGAGCTATTGTTGCTTCCAGCTTTGAGAAAAAAAAAAGAATGTTGGTCGTCATGATATAAATTAAAGAAGAGTAGAATGTGGGGAGTACCATCGTCTATGTCGGGAATTAGAATCTTTTGAAGATCGGTCCATTTGATTCCATGATAAACTTGTAAAAAATTACAACCGTGTACAACCTGTGCTGCGTTTGTCCCGCTCAACTGCTCTAGTGTGACTACTCAAAATGGCGGAGGTAGTAATACAACGTGTGCTCACTGCAGCCGCCTCGCGCCTGCGCTGCCACCGCCCCGCGTCTGCGCTGCTCCCGTCCAAATGTTTCGTCGAAGAGCAGTGCGTGCGCGGCGCAGTGGCGGAGCAGGTAGGTTCAGCGGGCCCGCGTTTGTTCAGTGTGTCATGCCTCATATAACTACATTATTTACTAACGTAGACGCACTGCTACTGCACCACAACTGCTTTTGGTTGGCCCAAGCCTTTAGCCTTTTTAGGGGGTGGTGAACCAGGTCTTTTCCACTGTTTTGATTGTTGTTTTTTTCCGGTGTACAGGTAATGAACCCATGTTTCGTCCATAGTAACAAAACGATTCAAAAAATCACATTCATCAGCTTCAAATAACTCCAAACAGTCGCGTACAATAGTCAATCGCATCCTTTTTTGGTCAACTGAAAGCAGTCACGGAACCCACCTCGCAGACACCTTGTGGAAACCCAACACGTTGACTATTATGTTTTGAGTACGTTCATAAGAGATGCCTATAATCTCGGCTATCTCTCTAATTTTCAATCTGCGGTCTCCCATAATTAAGTCGAGTATTTTTTTAACATTTTCGTCAGAAGTGGACGTCACAATCACGGTAACCGTAACAGATCAACAAATCAGCACATTCCTTGTTCGTGAAGGTCGCCATCTTCAACAGTTCCGAATCACAAGCACAAATATTACTTTAGTGGTTCTGTGAACCGTAGACTTCGGGAGCGGCTTTGTTTATTATTTTTCTTCTACAATTTTCTTTATTACTCTTTCATTTGTCATCCAATCCAAAAAATATCATTCAATGTTATTCATTGTAAGCAGTGTGTGTGTAAAGTTTCATGCAAATCGGTTGATAAATACGGCCTCAAACATGATCTGACAGAACCCGTAGATGTAGAGGTAAGACGAAAGAAATTCTCCCCCATCTGCAAGTTGAAACGGAGCATTCGCTGCTTCGCAGCTTTTATCAAAGGTTTTATCCAAGACCTTCAATAGCAGCCTAGCTTGTTATACCTTGTTGAATAGCTAATGAAACGTAGATATTTTAAAGCGTGTCTGCAGCCTAGGTGGCATAGATTTTTTTTAACTATTGCTGGTTGAAGTTTGATTTGTACTGATTTTTATTGATGCTATCACGCTACCTTCTGATCTGATTCTGACGCTGGGACAGTCGATCGACATCGGGGGTAACTTCCGGAACTCGGACGAACTGTACATTGCCCGGCAATACCTTGGGCGTAATATAATTTCTGCGCTCAGGGGATTCGCGTCCAATATCGCGCATCTTGAACCTATTCCTAAAAGTACTGTGTTCACCCTACACAGTAGTTCGGGGCATATTTTAAGCCTTGCCTCCACTCCATCGCCGTTTGGGAAATCGTAACCTTCAATGCGAGCTCGAGCTTCAGGAGGTAAAACGTCAGACGGGCCATAACCTAACAGATTTGGTGTGGGTATGCTTCCGGCAATTGTTAAAACTTCGGGTAAGGGTGGTATAATTGGTTCTCCAGCTAGTCTTCGCGTGTTAAGAACACGATTTGCGGTAACTAGTGGTGAAATATAGCACTCGTAGAGATTGTGCCCTTCCGCGTTCACTGGGCCAAATGAACCAGCAGGTACGTTACCATCTGCAACCTGTGGGATCAGGGAGATTAAATTTTATTTCTTTGCCACCAACTGTGACCGTATTTCCAACACTTGACAAACAATGATAGAGGTTATCTGGCATTAATAAGTCTTCAGGCAACAGGTCCTAGCATTTGGTGTATCCAAGTTTGCGTTCTCCGTTTTCAAGGGTCAAGTCGCAAACATAGCAATGCAGTATTGTGCACATTGCATGCTGGAACATTGAAAAAGGTAATCTACGGTCAAGTCTGGGGTCCACTCCTCAACGACTCGTATATCCTTTCAATCTGGTCTATATACAGTAGGTGGCCAAATTATTAGGGACAGTATATTGTTTATAGTATTTTCCACTTAAACTGATTTTGTGCAACCGATTAATTGAATGTGTCTGTGCAACTTTTAATTTAAAAGCATATGTACACAAGATAATAAAAACTACAGGTTACTTAATTAAAACTATTTATTTGTATATTTTTTGTGATGTGTGCATTAAAAGAAATTTAAGGATATTAAATTTTAATATTTTGTAATGCCTCCCTTTGCTGCAATTATAGCTTGTATGCGTCGGGGCATGCTTTCTATGCAGACTTTTGCATTTTTCTTTAATTCTGAGTTATGATGCCACTCCTTTATTAGGGCCTCGATCAACTGGCGCTTGGTTGTTATCATTTCTTTGGCAACGGCCCGTTTAGTGAGTTCCCACATGTTCTCTATAGGATTCATGTCTGGTGAATTCCCAGGCCATGGCAAAACAGTAATATTTTTTTCCGCCAGGAATGTAGTGACACTCCTGGCTTTGTGGCACGGTGCCGAATCGTGCATAAAAACATGTTCTTCACCACCAGGGAACCATTCTTCCAGCTGAGGCAATAGTCGCGTCTCTAGTACTTGCTTGTACTGGTCTTGTCTCATAGTACCATTTACGATGTATAGGCGCCCCATACCCTTGACTGAGATCACTGACCATACCATAATGCTAACAGGATGTCTTATCCTCTCTATTAGGCAATCTGGATGGTACTGCTCCCGAGGGCGTCGTCGGACAAATGAACTTTTATCGACCAAAATCTGGAATGTTGACTCGTCAGAGAAGCAAACCTGTAAAATGTAAAAAAAAATAGACGAAAAATCATTAATCAGTACTACAACTTGGATAGAAAGGTTGTACTTACTCGATTCCAGTCTGCTACAGTCAGATTTCTATGTTGTCTGGCCCATTGCAGTCGCTTTTTCCTCATTGCCTCAGTGAGACGTGGTTTCTTAATCGGCCGACGACCGATCAGGTTTTCTTCAGCCAACCTCCTCCGAACTGTCCTTTCGGAAACTTCTATTCCCTCATCCTTCATAATTGTAGTAAGACGAGTAACGCTCTTTTTACGGTTTTCTAGGCAGATATCTCTGATTTTCCGATCAGTACGAGGAGTAGTTATTCGTTTTCTGCCACATTTTCCCACGCGTCTTGCTTCAAGCGGTTGATTTTGACCGAGTTTTATTTTTATACGGTTAACTACTGACTTGGAAACTCCTGCAATATGTGCTATTTCTCTCTGGGAATGTGAAGAGTGCTGTAGTAATGTTTGTATTTCCCTACATTTCCTCGGGGAGGTATCAGAAGCTTTTCCCATTCTACAAGTGACAATTTCTAGGTTATACGCCATATTATTAATAAAATTTAAATTAACTCATAAAATTTAGCTAAAGTATTCTAATAATAAACAATACTTACGTATAAACAATATAGGATATACGAATCTCAGGAAAAACGGTGATATTTATTATATAAAACGCCTACACTTAAAAATTTCAACAAATCACTTTTCATAAAAATGGCGTTTCGATGAGTGCTAATAGCATTAATTGACAGATGTCGCCGGCTACCAGTGTTACTACTTATCAAAAACAATAATAGGGATACCAGAAATGCTATTCAATAAAAACTACAATATAGACCACTTTATTTACTGAATAAAATCGATTTAAACTAGAAAATACATAAATGCTGGCACTGTCCCTAATAATTTGGCCACCCACTGTATCATAGCGAACTCAAAGTTCTAGGAATAAATCTCGTGAACTGGTATCGAGCTGGTGTGTGGTCCTAAATCATAGAGGGGTTCATCTACTGGTGATGTTTCATCCTTCGCTCCATCCTGCTTTGGCTTCGAGTTCTTCTCTTTCCAAGCGGTTGTGCGGGGTCTTGAGTTAGCAGGACGGTCTTCAAGATCTCTGACGGAATTCCAGTCTTGTTCGAAGTTCTTGCGTTGCTGAAACTCGTATGCCCTCCTCTGGCTACGGTTGCCTCCCTGCTGTTTATTTCCAACACTAACGGGTTTTCCACGTTGAAGTTGTTGGTCTCCTCCTTTTTCAAGGGTATTATAGTTTTTCTATGGCATCCTGCCTGCAAAAATTTGCAATTGTTATTAATTTTCACATATTTCTTAAGTTTGTTTCTACTGCACTCAACTATGCCTATCTTGTAATGGGAAGTATGAGCTATTAAGGTATCTAATTTTTTTTTCTAATTTGTATAGTTACACTCCATGAACCCCGGGGTCCATGACTTTGTTAGACTAGTTTTTATATGATTGATTTTTATTTTATTACTATAGCCCTTAAACTCGGCTTTATTACAGCGTCGTGATAGATACATTTATGAAATATAAAATATATGAATTGATGAATAGATGAATAATGGATTGTTTTTTTTTGTTTAATATGCATGAGTGATTAGACCTATGTTGTTGTTGCAGGCCTTAGTGATTTGACAGTCTGATTTGATGAGATTTGACTGTTTGGGGATTTGCCTCCAATGCCAGTTTGGTTATTTTTCCCGAGGCGTCATCAAGATCGTCTGCGTAGTAGACAAAGGTTTTTGTGTGCCTTGACATTGCGACAACTGCGTGAGGCACGCTATCTTAGATTTGTAGATGTTTGGAGACTCTTTTTATTACAATGTCATTTTCGTAGCATAGATCTTGCGCCTCGTGGATGGTCAATGTCCGCGATTCCTCTCCTTATCCTTCCTGAATCAATGCGGATTTCTCCAGCTGCGTGTAGGTCAGGAACAGAGTTTTGGATTGTTCTTTAGGAATCGGTGCACCCATGTAACTTCTATGCGCTAGGGTGTTGGTTCGGCTACATCAAATCAAAAATCAAAATATCTTTATTCATGTAGGTCACAAAGTAACACTTATGAACGTAAAAAAAAAGAAAATGCTTCTACATTTACATTTACCGCCAGATTCGCGTGGCAATAGGTAGAGCCTGTGAGGAAAGAACCTGGCAAGAAAAACTCAAGGCCACTCTTTTTATTCGCCAGTAAATACAATGATTCCGTTACAACAATAAAAAGAGGGCAAGGGCAGTACGTGACCATGTGTGGACCAAGAGAAATTAAAAATTATGAATCTCTTTTATTCACAAAAAAAAGTCAAATACTAGTTAAAGGTGCCACATAATCTCAAAGTACCCATACCTTACAATATCATAATAATAATAATTTAACAATAATAAGTGAATTTCAGCAATAAAACAACATTTCAAACAGAAGTCACCGGGTGATTCTTAGTCCGGAATATATTTATTGACGATTAAAAAAAATATTTAAACAACAATTATTTTATGCTAGAATCATTCCTTGATCAATATACTTGCAATTGGTAAAAGAGGCATCATTGTGAAGTTAATATTTTCGGAGAAAAATCAAATTGAAACAAAAACACTGTTGAAGGTAATGACTGTGTGGAAGCTAATGATTTTATGGCGAGGAAAAATGACGACTGATATGAATAATGATTTTATGATACTTGATAATGTACGATAACTCGTTTAAAATAATGAAATAAAACAATTCAATTAGAAATCAACAAAACATTTTAATAATAAAATCACAGTTGCGAAGTACATATATATATATATATATATATATATCTAAACCAAAAATAACATAATTTTTAGATGATTAATACTAAATAAACTATTCATTTTTATATTAAGTATACATAATATATTATATACTTATTTATAATTTCAATGGTATTCTTCTCACTTTAACAATAATACTTATATAATAGCATACTTATAACTTAGTATTTGGTAATCATTAGCGTTTCTAAATGAAAGTACACAAATTTAAAAACGACAACAACAATGGCCCAAAGCACTATCGATGTGACGATCTGATTCCAAAATTAACCAATTTTGGTAATTCACCGAGCCCGGCGCGCTCAAAGATAATCATCATGTTAATAATATAAAATATTGATTAAAAATAGCAGGTAAATTAAAATTTTGATGTTGAGGGTTTTGGTTCCCCATAATCACCAATATAAAATGAGTTACCTTTTGCTAATTTAATGTCAGAAAGAACAACTATTTGCCTATTTGGATTTGGCATACGGATGCTTTGGTTTCGATTTGCTAATTTAGACAGTGGAGCAACATATTCAGGATCAATGTTTTCAATGTTTCCATGACTATAATTTGGTAGACCTCCTAAATCATATCCATGGATGCATTTTTTATCGGTATTGCAATCAAAGCAACTGAGTTGTCTTAGAACTGTCTTTGGAACATTTATATCCCATATGACCTGGTACACGGAAAGAGTGCCCTTGAAGGGTTTCAAATTTTTAGTAATTAATCTTTCTTTAGTTATTATTTCCTGTTCATTCACCTTCATAATAGTAACATTATCAACAGTTTGCATTAACGTATCACAAAATTGGTCATAAGTGCCAATATCTCTACCAAAAAGAGTCATATGGTCAGCCGTCCTTTTCAGAACTGCCCCTACCCCATCAGGGGCACCCTTTCCATGTCCCGACTCAGAGTAGTTCCATGTTATTTTCTTAATTTGATGAAAATCTTGGCATATTTGTGTTATTATAAAAAACATATATTTATTTCTGTACTGTGAAGATGGCGAGGCAGATAAGAAATGTAGGATTTCAATTAAAAGATTAACTTCAACAACGTGCTGAATTAGGGGCACCAAGTGTGCCCAAATAGCTGGTGCCTCATGCCGCAAACAATCACTTAGTGTACAAAAAGAAATTGGAGTAACAACTCCGAAAGTAAAGTTATGAGTGTACGCCACAGAAGTGTGTAAAGAGACTTGTTGGCGGCTACCGCCGAAATGAAAAGCCTGGACTTCCTCGGCAAATTTTAGGGCATAATTTTCTGAAAAATCAACATGTTAACATGCTTCCTGAACCGATAGGTTATTTTTAAGTGTTTTAATTGCATTATATTGATGATTAATTTTGTGAACATGATTCAAGAATGCTACCACATCTGCTTCAAATTTAGTAATTGCTGTTTTAACACTAATTGTAGTCTTTACTTTTTCAGTTATTTGTTGTTTTTTCTTACTTCCATTTTTCAGTGTAATTTCTTTGATTGTTTTTCGCCATTCGTAAAATGATACATTATTATCGGAAACATTTAAATATTCGAGATGATTTGACAAACAAGTATTACAGCTTCTATTTAAACTAGCTAAATTTTTCAAATCACAACACAGTTCTGTTAGTAAGAGTAACTGATCACTAGTTCTTACACTTACTATACAAGCTCTATGTAAACCTTGTACAAATAGCTCCATATTAAGATTGTCACGGAAATTCGTCAACACCATCCCAGTACCGTCAAACCTTAATTTCTCGAATGTTCGAAGTAGCTACCGCTATTGCGTTGCCCCGCCCGCTTTCCTTAGTCGCCCTTCAACACCGTAGCGGAACGCATGTTAAAATATTCTACGCGGGTGTATTAAAATTTTTGATTATTCTGAGCTTGCGGAGGCTTTGTCACGGATTCACGTCATCACCAGTGACATAGTTAATAAGGTAAGCATTGATATTTTATCTATTTCAATTATCCCAGCTTTTTAGTTATATGAACAATATTTTAAAAATGACCAGTGTTTTTCTTTGTAGTGTTCTATTTAGTTGATAATTACATAAAAAGACGTATAGGTCATAACCATCATCGTAATTACCATTTAATCTGTGTTAATGGTTATGATCATATGTAAACGGCAATGAGTATTGTGTTTTTGTCTTGTTATTTAACTGGTTAAAAGCGTTGTTTACTTATCAATTCACTCTAATTTTGTGTGTTTCTGTCAGTCTTAGATTTTTTTTCTTCATAATATCACTTCTCTTGAGATCCATAATTATATTTTTCCATCATTTATTCTTAATCAGTCTTATTTGTACCTTTAGGTACATTGTCAATCAAATTCCTCCTTTGTTCTTCAAATACCAGTTCTGATTTAACATACAAAAACGCAAAACAATCAAAAACTTTAAAATATACATAATAATATATGATTGTATACTTGAATACTTCTTCAATTTTCAAAATATCATTGAATTTCATCCTTTATGCCCCATTTTTCTGAGTTATCAATGATTACTTCTCCACTAAATTTCACTGTATGGTATAGATTGACTATATGTTCTTTGTTGCTGATTTTCTGTATGGAAGCATAGTATTTGAAATTATATTTTTTATCATACTCTCTATATAGCTTCATATCGTGCTTATGTTCGCACAAAGCAAAGCATTCTCCTCCTCGTTGTGTAGCCAATATGGTATTAAACTCTTCTAACAGAACAATGGTAAGTAAAATGTTTATCAAGACTGTCTCAGAGAGAACAGCTGTTCTCTCTGAGACAGTCTTGATAATGCCTCGTTTAGAGGCGAAACAATTGTCGACGTTTTGTTGTCTTTTTGATTCTGCGAAAAATTAATGCTATTATATAATTTTAAAAAGTTTTTTCTTAAAACATTTTACTTACCATTGTTTTGTCATGGATTTTCGCCAAGTAACGCCTGTTTCTATCCAATATTCTTCTAACAGATTTTGAAAATGTTTGGTAGGCCAGTTATGACGATTAGTGTGAATGTGTAAGACATAATATTGAAGTTTCATTTTTGTTTTGTTGGTACCTAAAACAATAAATGTTTAAATAAATTAATGGTGTTAAAACACAAACCAAAGGTTATAACACTATAATAATATATTAAACAATTTAAACGTATAGGTACTTACGGTATCTGTTAATACTTGTATTTAGTTTTGAATGGCTGTGTTCGATCTAAATAGGTTAGAGGTAGAGGAACGTTGAAATTAAACTGAACTGAGTTGACAAGGGGAACGGGTGGGGGGTGTAATAACATGGCGGTAAATGCACGAATATTTTCGTATGGCAAGTAATGTAGGTATATAATGCATGTGTGGATGAAATAAATAGGTTATTGGATTAAATTGTTGCTTACTTCTTAATTTTAAGCTTTTATTGTTAAACAAATGAGTTGACAATATGCATTACCTTTATAAATACACAGTTGTTATGAAATGATGATCCCACATACCACACTGGTATACTAGTTGACGAAAACAATGTAAACAACAAAGTTTGATTGAAATTAGTAGAAATATCATGTATTTAATTTAGTGTGGTGTTAATTATACTAAACACACATTTTGAAACTAATGATGTTGGTGAAAATGACGAATTCGAGAAAACAGGTTGTAACTTGTCAAAACCGAATAAATTCTGTTTTAAAACACATCGATATGAATAAGTTCACTTTCAATACATAATATTAGCAAATAATATGATTAATGTGACAATTATTTGCAACAATAGACAATAAAAATGTAATGACTTATCAGATAACAAATTTGTGAGAACCAAATATATGCTTACCTGATCGACAAACACAACACGTCCACTCGGCATAAAGCGCACAGTCCGACTGAGGGAGGTGCGGGGGGAACGTATCGAGGCTTGAAAACTCAACGTAAATTGGAAGACCGTTGAGAATTATTTGAATCAATCCTTGCTGCGTATAATGTTTTTTTTTTATGACAAACTTTAAATGCGTTAGTTTTCTGTATTAAAATGAATTCAATGTATATAGTATGTGGTAATTAGAGAGTTTGATAATTTGAGGACGTTTTGGCATATAAAAATAAGACGTTTAGGTTAGGTTAGGTAGGCCCCTATGTAGCTCGAGTACTGAGCAAGCAACTCATTGCCATTTCTCTGTATCGTTTAGATAATCTTTAATAGTATAATATGCCTTTTTTAGGAGGTGTGTCTTAACAGCCACTTTGAATTTATTCAAAGGAAGGTTCATAATGTTTAGAGGAATTTTGTTATAAAAACGCACACCAAATCCTGCAAAGGAGTCATGAACCTTCTGTAAACGATAATACGTCCCAACCAATTTATGCTTATTTCTAGTATTTATTGCATGTATGTCACTTCATACAGTATAAATGTATATTCTGTTTAACGAACATAATATTCGCATATATATATTGTGATGCAACTGTTAAAATGCCTATTTCTTTAAATCTTTCTCTAAGAGAAACTCGTGCATTCAGTATATAAATCGCACGTATAGCTCGCTTTTGGAGTATAAAAATGATCTCTATATCAGCTGCCTTGCCCCACAGTAAAATTCCATGCGACATGACACTGTGAAAATAGCTACTTGATGAGTAGATGCCATTGTAGATCTCCTTGAGAGCGTAGGCCACGTCCATTGGGCACCTGTGTGTGCAGAGCAGCTCCTGCTTGGTATCAATCAGGTGTTCTGGACGGTGGTACTGGATGGTAAACAGGTTCTCACTCTCGATGTACGGGAGTTGGATAATGTCGCCTACCAATAAAAGTTCGCTAGCTTCCGTTATTCGCAGTGCCATCACAATGGCGCCGAAGTGGTTCATCAGCGCCTCGTCCACAATTAGACGGGCGCGCTTACCCTCTTGTGTTGATGTTATTCCATTTGTGACGACTGATGCCATTGTGCGTATTTTTTGGCTGCGTCTGCTCCCTTTTTCTTAGTTGTTGTAATGACGATGTCAGTAGTCTCTATGAAGTTGTTGATGCCCCATGTAGTCTTCCCACATCCCGGGACACCGTTAACTAGTGTTATTTTAGGTACTGCCTAGTCCCCGTAGTTGCTAGCTTCCGCTAGTTTTCGGTCTCTTGTTAGGTAGGTTGCGCGCCCCGTCCTCTGTCTCGGTGTTGTCGAGTAAGACCATTCCCCCTGTGGCACTGTACGCCGCCATGTGTGGCTTCATTGCTCTTCCACTTATCACCTCCGCGGCCTCGTTGTTGTTGATCGTCGCTTCTGCTTCGTCGAGTCTCACTTTCAGCAGCCCCTCGTTTTGGTGCTCAAACGATTCCAGGATTTTGCTGCATTGCTTGATGTCCAGGGTTCTTGCTCCGTTGACTAGTGCAATGTACTCGATGAATGCGTTGATCAGATGATCACTGGGAGTAACGATTGGTCTGAAGACGGGCGGTTTAACATTCCCCATGTCGGTGTTTGTCCTGGTGGCAGGTGGCCCGACCGGTGCTTGAAGTTTTTTCCTGAGGAAGTTAGGAAGAGCCAAGCCTTGGGATTCATTTTTGTTTTGCTTAGTTTTGAGTCTGTTTTTGCCTTGATCTTGTAAGGAATCCACAACGCCGCCGTGCTGATGCTCTGCACGATGGTGGCTAGAGTTGAGTTAGACAGTGGTTTGCCTTTTCCCCTTTTTTTGACGGCGTGACTTTCATTAAATTCCTTTTGCAGGCGTTCCGAGCCGCTCACGGTGCTCGGGCCGGGTTGGGTACCCGGTATCACCCGGTACCATACTCCGGAGACGTTTGAGGGGTTTTATTATTACCCTTAGTAACGGTGTTATGGTTAAGACTATTGTAATTGTGGGTTCAAGTTAGGTTCAGAAGAAACAAGGCTGGGCACACTACCGACTAACTCCTCAAACAAGTTATGGGCATGGGATACTATGGTGTCACGTTTCTCAGCCTCAAGGTGGGACATGAGGTGGTCTTCGTGCAGTTCCTGTTCCAAGACTGACAAGCGCTTGAGGCCCTGTTCGTACTCGTCGCTACACTCTGTAAACCCAGTCACAATATTTTGTAATCTGTCCCGCTCATCTAACTCTAACCTATTCTCTGTGTGCATCTCAGCCATCTGCTTTTTTATATTTAAGCTATCTAATAGTTCCTTTTCATTTTCATCTCTTTCCCTGTGCAACTGTTCAATCAACATTTTGGATACCTCCAATTCCTTCAATGTTAAGTCAAGCCTCATCCCGGCGAGCAGAATACATGCTACGTGTGTTGCCAGCATTACGATATTATAAATTTATCCTGGCGTCGATACTAAAAAGCTACTTGATCAATACACTACGTACACAAATAAATACGTAAGTAACGTCAAAACGAATCAGATTGAATACACTACAAATTCAAAAACTAATAGGTACGATAATAAGTAGTTATTAGTACGATTACCTGTGTAAAAATCACTTAAATCACAACTTAAATCCGAGTTGGCAAAGTGTACAATTTCTATAAATCACTTTTAAAATTTTCAAACAGTCGTTGACTTTTAGCCGGTAACAGGACGCAATTTTCACTATAATTTCTTATTTATTTTACACAGGTTTTTACCTAGATACACTTTGTTGATGGTAAGATTGTGTTTTGTGATGAATTTTAGCCCTAAATAACGAAAATATTAATAATAAATTAAAATAAATACAAGACGAAATGCGAACAGATGTTAAGCGTAGTGTTGCCACAAGCCAAAAAAAATTGTTGTTGTGATAATAAATACTATAATATAATAAAGGTAGACATTCCGAATGTTTTGGTCCTATGTTTTGGTACTTTTCGATAAGTTCTTTACTCACCGGAATAATTGCAAGAGGTTCAAGGTCGCAAGAGAATCCGGCTCGAAGGACCATTTGTTCTTGAGGATCGGTGGTACAAATAAAAGTGGACCGTATTATAGTTGGTACATAGGTATATTTTGGTTCTTTAAATAACTAACAATTCGTTACAAGATGCAAGTATCGCGGGCGGTGTTTAACAATTTATTCAGTAAAGTGCTAGCCGCGCCGACAGACGTTCCATTTCTCCGGCCGCGCGTTAGGCGTGTAGAATGTGAGATGTGTGTGGTGGTAATTTAATTATGGTAATGTTTTCAGTTCTGATGACATTTAAGTCTTCGTGAGTGGAAAGCTCATCATAGATTAATAACGTGCCTTTAATTTTCGATAGCTGGCAAAAACACGCTTTTAAAATATTTTTCTCAAATTGATGTTTCCATCTAGCCTTTTTGGTATAAAGGCTGGTTGGATCTGGATGTTTTGATGGATTTATTTGGTCTTATATGATTAGATAGTCAGTATCGCTAGCTTTAGCACTTTATAACACTTCTTTCACATCACTGATCTCGATCGTTTCGCAGATCCAGCTTCTTGATCCGAACTTCGAATACGTAACACAACTACTTGATTAAAAAGATCCTACCGGCTGCGCCATTTGAGATCTCATTTTCTAAGTAGAGTAGAGTTTTCCGAGAAGACTGAAAATGAATATGGAAAATATGTTTATCCGAGCAGGTTACAAGGTAACACTTTGAAAGTCAGTCAGAGAGGTTATAATTAAATTCTGTATTTACATTTTCTCCCAGATTCGCAACGCAATAGGTAGAGTCAGAGAAAGAACCTGGCAATAAAACTACCACTACGCCCTGTTAACTTTACCGCTGAATGGTCGGAGACTGCTTGCGCAAATAGCTAGGATATCTCCAAGCCGTTCCATGATCCTCCACCTTATTTACCCCGGTAGTCGCCCTGAAAATGAAAAAGGAAAATATGTTTATCCGAGCAGCTTACAAGGTAACACTTTGAAAGTCAGTCAGAAAGGTTACAATTAAATTCTGTATTTACATTTTCTCCCAGATTCGCAACGCAATAGGTAGAGCCTGAGAGAAAGAACCTGGCAATAAAACTACCACTACGCCCTGTTAACTTTACCGCTGAATGGTCGGAGACTGCTTGCGCAAATAGCTAGGATATCTCCAAGCCGTTCCATGATCCGCCACCTTATTTACCCCGGTAGTCGCCCTGAAAATGAAAATGGAAAATATGTTTATCCGAGCAGGTTACAAGGTAATACTTTGAAAGTCAGTCAGAGAGGTTAAAATTTAATTTTGTATTTACATTTTCTCCCAGATTCGCAACGCAATAGGTAGAGCCTGAGAGAAAGAACCTCGCAATAAAACTACCACTACGCCCCGTTAACTTTACCGCTGAATGGTCGGAGACTGCTTGCGCAAATAGCTAGGATATCTCCAAGCCGTTCCATGATCCGCCACCTTATGAGACCCCGGTAGTAGTTATGGTAGTTTATTATTATTTATTTTAAGTTTCTCTATATTCTCGTTATCTATTAAGTAGGGACTTCGGGATGTCAATCTATCCACAGCAGGTTCATTTATGGTACATTTGACTGTACATGCATCCACACTGCAATCTATCACATCATCATGAAATAGTATCTTGCCACTCTCTTTATCTATTTGCATGTCACCAATTATTCCTCTCATTGGCACATTGTGGGGTGCAGATAAAACATTGTAATAGTTACCATCAACATTTATGATTGAATTCAAGATGTTCTTTTCTTCATAATTTACTGAACCAATATTATATAGGCATGTGATTCAACACATCACTTAATATATCATTTAACCTGTCGCGTGATGTCCGAGCCCGAGTGCCTACTATACGTACTGCTATCACAATTTCTAGTTTTTTTTTTTTATGTTAGGCTTTCAGAAAAATTAAGATTTCGTCAATTACTACATAATTATATGTGATGAATGATATCTTTTTGGGTTCCTTTTGAGTTAGGATAGCTATTTCTATCATTGAATAAGCAACTAAAACTGACCTGAGCTCGCAATGAGAAGATAATTCTTCATTTTTCTATTTTCTATTCACATGACATGTAATCTTTTTTACATTATATCAAATTTCCGCACTTATTCACTAAACAAACACTTGACCACGTTAGCACAATAAACAATAAACACAGAAACAATACACTAACCACTTGCGACCTATTTCAACAACATAAAACTCGTTTGTTTATTCACATCTATCAACGGTCGCCAATTCCCGCCATATTACTGTCTACTGTCTAGCAACTCCAAGCGCTCCAAGGCCGCACCGAATGGCGCGCTAGTAGGTACCGTCTGCACAATAAGTTGCGTGTCAACAACAAAAACTATGAGATATTCAATTTTATTTTTTTGTTTTGAAATGTTTTACCTATTATATACTAATAAATACTTTGTTCAATAAAAACACCCATAGGTGGCTCTTTAGTTGTTTACTTTTAGGCATTGAGATAAATTGCGGTATAGTAAATTTACGTCAATGTTTTTAGGTAGTTATAATTATTATTTCAGTGTAAATAGTATAATGCAAATATCTAGATAGAATTTACCCCTGGGATGTATGACGGCCGAAATAAATACATACATTGAATATTTTTTTTTTTAATGATAGTGTTTGCCTGTTTTCATCACCATTGTACCTATGTAAATAAATAAGTAAACATGGAGCACAACCAATTGGCGGTACCTAGATGAATAATGAGTAATATTTCCGCGATGGCTACACATTTCCTTATAAAAATAAATCGACATTCAGTTGTCTTGCTAAAACGCAGGGACGGGGGGACCGATATCGCTAATTTTGGTCTTGAACTGTTCGGAGTGGTTTTTAGGCGGTAGGTACGAAGTTCGCCGGGACCACTAGTATTTATATAAAAGTTAGCCCATGTCGGCGACGCCGCCCTCGCCATTCAAGCTACAACCTACCTGCACCTATTCAGTTACTATTTAGAAAAACAAAATATAGATAGGTGTGGTATAGGTATGAACAAGCACCTAATAGTAGTAAATTACATAATAATTTTAGTCTGTTCTCATCTCATCTATGTATCTAAATCATGTCATTCTCACCTACATACGGTGCACTTGCTAGCAGATAGACGAGGTATTCATTTGAAATCTGGGGCCATAAGGTTTATTTTCATAATTTACTAGATAATACTTACGAAGTAATTAGGCGTAGTAGTCGCCTTTTGTTTTACCCTTTCTGAGTGTGTTCCCTACGTAATTGGCTAAAAAAAGCAGCAGGAAGCTTAACTGGAACTAGGATTTTCAGCGTATAAGAATTGCTAGCAGATGCGGCGTCGGCTAGTGTTCCTATATATGAATGTTCATATACATATCGTCTATATCCTCGAACATGTAGGCGGAGGCGCATTATGCACCCACACTAAATACCCATACAGTAAGTTTGATTGACCCACGTAATAGGTGGCAAGCCTATTGTCGTTACCGGGCAATATAAAAAATCATATCCACTCGGTCATTCAAAAAAACTCCAACAGCGAGGACAGATTTTACCCACAACTAAATAGAATCTTTGCAGTCCGAGTTATGTATGTAGGGTAGGTAACAGGAATGTAGGTGAACTTGAAATAAAAGGTTTATTTTGAATAAAAATGTAAAATGTAATTTCAATAAATAGCTTATTTATTTATTTATTTGTTTATTTATTATATAATATTTGAACGCCTTACTTTAATGCTTACACTAAAAGTAAGTAATACAATCAGTAGGTAATATATTAGTAAATAGTACAAAATTATATATTTGAATGCCTTAAATTAACTGCATACACTAAAAATAAGTAATACAATCAGAAGGTAATATTAGTGAATATCACAAAATTATAATGCTTACACTAAAAGTACTATTCCCTATTCTGTGCTAAAAGTAAGTAAAACAATAGCAGGTAATATTAGTGAATAATACAAAATTGTTTACATATTGCACAAAAATGGACAAAATATCTTACATTAAATGCTTACACTAAAAGTAGGTAAGTAATATAATTAGTAGGAAATATAGGTATACCTCTAAGGATTCTGCAGGCATGGGTGTAAAAAATTTAATATGTAGGTACTTGATGGACGACGGGTAGTAGATGAGTGTTTACAAGATCTTATATACAATAGATGTATCAATTTTAAACCCAGTCGGATACAGCAAAATCTAATGTGATGTAGGAGGGAGAAAGAGGTATACCTACGTGAACCAGTCCACACCAACCACTCATAGACGCACGGGGAAAGATAAATAGCAATAGAGACATTACACATTGAGCTACAGACTTTATGGGATACATATAGTTCAATCTAAACACAAATATACGAGCATAATAAAAATATAACTATTTGCACCTCATAAGATAAACGGTTTTTATCTACATTTGAATAGGTTGAATGGCTATGTAAAAACTTCTAAAAGACTTTTCGTTTGGACAGTATAAAAAAAGATTTGATTTTACAGTACATCTTATTGAATGGCTTGTTCACTGAAGAGTAGCATAGGCGCGAATAACAAACAACTAGGCTACCATGCGGTAAATGAGACAGACACAGAGAGTGCAGGAAATGATGATGAAATAACACGGGGGTGTCTCAGGCCGCCGAAACGCAACCCTCATGCGAGGGTCCCGGATTTCTTTCATACTTCCACATCCACACTAGAAAATGGTTCAATTGGAGTGCGTCCTTTTTCGCCCAAGTATTTCTCTGCCTGGCAGATCTGCTGCATTATGCCAAATTGCAAAGCAACTGTCATCGCAGAGAAACACATCACACTGGATGCACTTCAAATGAACCATTTGCCTTTTATCCTGTCGCTGGCAAATCAGATATCTCCCTCTAGCATTACTCCCTTTCATATATTTTGGAACGTGCGTGATATCCTTCCTCAGCCTCATGACAGCTGTCGTTACAGGCCGGTACACAACTGCGGGGCGATGCAATTTATGCAGGGAGTGAGCCAGCTGAAAACGAAACTGACGATGAGACGGAGACTTGATATCACGCCGTTTCAAAGACTCTGTATACATCACCATAGCATTGAGGATGCTAACATTCATCAATCTTTTAAACATCTTCACATACCATTTCACACCTCTCTTTCGCTCTAACAGGTACATGGAGAGTTTTTGATCTTTCTTATCAACTCCCCCCATGTGCTTGTTGTAATCCCTTACACACACTGGTTTCACAAGCGGTTTACCGGCCTTAGTTCCGCGGTAAGTATCCGGTCCGTGATAAGTGGATATAATATTCACCATTTTGGAGTCCATCCATGCAACGATGGATACATCCCCAGAATGGCGAGCTATTATAGTCCCCTTGGCCACTTTCTTGGGTACTTTCGCAACGTCACTAGGGACGTTACGGCGGTTGACACGAAGGGTTCCGTAGCAGTCAAAACCCAGACTCTTCAGGTATCGTGCTAATGATGGAGAATTATAAAAATTGTCCATCACTACACAATGCCCGCGACGTTCGAGGCCTTGCAGCAGCTCTAGAACCACTTGCGTGGTTTTCCCTCCCAAATTGACGCCGAGGGAAGGGTCACCGGCGGACGCTTCCCCCTTGCCCGTGTAGATTTGGAATCGAGCCATATATCCAGTGCGGGACTCACACAGTTCATATGACTTGATTCCAAATCTTGCTGCCTTTGTCCTGATCGTTTGTACAAACGACAAACGACCCTTGAACAAAGTTAAGGACTCGTCAATTGAGATTTCAGGCCCGAGATTATAAAGGGATTGAAATTTATGTCCAAGATGTTCAATTATGGGTGCCATCTTGTCCAGCTTTCGCGATATTCTTGCTGGGTTCGATTGTACAGTTTGGGGCAATTGCTGACTTGCGTCAGCCTCATTGTCCACAAAATGTAAAAACTTACACAGCAAGACATACCTATTATAGGACATAACGGTGCTAAACCCCGGCAATCCGAGAATGTCGTCGTTAGTCCAATACTCGCTTACGGACGAGCGCTGGTCGATGGCCATAAACATAAATACGCTAAAAAGTACCATAATCTCGTCTGCGTTGGTGTCAGTCCACCAATGAAGACGAGATTTTGGTTTCAATGTCCCTTTCAGACGCATATCAGCGATAATCTGCTGAGCGTACCGGTTCGTTTCAACTACGATTAGGTCTATGATGTCTTTATCCCAAATGTCGGTAAAGGCGTCATAGGCCGAATCGTAGTCCTTGAGTGGCCCAGGGGTAGGTCCTGAGAACTCCTCACGCACACCCCCGAATGACTCAAAGTCCGAATGCCACTCGAAACTAGCCGATGTACCCAGAAGATTATCAACTGCGATATCCATCCCCGTCCAAACATCAGACAATATTTCCTGCACTTCTGGTTCTAGCTCTTCGTCCGGAGGTATGTCATGAGTGGTTGGCATGTCCGGCTCGTAATCGTCGTCGTGGTCACTATCCAAGTCACTGCCGGTGTTATAGCGAGGTGCCTTACCTAACTGAACCGTTGCCCGCGAGGTTGATGGACGAACATCAAACTCGTGGCCAACGGCTACGTCAGATATGACACCCGCTATAACAGCGACAGGTGACTTGGACGGCCCCTCTTCAGCATCCCCTCCCAGCCACCTCTTAAAATGGTCGGGATTCAGAGCCATGAGCTCCAGCGCCTCCTCGTCCGACATGTCGAGGTCCTCCCGCCGCTCATTTGCTTCATAACTGTAAACGACAACAATATTGTAAAAAATATAACAAATATTATGAGCACTTACCAAAAAGACGAGATACGTACAAGTGTGGCACAGGTGGCCTGCATAACCGAACGCGACCACCAGGCGTCTGTTCCACGGGCTCACCATTCCCGCTGATCCTGCAGGAACCGCCTGGTGTTACAGTTGCCGGGAATGCATTGCGGGCGCTAAAAAGATTTAAAAAAAAATTGTGTGTATAATGTGTGTAATATATACGGCTATCCATTAGGCAGGCGGCGTCACTTTGGCGGACCATAATAATTATAATTAGAATACACTTCAAAATAACACTTACCGGGGCGGTGGGGATGGTGATAAACGGGGGTCCGGGGACTCGGCGACGCTCCTCATTATCAGCTCCCGTCGCGCGGCGCTCTGCATACTGGCGGCAACTGGGGTGGCGGAGCGCGACCGTGATCCTGAACGTGAACGGCTCCGTACGATACTAAAATATAATAAAACAATCACTTATCAAAATAGGTACTTATTTAGAAATAAAAAAGTTGCAAACCTCCTAAATCCGACTCTGTAAAAGTTATGTCAAAAAGCTTTCCCGTCAGCTATCCTACTACAAAAATACACATTTGTGCTAAATTTCAGCGAAATCGGTCAAATGGTTTAGACTGTAGCTCTCTGTACATACGTACATACATACATACATTTTCCAGAAATCACTTTTTTCGACTCTGGGGAGCTTACTGATCATGGGAAACTCAAAATCTGAAGATCGATTTTTTTTTACTTATAGAATATAAGTGAAAGTAAAAAATAAAATTAAAAATTAAAAAGAAACAAATTTTTATTGTAGGACGGGTTTGACCTCGTAACTATGACCCTACGATAAAAACTTATAAAATAAAAAATAATAAACTTCACAAATCGTAGCTTTGAAAATTTTTTTTGCAAACCATATTATGTCAACACAACAACACAACAACGGTTTTTTTAGGCGGGTTATTTTGGTTACATTACGATTACGATGACAATATCGAATAATATTGAGTAACTTTTAGCCAAATTCTGTTCGTATGTAAATACTGTAACTACGTATGTATATTTTAAACCAAATAAAATAATGTTTATCATAAAAACATCTCAAAACATGGCAGCCATTACGGTCGAAATTATGGCATAACAAACTTTTTGTAACTTTATATTACTACTTTTCATTTCTATTCCATAAACTACGAATAAATATGAAATCTATATTTATTTCTGAGTAATTCTATATATAATTCTTATAAGATTACTCACCGTTTCCTCCGAGAATACATTTTCCAAATATCACAACACAAAACAACAATGAACACTTCAGAGCAGCAGCGAACTATGGCGGACTTCACGTCGATGAGTTTTTGTTTTAATTCTTTATGGTTCAATCTCAAATTATTGCCATTACAAAAGTTTTAGAATAAGTCGATTATTAATCGACTAATTTAATTATTATAGCTAAGTCATGCGACTGGCAACATAAAAAAGCTTTTTTCAACGATTAATGAAGGCGCTGGCGTCGCTTCACAGCTGTGCACAGACCTTGTGCGTAGCGCGCGTCGCGCCTTATTACCTTACGCACAGACCCTGTGCGTAAGACATTTGGCAGGAAATGGAAAATATGTTTATCCGAGCAGGTTACAAGGTAATACTTTGAAAGTCAGTCAGAGAGGTTAAAATTAAATTTTGTATTTACATTTTCTCCCAGATTCGCAACGCAATAGGTAGAGCCTGAGAGAAAGAACCTGGCAATAAAACTACCACTACGCCCCGTTAACTTTACCGCTGAATGGTCGGAGACTGCTTGCGCAAATAGCTAGGATATCTCCAAGCCGTTCCATGATCCGCCACCTTATGAGACCCCGGTAGTAGTTATGGTAGTTTATTATTATTTATTTTAAGTTTCTCTATATTCTCGTTATCTATTAAGTAGGGACTTCGGGATGTCAATCTATCCACAGCAGGTTCATTTATGGTACATTTGACTGTACATGCATCCACACTGCAATCTATCACATCATCATGAAATAGTATCTTGCCACTCTCTTTATCTATTTGCATGTCACCAATTATTCCTCTCATTGGCACATTGTGGGGTGCAGATAAAACATTGTAATAGTTACCATCAACATTTATGATTGAATTCAAGATGTTCTTTTCTTCATAATTTACTGAACCAATATTATATAGGCATGTGATTCAACACATCACTTAATATATCATTTAAGTCATATTTAGGATTATTTGTGTTCAATTTTATTACTTTTGTAAGCCCTTTATAATTCATTGTTAGTTGTGCTTCCCATGTTTGGGACGCTAATTGGTATACTGGAAATTTCATTCCTATCGCTTCAACTTTAATGCCCATCACAGCTCATTGGTGTTATGTGACAACCATAACCATGAGGATTGGTTGAGTTCTTATCCAATAAATTTAATTTATAGCCATTTCCACATTCTTTTCCTTCCCAGCACTTACCAGAACCTAAGCAATTCCAGTGCATTTTATTACGAATCGTGTATCTGGAGGTGTCATATAAAGAGCTAAATCTTGCGATGTTGTGTATATTATCTAACTTTATAGATAATCTATCATTATTTAGATCATTAAAACATGCCATCTCATCATCTGATAAAATTAGTATGTTGAAAGGTCATAGCATTTAGAATTTTAGCATATCCGTCCATTACTCTTGATGTACAACATCTGGTCGCAACTGTATACAACATTATTTGGTATAGTTATAAAGCTGCACCAGTAACAATTGCATTTGCTGGTGAGTATGAATAACCATTTCTTGCTGCTCTTTTCTCTGAAATCTCTAACATCCTATTAACTTCATTATGTTTTACCGATCTATTATATACAATTTCTGCATATGTAGGATCAGTATCCTTTACTGTTTTGAACAAACTCAACCTATATAGGTTGAGTTTGTTCAATTCTTCAATTCTTTGTCTTTTTAGACTATTTTTAAAAATTTAACTTCCAATTCTTGTCCAGTAAGCTTATTATACCTTTCTATTTTCTTGACACGACTCTTGTCAGATGTCATTACAAAATATATAATAATATTCATATACATTTCATGTATTTTCCCTTTGAGAACAGTGAAACATAACAGTAATATTGTTATAAAGATATACCTATAATGTCGGCTTAATAGTATAATTATTTAAATTATACTATTAAGCCGACATTATAGGTATGACATTACTATGGTATTTTGTAATATATTGGTTATAAACACAGTACATTCCGCATGATGCACAATCAAAGAATGAAATCAATTCACCTGAATAAATTCCATCACATTTCCATTTGATAAGACCAAACAACAAGAAGCCAACTTTGACAGAATGTTCATTTTTGTGTTACTAATCTCTCGGTCAATTCCACTGTTGGTTATTGTGCAGTTAGAGAATTTTTGTATTGTGACCTCACCATTGATCACAAACACTACTGGATCACAGTAAACATAGCAAAGCCATGTAATGACAGTGAACAATGAAATATTCATTGCCACAATGATACCTGTTATATAATACAATAATAAGTAATTACAATTATTACTTTAATCCCTGCTTGCTGCGAAGAACAAACAATAGTCATGTTTCTTCTATTGTTCATGCTTGTTTAAATAGATCCTACTGGCTACGCCATTTGAGATCTTATTTTCTAAGTAGCCCTTTCCCAGAAGACTGAAAATGAAATATATGTTTATCCGTGAGGGTTACAAGGTAACATTTTGAAAGTCAGTCAGAAAGGTTACAATTAAATTCTATATTTACATTTTCTCCCAAATTCGCAAAACGCAATATGTAGAGCCTGATAGAAAGAACCTGGCAATAAAACTACCACTACGCCCTGTTAACTTTACCGCTGAATGGTCGGGGACTGCTTGCGCAAATAGCTAGGATATCTGCAAGCCGTTCCATGATCCGCCTCCTTATGGACCCCGGTAGTCGCCTACAGCTCAGCCTCAGATTTTTTTACTGTTAATTTAATTTTTACTTATTTCGATTTGGCTCTTAGAAGGCCCTTTCATTTGATACCCATATTGTAGAAGTACATGAAATATATATAAATACTCCGCCATGTTGGATTTAGAATCAAATCATTTAATACTTACCTATAATCAGTGAATACTCACTTTTTGAATGTCAAGAAATCCGCCCATTCGATTACCACACACCAAGAAGAAGGGTAAGAAACTCAGCCGGGTCAACATTTTTTTAATGTAATTTTACAAAGTATTTATATTATTAAATTTTACTCACATTTATATTTATAGGCAGTATGTGAAGTCTAGAATGACGTCACAAGGTTAACCATGTAATGTCATCCAAACCGAATGTGTATAAAAAATTTCAGCTCAATCGGGTAAGGAAATTTGCTTCAAAATTGAGTTGCAAGATTCCACCCGAAGAAACATAATACATACAAAAAAAAAAGGAATCTAATTAAAAGCTCGGAAAATATGAATCAACCACAGTTTGTCATCATTAGTATAATTGTATTATTCGTTTTAAGTAGAAATGTACGATGAATGACCGAAATCGGCAATCGATGATTTTAAAAATGGACTTTATTCAAAATCTTTATTAAAACATGAAACATACGTAAAACTGTTTATTACTAACTACGAGTATGTCTTTTTTGTTTAATGGTTGCAAAATCTTAAAATATTCCGCTTTGCCACTGGCAGGTGCGCAGTGTGATACAGAGTAATTTTCTTTGGAGTGTTACGATGTGGGATACATCGACATCAAAAATATTACGTGTTCACAACACTAAATGGAACATACCAGAAGGCCAAGAAACGGGTTCGAACAATGCAGAAATTCCTTCGCTCATTGTTCTATGAATCGGTCGAGATCGAGCCGAATATGATTTAGCCGCCAGCCAATGGTGACGCGCGTTTGTCGCGTCACTAGCCGGACCGGAGAAGGGATACGACACCACCGCGTTACCACACGGAGGTTAGATAAACCCGTGCAGACAGCGAGCAAGGACATTCGCATAATTGAAATTCTCGTCAAGGCATAGCTTACGTCGTGATTCATCACCCAATAAATAATAAATAATAAGTTAATTTAAAAAAAGCTGCCTTTGCCATTAATTATTATCAATAGCGGCAGCAGTATTGCCGATTAACATCAGTTTGTGGTTCCCGAA
Source organism: Nudaria mundana (assembly GCA_963556515.1). Lineage (NCBI taxonomy): Eukaryota > Metazoa > Arthropoda > Insecta > Lepidoptera > Erebidae > Nudaria > Nudaria mundana. The sequence goes on from OY748309.1 coordinate 9,925,083, forward strand.
TATACGGGGTAAGTGCTGTGAACAGAATAGCTTCTATAATGCCAACCGCGCTATCTATAATTAGAATATTACCAAATAGCTATTTCATAGATTATTAGTAAGTTAAAGTAAACCTATAGTTGTTTAGACTCAAAGTTCGAGAAGTCAAAGTAACTAATATCAAAGTAAATATCAAAATCCGGCGGTGCTGAATTTCTTGCCACAAAGTATACGAGAAAACAATTAGGACGGTGAGGTGAAATAACTCCACCACTAAATGTTATAATTGTATATGTATTGCCTATCTATATATGTTGTCTATGTAATTACCTATTTTATAAACTCGTAGGGAATGCTAGGATCTAGTAACATTGCCCTATCGAATATAATGATAAATTGTTAAAACTATTTCTAGGTTAAATTACTCAACCCCTAAATGCTATGATTATATATGTATTACCTATCTACCAGGTGTTACGTAAGGGTTATATCAACCCGAAGCCAGCACCGTCAGCTGGTCGACCAGAACCCGTTTCGATATGTGTCGACCGCCAAAAAAAAAATAAAAAATCACCCAGAAAAAATAATATTATTACCAAATAAAACACTCTTGTTTGAACAACACTAGCTAAAATTAGCTGATACGGTCATTGCCATCAAAGTAAGTAGTACAAATAAAGCGCGCCTGTGAAAAACCCTTCTCTCTCCCTCCTGGTTGGAACATTTGGTCTCTGTTTCGCATCTAACGATGCCGCCCGATGAGCTCCGATGTCTCCCGTCGCTCGGTCGCTGTTTGAAGTTTCCTAGAATTTATTTAGCAAGGTCAAATGTCAGTTCAGTCAGATGCATTCATTGCTTTGTAAAGTGAGGTTGGTAAATAGTTGTTTAGTGTGTTAATTTGTGAGTTGTGTGTGATTGTGTTGTGTAGTAATGGCCCTGAGTAACAAAGAGTATTACGCAATGATGCTTTGTGTAGGAGCATCAGAAGGCTATTTGAGCGCTGCCCGGGAGTTGTACCGTAAGCGTTGATACCTAAAAAATACTGTGTACGCAGTTGAGTGCGAAACAGAGCAAGAAATGAAATTACGGATTAAAGCCGCACTTAGCACTGTGACACAAGAAATGCTACGAGCTGTGCGGAGCAATATGCGCCGGCGAGAATCTTTGTGCATCGGGCGGGAATGCGGCCATTTTGAACCTTTCCTGTGAACAGGTAAGATTTCGTCGTCAAGCCGTAGCGTTGGGACACGTTTGTTTTGATTTGAAATATCTTTTTAAATTTTTTGATGATCTTTTTTTTTCTTCTTTGGCGGTCGCTACATATCGAAACGGGTTCTGGTCGACCAGCTGATTTGCCACAAATTTCAGCGTAATTCTTGCTAGTTTCAAGTAAAACTTTAAAAACTTTGAAAGATTTGTGTTGCAGTTTTTATTAATAGCTTTATTAATGACTGAGTAGTATGACTCAGAATAATTGTTCGTCTTATGAACCTGGCCGTAACGAGACCATTTGTTTGACCAGAATTTGTGGTAGATCCACTGTGTTACCATGTAGTCATTAAAATGTGTTACGATTATATCGGGTGGACTCTCACTCATAATGTAAAGCCATGCCTCGTCTAAAGTATCTGATGGCAAGTGTGGTAGCACAGCACACAAAGCAACATGTTTTCATTAGCCTTAGCATTATTTCATTTTCATTTAGCCCAAGTTCCTTTGCCTTCTTTTTTATGGCCTTTTTGTAGTGAAAGTAACATCCTTTCACTGTCACTTTGGGAAATACAGATAATATTCCTTTTACAGCCGCTTCTTCAAAGTCACTTGTGAAAACATCCGCATGCATGTCAGGTATCGTTGATTTTAAAAGTTTAAACAGTTTTTTATAAGTAGACTTTTTTTGTCTAATAGCATAGCATGTGCTAATGGTTTTACGACACCATCAATCTCACCATGGATTGTATAAATCTGAAGAAAAGGTTTCGGCGCACTTTTAAATGTACCATCACAGAACAAATGGCGCGTCCTGGCCAGTTCTTCTCTGTGTCTTTTTGTAGCGAATAGTAGAATACGTAATCTTCCATCGTTTTAATCGGCCAATAGAAACCATGTTATTTGTATTACATCTGACGCTCGCGAGTAGCGCAACTCCATACGTCATCGAGATCTTTGAGGGAGGACCGAGTAAAGTGGTGGACGCTTTTAGGCAGATATTATGATGATGAACTATATTTAAAAAAAAATGGAATAACTACGTGCAGAATTGAGTGGTGAGGGCCTTCATCCCAATCACGCTTACGCTCACCAAAGCGAGATAGAACCCAACCCCCCTCACTGGAGCCGGTTGAATGCGTATGTGGCTAGCCGGCGCCACAGGGCAATGCTATTTGTGATGCCCGTGGCGCCGGCCAATTGGACGATGAGAGATTTAAAAAAAAAGATACTCTCTTGTACGTCGCCCGGAAATTTGGCACATAACCGGTCAACTCCACAGGCTCTGTTCCTCTTATTATAAAGGTCGGATTTAATATTTTTAAAATTTGGATAATCACCAGCAAAGTTGAGTCCTTGATCAAGAAGATTGTTTACTTTGCTCTTGTATAATGATAGCACAGGAGTATCAGTGCCTGCAGCTTCTTGAAAAAGTTCAGCTATAGCCTTCTTTATTTCTGTCTCAGCGCTGGTCATGGGTGCTCCACACATGTGACCCGTAATTTTTATTATGCCTTCTTTATAATCAATTGTCAAATATCACTACAAGGTCTTAGTACGCAACGCCATAATATATTTTCACTTTTTTTATAATATTTAAACTTTCTGTACTGTCTATTTTCATATATTAATATAGGCTTCCCTTTTTTACTAGTAATGTAATTAATAGATGGCTTTTGCTTCCTGTGACGTCCGATCATCAACACTGTATGACTAATTAGATAATATTTATAAGTTTACGGAAACAAGTGTCGGAACATTTCGGATACATTCGTAATACTTCGTGTGCAAGTACGACCGATGAATTTTTCGCGCGAATGTGGCGCCGCGGCACGTCCACCGGCACTGCTGCCCCTTTGCACCTCACGCGGCTCTAGTAGGCGATATCTTCAACAAGTTTGTTTACTTAATTAAGAAGGATTGTAATTGAAATAGTTCAGATTGAAGAAGTATCTTTATTATCATATTATTAAATTCTCACTTGATTTTGAATGTTTGATTAAAACATTCTAAAAAATATAAACTTCCCAATAAAAAAAAGACTAAAAAGAAAATCTTTTAAAATCAACGATACCTGACATGCATATGAATATTTTTACAACTTTTTACGGGCATTTTTGTTTTTTTTTTTAATTTTTATCGTACATAAGAAAGAAGACTGATTTTACAATTAATTGTAGTGCCAAGTATTGATTTTTTGTCATCATAATGTTATTTTTTAGTTATTTGTTATATTATGTATTTTTAGGAAACAAGATTTTAGTTTAAAGCTGATTTTGTAACACATGTGATTAAAGGAAACTGATTGTGATATTAAAATAATTAAACACATAAAGAAGTCATTTTTATACAGTTATTAAAATTATTACTGATTGCAATCGTTTATTTTTTCAGGGTTCATCCCTTGAAAAGTGCACCCTTTGAAATGAAGAAAGTAATTTTCGAATCAGTTCTCTGGTCTTCGAGTAATCGCTGAATATATATACAACAAAATTCGACGAATTGAGAACTTACTCCTTTTATGAAGTTGGGTCGCCACAGTTAGCAGTAACACATAGGCATACAACCAAATTTGTATGCCTGTGTGTTACAAGGGTATTAGGTATTAGCCAGTAAATGGATAGACCATTTACTGGTTAATATCGGATCTCCGGGGAACCTAAATAAAATGAACCAAAAATTTAGTTGCCATGAATGAATTCAGTCCAATATATTCCTAAATCGTAATCGTTTTACTTTTAGTAAAAATATGTTATCAGCACAAATGAATAAATATAAAGAAACAAATTTTTCATTAGTTTCAGAACCAAAACGTTATCCACAATTTAAATCTAGTAAGAACTATGTGAAAATGTTAGATAAGTATTATACATCCATAATACACAGATGCCGTCAATTGGAAAATCTTATTCAAGTGACAAAATCTCTTCCAAGTAAAATTATTTTTACGAAAGTGATTTCGTTGACATGGAATCAATAAATAGTTGATTGTTAACGAAGGGATGAAAGATAGAGATGAAAACATAATACTTACTGGTGGAATGTAACCTTCCTCTGTTTACGAGTATCTTTTTTTTTAGATGCAGTTCACTATGTTTAATTGCACAACACACCATTATAAAATATCAAGAGCACAATTGGCATTTGAAGCTTCAACCGTACTAATGAGCCGCGCACAGCTATGCTGGACTTTTAGTCAATCTGTATTTTTTGACGGCCGGACTAGGTTTCTAGACATCTATACAGGTGATTTTTTTTGAAAAGGTGGCCAAATCTGAAACTATAAGGAATAGCGAAAAATGCTCAAAGGAGTCACGAGCCCGATTTTGATGAAACTTAAAACCTCATCATTAGATTTTTGGAAAACCAATAATCCTAGCTGGGAATCGAACCCATTCATTTTGAAAAAAAAAAAAAAACCACCCTTTATTATTACACCATACGATAGTGTCGCTGTTAAGGATGCGAAGTGATATACGGCAAATTTAAGGAAAATTTGGAATTTTAATAAAATTCATATTTCATGTACCTAAATTTTGTATCAAAAGTTGTTTCGTTCGAAATCCCAAAAAAGATCGTAACTATTACGTGTTTTAAATTATGGTCTGAATGCAGAATCATACAGCAGGCTGCAGGCTGGTAAAATTTTAAAGTAGAACATAATCTTGCTTTTAATTTCGTTCTAATTTCAATTTTTTTTTCTTCTTAGTGTATAAGAAAAAAAATGAAATTAGAACGATATGCATATTGGCGCCAATAATTTAGATTCTGTTCGAATCTGTTTGTACTTTGTTTAGTAATTTATTAAAAGAAATATTTTGTAATATATATTCTGTAATTTGAAAATGGATTTAACAAATGATGATCGATTGGATTTAATAGAAGCGTATGGAAGAAGTGCCACACGCGAGTTGGTATGGTACAGAAACAAATATCGTCATCGTAATTTCCTCACTCTTAAGTGCTTCCAAATAATGGTTAATAACCTTAAACAAGGAGGTAGCTATCGCAAAACTAAACTATTAAAGCCACGTATTTGTGACGAAGATTTAGAAATAGCTATTTTGACCTATTTTCAGTCATTCCCCGCTAATTCCACCCGAAACGCAGCTGAAACCATTCAAGTGTCTCGGGCGATATGTAAAGTTTAAAAAAATACAAGTATAAATGTTACCGCTCCGGACGCATTGTGCAAAAGTTACATCCAGGAGATAATTTAAGACGGCTTACTTTTTAACTTAATTTGTTTGTAAAATACTTACGACTTAGTAAAATGTGTGGTTTCCTTTTCAAGTTCGCCCTGTTGTTTGTTCCCAGGAGTCATAGGAGCTATAGACTGCACCCATGTCCGAATGAAATCTCCAGGTATAGATAGGCACTAATATTATAAAGAGGAAACATTTAAATAAAATAATAATAAAATAAATATGTTAGGACAATTCACGCAACGCCATCTAGTCTCAAACTAAGCAGAGCTTGTGATATGAGTACTAGATAAACTGATATAAATACTTATATACATTTTTTTTAAATACATACATATTATACATAGGAAACACCTAGACTTCGGTACAAACGTATGTGTCATCACACAAAGTTTGTCACGACCGGGAATCGAACCCGAGACTCCGGCGTCGAAAGCGGATGCACTACCAACCACGTTTGTTTAAATTGAATAGGCTGTGAAACTACTGAACCAACTGAAGACTGCTTTTCATCCTGGTAGTGATCCTGTGGGAATTGGGAATGAGAAAACTAAACAAAAATACTAGTGTTTTAATTATTATAATGTATGATGATGATGATGATGATGCCCACGACTCGCATATTTGGGACAACAGCAATCAGCGCAGACATTTTTTGCAGGGCACCTATGGAGACTATTGTTTACTTGGTGATAGTGGATATGCACAAACTCCATTTATGATGACACCTCTAGCTTCTGTAAACTCTTCCAGCGAATCTCTTTAGAATGAAGCACAAATAAGAACAAGGAATACCATTGAGCGCACCTTTGGTATTTGGAAGAGAAGATTCCCTATCCTTACCAGAGGAATTCAAGTAAATTTGAAAAGAATACCAGGCATAATCATTGCAACATGTGTCCTACACAATATTGCACGTTTACATAATGATGATGAACCAGTTGTAGATCCTGAATATCCACCAATATTAGAAATTGTAGATGTACATGAACATCCTGAACACAATAGGTCGACCAGAAATTCATCTGGACAACATGCACGTCAAGTATTAATTCAAAATCATTTTGGACAAATAATAAACTAATATAATTAATAAATAGTTTTATTTATTTTCTGTATTCTTCATTTTCTCTATATATAGAGAACGTAGTAATTTATTATGTTGGTTTCGGTTTATAGCCTCTTCCAGTTCGAGGGCCCTCAGCTTACGGTTATGGTCTAACATTTCCCTCTCGTCTTCTAATTGCATTTCTAGTAATTCTGGCTGCATTTTTACTAGCTTTAATTTTTGATCAGATTTTTTTGGAAATTATCCGAAACACTTTGTTTCTGCGCCGGTTGCTCTTCAAACTTCCTTTTTCTTATAATTAGAATTTACAGGTATGTTAGGAATTGCTCTGATTTTAACTTCCACCTAGCATAAGTCTTTGTGGGATGAGCAAAATTTGTTTTTTTTAAAGAACAAACTACTCACTTGTCAATAAAGGATGTGGTCTTTTCTTCAAATTTACCCTATCATTTGTAAAGTAATCAGTTAGTGTACTCGTACTTGGCGTGGGTATTTCTGTGTGCAGAACTTCAGGTTTGAATGCTGGTTCTGTTAATAAACATGTAATGAGCTGTAGTAAATGTATCAAGTGGACTATCTTTAAACAGAGTTCTGATGGCCAATATTATTGCGGATGCTTAGTAGCTGTACTGATATATTAATAAATAGTCTGTGTCCAACACATCATCTTCAAGGGGTGACTTATTTAGAGTTGTCATTAAATTTTTATCACCATCATAGATGGTATATAAGCCGTCAATAACGGGCCCAGCCAAAATTTTCACCTTTTCCAGTACTGGATCAGGGATATCACTTGGAGGTGGTCCTCCTCCTAGGAAAGAATAAATAGTATTATAATTTAATTAATCAAATATACGGTCTTCTCTCTACAGTGGCAATGTGCAAATAACACAAAAAACATGTAGGACTCTAGTACTAACCTGTACCCATGCATTTTTTTTTAAATGTATTGTTATTTGTGTTGGCTTCCTTCACCAATCGTTACAATGTCTCTTGGCACACTACCTCAGACATACCCGTATGAGCTGCAACTTGTGCCCATCTTTCCGAAGAAGTGCCAAATTCTTCCAAGTTGTTCACCAAACACTCAACTGAAAAATTAGAGAATAATGCATTACATATGTAGGGTACTGAAGAATGACATTTGAACTATAAATTATTCCAATTTTAACAATAGGCTTTGCTGAGATGTGAATATTGTATATCAACAGTAAGTATCGCAAGAGTTACTGCCTGGAATTTCCATTTTCCTGTCTGACTTCTGTTTTTTTAGTTTTTTTTTTTTAATTTTTATAATTTTGGGTTAGGCTTTCCACAGTGCGATGGCAACCAGAAGTTGTTGCATTGAATTGGATTGCTACTTCCTTCTAACCCTACTACTACTTCCTTTTAACCCGTGGAACGCCCCGGATTAATTTTGCAGTTTGCGTCTCGCGTCCCTAGTTCTAGAGAATTTCTAGACTTAAAAGGCCCACTTGCGCCAAAACTTTGAGTTAAATAAATAACTCGAGGTTTACTAACTCAGAAATAAGCAGTAGTCTTTTTAACTCTAATCACGTCTTGCACCATTGAAAAATATCATAGGGTTAACAAACCCAGAGTCAACATAACAATTTATGTTGTCTATGTCACTCTATACAATCCAACCACGCGTTATTGATTGAACAAAGAATGAAACATGTATGTCTATCTCTTTTGCACTACAGTCTGCCGTATATGACTATTCTTACACAAATGAATGTAACATGAGATGCGAATGCATTTTAATTTTAACACATTATGTTGACGTGTTTCGGTTGTCCTTGTGTCACTTTGCAGTGTCAACTGTCAATCCATTCCATGTCATGTTACTTTCTGCCGGCCGGCCTACGTTATTTTCTTTTCTTGAATTAAATACAATTCGTCGCGAGGAATACGTAGCGGTAAAACTACTACATATAGGTAAGTAATATAATTGTCTTTTTTCCCTGTTAAATATATATATTTATCATCTTATTTTTAATTATATTGTAATGTTTATTTATAGTTGTTTGGTTTCCATTTTTTGTTTAGACTGCCTGACATTTGGAATTAACCAAGCCACCGACAACAACAACAATAACAATGGAAAAGAAATCACGTCTTCGCGCTCCTAACTTCACATCCACCAACAACTTGCTACTGTGTGATATAGTGGCAAAACACAAGAATATAATTGAAAATAAAAAACTGACGGAGCTAACCTGCTACAAAAGCAGACTGCGTGAGGTTGGAACTCGTTGTCTTGATTACGTTCTTGTCCGTCAAATTAAGGCCTTTCGCATCGGATCTTTAAGTTCAGCCAGTATGGTGTAGACTCTATTACATGCAGTGTAGATAACTTTGGATTTACCCTCGACAGAGTCATCGTTCTGGAACTCTATTCTTTGAAGTCTCTGGAGCATTCCTGCATTTTGTATGTCTACAGGTCCAAGTAGATTGCGGCTTGGAACGACGTGTGCTGGAATAAGAGCCTGGGGAAGCGGGTCATATCCTGCGTTATTCTCACGGCTAGCTATTAAGAAAGAAAGAAAGAATATTTTTATTGTTGCATCACAACTTAACACTCAACATTACACAAAGAAAAATATAACTTATCTGTGGTCATGATGGCCACAGACGTAAAATTGACGTAAGTGACACGTTCGTGTCAAACTGTCACACCGGTGTGGTGTGGTTTGGTTTGACACTTATGAGTTACGTATTACGTATGTGTAGCAGGAAATACGTGGCAAGCACATGCAGCATTTTTGAAACATATTATTTAATTATTTACATTTATTTATTGCATAAATTGGTTATTCACTACCACTCACACGCACCCACGTACAGTAACTTGTAAAAATTGCGACGCACAATATAGGATAACACTCAGCGTATTGTACTGAGACGAGCACATTGCCTATCTCAGCAAATCTGGTTTTCAGTGTCACCCCATAGCGATACCCGGCGCCGATAGGCAACAGGTACTGTGAAAACTGGAACAGGATTACCCACCGCAAATCATAAATACTTATGCGTCACGCAATCAAGAGTTTCAAATGCTACCGATTACGGTGAGTAAGACTGTGTAATTTTATTAACTTATTAATTCATATTCATATATATTCATATTACACGATTAGCGGTGACCAAAGGGCAGATGTATGCTTCGTAGACGTTGTGGGTCTTTTCATCAACGACGCCGAATGTACCAGATGGTATATCAGGTTTTGGACTTTGCGGAATGGCAATTTCTGGGAAATTTAACCGTATTTCAATTCCCGTCTGGGTGATAACTTTGTCAACGTGGCTGATGTAGTCAGTTATACTCTTGGGCAAACATTGATAATCGGGCAAACAATCTCTGATGTCAGTTCTAAAGTTTAGAACATTCTCTATTCTTGCGTGCAATCTCGGCGACTTGTAGATTTAGATGATTGGCACAGACGTGAGTAAACAACGAAAGTGGTAGTCTCTCAAGTACCCCGTATTTATTCATATGTTTAAGTTTCTTCCACTATTGGAATGAACCCTCCATAGTCGAAGTTTTGGCAATGGACATCCTCCAGATCCTCCAGTCTTTAATTATACTACAGTAGAACAATAGAACTTTCTCCCCGGCTCGCCCTCTCTTCCTCAGCAGCGAGCCGAGCTACTTGGGAGCGAAACTCTGGATCTCTCATATGGGAAGCCAGTCCCCGAATAAATTTTTCTCCCTCCTTGGACTCCGTTGAGGACCTCCTTCGAGGGGTTTCGGCGATTGTAGGAGGTTTGGGGAAGAGACCTCGAGAAGTCCCCGGCACCGGGTCCCCCTCCACCATCTTACGCTTCTTCGCCTGGCCAAACTTGCGCGGCTGCCCGGTGGCCTCTGGGGCCTTCTTGGTCCTGATCTGATTTTGTATGTCGATTAATGATGGTAACAGTCAATAAGTTTACTGTTACGCATAACTTATTAATAAAATCTTAACAAAATTATACATATAAAGTGAGAGAAACTGGTTCTCAATAAACTTAAATTGGTGACATACGTACCAATATTAAGTAGCGTGATAACTAAAATTAAATAATTAAAACAAACTAACGAAAAGTTCTTCGTGATTTTTTACTGTGAATAGACGTGTCTCTGGCATGGATCGTCGTAAGAAACTTATTGCTTATTTGTTATTAAGAAGACATAACTTTGTTTTAAATAAACGACGCAGAAGATACTGGATACATCCATTCAATAAGGCGATGAATCCCGTTGGCGAATTCTTTTCTGGAAAATACAAAGCATTAAAGATGGACGAAAAAGAATTTTTTGCCTACTTTAGAATGAGTATATCATCATTTGAAGAGCTATTAAACGGGTTATCAAAATATATACATAAAAATAATATGAAAGGAAGGAAACCTGTTAGTGCTTTGGAAATGCTGGGCTTGACTATAAGGTAAAGTAAAATAAATATCTTTCATTGATATTTATTACACTAGAAATCCTAGGAAGATACAAAGTTTTATTTTAATTAAGGAAAAAATTCAAGAAAAATCAAACTCTTCGTCTTGTGTACCATAGGAAGTCGCTGTCGTTTCGTCTAGTGTAAATGGTGAATTTATTGGACGTTGTTGGTTTGATGGCTCGGAATGTATTTGGGAAGATGAGGCAGTCCTCAATTCAGTAGTCGAACCTCCAGGAGTAGAAGTGTGGTAGCCACTCTGAAAAGTGTTATTGTATCTCTGAGTTGAATATCCTTGATTATACCCCTGATGTTGATAATCTTGATCATAGCCGTGCGGTGTAGTATATGGCTGAATTGAAGGTCGAAGAATATCCATCAGTATTTGAAGCACCCGAGTTTGAAATATCAGTGTTTGATGCTCATTCAAAGATTGAAGAGAGGGTAAAATCCCCTTGAGAAAATGCATATGTCTATTCTTCGGTGTTTCTAATATTTTGAGTATATTTTCTTCAAAGTCATCCTTCTCGTCTGCCTTTCGTTTTCGTGATTGACTTTGATAACGAGGCAATGCTGTTATTTCATTTTGATTTTCACTATCTCCTTCCACTATATGTATACTGGCATCAGTTGCATTTTGTGAAACCTTTTTAAAAAATTGTAATTGTTTATTCAAGTGATATTCTTTAATTTTTGCAGCTCCAGCTCCAGACCGATTGGCATCTTTTATTTTTTTTTGATATTTAGCAAAATTATCTTTTATGGCCTTCCACTTCTTAGCTAGTTCATTACCTGAAACATAAAGCATCACAAATGAAAAATGTTAATAAAGCTTAAAAATACCCTAGATTAAATTATAACTACAAAATTTTTCACCCTATTTAAGAAATATACGACAATAAGAAGATTATTTCATAACATGTTATTTCATTTCAGATTTCTAGCAAGCGGCAATGACTTCAAAGTCATGCATACGAATTACTACCGAGGAGCAAGTACGATAGCAAAAATTGTGAGGACAGTTTGCCGCGCCATATGGAAACATGTATCAAGTCAAAATATACCTCCTATAACAAAACAGCTACTAGAAGATGTCGCTATTGAGTTTGACAAGAAAGCTAATTTTCCTAATTGCATAGGAGCTCTTGATGGTAAACATATCCGCATTTCGTGTCCTGCGCACAGTGGATCACTATTTTACAATTATAAGGGCTATAATTCAATAGTTTTATTAGCTATTGTTGATTCTAGATATAGGTTTATTTTTGTCGATATAGGAGCATATGGAAAGGAAATGATTTGATTGTAACACATAAATTACCTATTCCAGCACCAAAGCCTTTACCCTGTAATCAAAATGCTCCATTTGTTTTTGTGGGAGATGAAGCATTCTCACTTTCGAATAACGTCATGCGCCCTTACTCAGGGAAGCATTTGTCGGTACAACAGAGAATTTTCAATTATCGGTTGAGTCGTGCTCGAAGATATGTGGAGTGCGCTTTCGGCATCATGGCCAATAAATGGCGGATATTACATCGAGCTATAAATGTGAAATATGAATTTGCGACAGATATTATTAAGGCATGTTGTGTACTACATAACTTTGTTTTAAATCGAGATGGGGTACAAGCGTCTGATGACATTATTTTTAATGATTCTAATCTTCAAATGTTGCAATCGGTGACAACTAATGAAAGTAGTATGAGCCCACATCTAACACGAAATATTTTTTGTAATTACTTCTCTAGTGATGTTGGTGCTCTTAGTTGGCAATTAAAAAAAATATGATCCTTCGTATTCTCAATCAAAATTCAAATAATACTTTATTATGACATTAGGTTAGTTTACACACTTATTATATTTTAAAGCGAATATTATTACAGAGCGCGAAGTACACGTGACGTCTAGAATTACTAGTCTGCGTTTGTTAATCGAATGATTAAATTCAATATTTTTATTTATAATTCCGAATTTTAAGAAAGAGACCTAAAATGGCGGCGCTTTTATTTGTTTGGCGGCGCTGTAAACAAAAAATAGAGCCGCCATTTTAAATCCCTTTCTTTAATAACTTATTTCATTAGAAAAGACTACACTACTTACCCAGTTTTGATTTTGTCGTAGCGTCTTTTTCGTTGTAATTTTCATAAATGATTTCACAAATGCTTTTCCATGAATCTTGTTTTATAAATTTGTCTTTATAACCTTCGTCACTAGAATCCCAAAACCAAGGGCGTTCTTGAACCAACGATATCAATAAATCGATATCTACGTCAGACATTTTAACTGCTTCCGGGTTACACGTGTTGTTTGCAAGTGTGATAGAAACAAACTAAATCATTGTCAACAAGTATGGCGTCATAACGCTAGAATTTGCGACGCGTTGCGGCGCCGCACCGCGGTGGCGCCACTGCCGAATTGAGCGGCGCGGCGCCGCAACGCGGTTATGTGTGTCGGCCCTAACGGATCAAATATGATCTCGTGTACATTGTAACTACTTCACTAACGTTGAGTTCATCCGTCATGAGGTACTCGCTGTTCCTGTACGGGTACTGAGACGCATCGAATGCGTCCTCGTGTACGAAGAATAAAAAGGCGTCTGCTGGGGTCGGATCCATAGAGACGGATCTGACAATGCAGGTCCCGATGCACACTGATCCATTTCTAAAACTTAGGAGGACGAAATTATTAAACATAAAAATTATGAATTCAAATGTGTATTAAAGTATAGTACAACTTGGTAATTAGTAAGTATTTTATGTGTACCTACTTTGCTACAACACATTACTCCTCGAACTCAGACACAACGTCTGGTTCTTGTAAAAGATTAAGTATCTCAATTGGCATTATATGTTTTTGTTTTATAGGTAATCTTCTAATGTTAGATATTACAGGGTCTGAAGATAAGAGCAAGATCTTCATAAGATCTTCATTAGTTTGCTTTTTAGTCATTTTCCTAGTATTATGCTCTCTGTAATATCTAACATCTTTGTGGCGACTTTCCTGTGCGTCTTCTCCAAGCATACCAATTGGCAACAAAAAGTTTTCAATAATATCCTTGCCATGTATAAGAACCTTATGTACCTGTATGAATTATACAGGTGGTATCCTATGACCCCAACGGGGTCATAGGATACCACCTGTATAATTCAACATAAACCGCGGCAGTTTCTTTAGCGTATTCTGCAAATTTTTCACTGTTAATTTTGTACGGACAATTTAATGTTTTTAAAATAACACTAAATCTTTCTATTAAGGTTTTATCTATGCCTGTAATGCTTGATGTAATGTCTGGGTTTGCAAAAAAACGTCTAGCCGTATTGCCGTCATTGGTGTTTCCAAATCCAGGTTTAGGGAAATCAACTAGTAATCCTAATTTTTTTCGAAATTCTGCTAGTATTAGTATTTTTCTGTCTGCTACAATTTTTTTATTTTCTATTCCACGTGCCTGTTTATTTTGTATCGGCATTTTATATGACACATGTAATAGGCACTCGTAAAAGCGAATATATGCATGTAATGACAACAACACGAATTGCTCCTTTCTAAATAACTCTGTATTAGATTTAAGATGAAAAAAGAAAAAAGGAAGAAAGCCGAACTGAGTTTCTTGAGGGCTCTTCTCAGTCTCGTTGCATTTTGGAACCCTCGGTAGAGTCACACCAACTTTTGACGAATCTAAATAATTTTCTAAAAATTTCAAATATAATAAACATTATTTTATTTTTATTTTTATTTTACAACCCGAAGCTTAAACTATCAGGATTATAAGGTCTTGTTTGTACTGCTTCGATGTCATTGAACTGAGATGAAGAAGCTTTACATACATAACACTTTTGAGTAGATCTGTTCAAAGATATAGTATTGCACACCTTTCCGTCAACCATAGTTTTAACTAGAATGTGGTGAACCGTAAAAGAAATACCATTAATTTCTACTCTTGACGGCAATAAATTCTCTATTTGTCTGTCAATATAGTTAAACTCGTCTTTAATTACCGAATCTGTCTCTTTAACAAATTGCATTCTGGGTCTGCAGTATCGCACGGAATTTGGGCATAGATTTTGCCAGTATATTTTTTCACAATTATGTTTCGACCTTAATTGTATGGGAACCAATGAACTCATAAATAAGTAAGAATCATCCGAGTCTACTGATTGAAATGCCTGTTTATAGTTTACCTGGCTTCCACTGCCATCAGCACCCCATTTGAATGTAATTTCTAAACTTAAGTCCTCATTTCTCAAAACTTCCGATTGATGATTTAAAATACGTGATACCGTGTGATCAACCAGATCTTGTAAGGGAACTTCCGCTGACTTCTCTGTAACATTAATGTGCCTTGGATAACACTTAGTTTTTTCTACAATAATCTTATTGTAAGGAGGTAACAATTTTTTTAAGTTTTTACGAATTGCAGATGCCCTTAAACCAATATATTGATGGCGGGTTAATTTTAAATCTGTAAATAAAGATAAGGCTTCTTGACATGAATAAGATACATTCGCTTGCGATTTATTACTATCTTTTACAATGTGACCTTTGTCAGGTGAGGTAGAAATATCTAAGACAAGTGAAGCTGCACTCCGGTTTCCTTCTGAATGTAACTTCATCGAAGCCGCAAGGCAGAGTTCTTCTGTACTTTTTGATGTCACCTCTGTATTTAACCTCCTACGTTTAGCTTTAGCAGATAGGTCACAAAAACTCTTTTTTGGGCGTCCTACTTCTCTAGACGTAGAAGCAGAGGGTGCACTTTCTTGTCAAGCAGAGGTATTAATTTTTCATTTTGATTCCGAAATCTAGTAATATTAAGGGAGCATTTTTTCCAAAATCTTGAAGTTGTCGTTGTAAAAGTTTTAACTACCCTTTGAAGACGGTGTGTACTTGTAGTAGGCAATTCTGATACTTCTAATGTCTCCAAAATAAAACTAAGCAGTTTATCTTTAGTGTCCTTTGATTGCGGCTTCATTGGTCGTTGTAATGATAAAACATTGAATAAATCAATATTTTTAATCGAGGCACCGTTTCCTGAAAAAACTACTTTTTTCTATAGAAACCGGTAATCACCTGTAAAAAAAAACCTATTTTTATATAACAACTTACCTACAACTATTAATAAAATAATTTTTCGAAGTACCGACATATTGACCAAAAATAATTAAAGCCCGCTAACTTTCAAAATTCGAAGCTATAAACTTGAAGCCAACGCACATCAGTATGCGTTGGCTTCAAGTTTATAGCTTCGAATTTTGAAAGTTCAAGTTTACTTAGAAGCATTAACGGTTGTCCTTCAGTGTTAGATGGCCGAGGGAATGGTACCTGACGGTACGTTTCCTTGGTTAGGGCCATGAACGTATGGTACGTCGAAAGAATCGGCGCATCAACGGTGTAATAGGTTGGAGGGTCTGCTATTGAGGTGGCTTGAAAGAGTAGGTATATCTACGTCCATTGTAGGGTAGAAATACATTTCCTATCGCGTATAGCAACTCTCCAATTGGCTGAGGAACGGAGATGTTTCTTGCCATATTGATGTAATTTGGTGGTCTGACACACATGTCAGCCTCCATTACATCTGGGATGCGTTTTAAGATTAAAGTCTTACAAACGCGTACGAAATTGTCTCTGTTTATTGGTGAGACAAGGAGTCCTCGGAGTCAGTGTTCCATAATCGTATGGGTTGAGCCTGCTACTCGGAACAAATTTGTCAACATCTACGACTAATGTGACTTTGGTAAGTCTAGTGCGCACACGTCCAAACTGTAAACGTAAGTCGGGGTTCACGTCCAGTGCAAGGTTGCGGGGGTTTTCTGTTGTGGTGGGGTCACTTCTTGGAAGTGGCGGGCTTTTGGCTGAGGTCGGGTCCGGAAGGTCCCGGCTGGGCTCCATCCTTTAGCTTTTCCTTTTCTTTTCGGGATCTGCTACGTGTGTGAGGGGTGCTTTCGCGCTTCAACTCTTGTTGGGAATGGGCTTCTGCTTTGTCACAGAGAGATACGTTTGCACGTACCCGGTCTTCGCCGTCTAAACGATCAGACTGGTCTAAATCTGCAATAGATAGTGACAATCTTAGATTCAAGATAGTCTTCAGGGTTAGGTTGTTTACAAGATAATGTTCATCATCTATAATGACACAACGTTTATCGCCTTGATAGAGGCGCTCATCCATATCACGTCCTGGTCGATTAACTGAGTTAAGACTCGGTGATGATGGTGATGTTAATAGTATCGTGATATAACGATGGATACCTATTATTTTGGTGACGTATTGTCAAAAATTTCGGTAATTTGCACACGCAAATCGTTTTTGTAGACACTATAATAGTTATAAGGATAGATTCACTTTTAACCTTATTCTTGGAACCGAAAGTGGCAACCTTCTTCTTTTTTCAAGAAGTGCACATCCCTTTCAAGTTGCCCAAGAACAGATTGCGGCTCTCTAGCTCTTTTAGGGCTTTTCTCTTTTTGCGATACGATTTTATTTCCACAAAAATTACTGAACTGTCACAGAATATACATGTACGAAAGCTGATAGTACTATAGTATAGACTAATAAGCCACGCCCACTTTTATGAAATCACGCCCAAATTTTATGAAGTCAGTGCTTACTTAAAGATTGCACTGTGCACAGTTGGATAGGGCATGTCCTCTCTTATAATAGGTCCATGGGTACACCATTACAATCTCGACTTGAAACATTAAAGACTATCCGAAATTTAATGGTTGTTTTGTCATTTCTCGCTACCTCATAATACGGCAAATAAACTGCTTCTGGGTCAGCAATTTCCTCTTGAGGCACGAGTTGCAAGTGTCCAAGTTTCAAATACTCTTATATGACATGTTTAAAATGACTTTTTAACTCTGGTTATCTTTTGAACCGATTTTCCGAATGAAAGAGAAACGTTTTAGTCGCAATTTTCGCGATTTAAAAAGGTTTTTGAACTTTAAATGATATTTTTGTAATATTACCTTCATTCTCTTTGGTTCTACGGTAGGAATAGAAGATTTTGACCATATATCCACCAATTTTCCAACAACAATATTCTCGGTTTCTTTATATGTTGACTCTTTTTTAGATTCCCTCCATGTTTTAACCAGTGCCAAGTCCACCCATAACATTTCATCATGTACATCACCAAATAATGGACATTTCCAACTTTTTCGAGTACGTTCCATGTTTCTGATAACACAACACAAACAACTGCACCCAGTAGCAAAGTACCACAATAGTTTACACGTCAACCAAGCGTCGTTTATCTCATCAAATCCACCCTACCCAACTTATTACTTGTCTTCTTTGAACATAACGAAACAAACGTAGTGGTTTATTGTTACTAATAAAACCTATTGTGCATTAAAACAGATGTTTGTGAGTTTAAAAAAGTATCGGACGGACACAGGAGGTCAGTAGGTACTTTAAAAAAATGTTTTACAATCCGGAGGCAGTGAAACTTAAAAAATACAATGAAACTTTACGTATGAATTAAGTTAACCATTTGGCACCTTTTTAACGCTGAGCCCATTCAATTTACATCTCATCAAACGAGTAAGTGGCATTATCACCCAGTTGCACTTTCTCCGGAATAATAATACAAGTTTAAATAACAAAGGATTTGTTCCGTCATTCCCCGAATATTGATAAGTGAGTATTTCGGTACAAAAAAAGAAAAACAAGTACAGGTGAAAAGAAAAAGTGTTTCAAAATTTAAATCAGTCTTTATTAAGATTTTATTAATTTAATAACTTGCTTTACAGTATACACGAATATTTTTTGACTACCAGAAAAATTTCAGGGGCTCATCTGGAACGTATGTATTTCAATATATATGGAATAATACAAATACCCAACCATACAAAAAAACAAAGTTATTAACGTTTTTAAAATCTCAAAATACGTGCGTCACGCATGGACACCACCATTTTATTTTACGCACGATGTTTGATAGTAAATAGGTACCTATCATCTACAATGTATCACTCGAAACATGAGCCGAGGACGGCCGACTTTGCACGATATTATTGCGATCACTTTATTATTGCGATGCGAAACGCCACAGTCTTCAAGGTCAAACACAGCTACGATTATTGTATGGTTAAGTACCTAGTTAAAATGTTCATCATACGAGTTTGATTTTTGTGACTGTAATTTTTTAATAGCTTTTGGGTTTTTTAAAAGTTTGGGTGAACTGACTAAAACCAAAGGGTGCAAAGGGGCTCTACCAACATCTATAGGGCCCCAGCGACCTCACCTGCTAGTGGCGCACCTGCTGATAAACGGACGAGGCTCGTTAATTTACGGTACCTATGGAGTGGCTTCGGCCCCTACGTGGGTACCAGGTGGTACAACAGTGTTGGTCCGGGGGGGTACCACCGTGCAGCTGTGCTAAAGCCCCCCAAGTAACCCAGCCCAGGCTGGGTTGCGTTAGGGGTTCAGCAGCGGCACCGCCGGGCCCGGGGCGATGTATGGTGCAGCAGGCATGGGACCAGTGGGGGCGAAACTGAGTCTAGTGTGGGTGGTGTGGGTCGATTCGCCGGCCAGGGAGACCCTTAGCAACGGTGTTGCCGCGGCCGCCCGCAACACAGTCATGGGGCCCGCCTGGGGCCAACCACCCCAGGAGGCTGCCCCACATGTTGCGCATAATCCTGATGTGGGATCGCCGCTCCGGGTGGTAACCGGTGTGGGGTAGCGGCGGCCTTGCTTCAGGGGGGTTTGGGAGCCCTTCCGTCCGGCGAGTCGGCTCCGACCTAACCACACGGTTCTAGACAAAGCTAGCCCCTGCGCTTTGTCACTTACTGCTGCACCAAATGTCGCCTGTCTTCACGCTTCTTCTTCAAAATCTTCAATGGTAGTGCAACAAAAAAGAAATAAACGTTACACAGCGGCCCTAGGAAACCCCACAACTTCACATTTCGAGGTGGAGTTCACTAACGTCCGTGGACTCCATGCGAACATCGATACCGTCCACCACCACCTTGAGACGGCACGGCCCACTGTGATGTTCCTCACGGAGACACAAATACGCCGCCCTGACGACACGTCTTACCTGTGTTACCCCGGCTATGTCATCGAGGAACAATTTCGAGACAAAGCCGGGGTGTGCGTGTTCGTTAGGGCGGATGTTTGCTGCCGCCGGTTGCGCTGCCTAGAGAACCCCTCCAATTCCGTCCTTTGGCTGCACGTAGACCATGGCTCTATGAGCCAGATCTACGTGTGCGTCTACCGATCCCACACAGGGGATTCTGAGACAACAAAGCTCTTCCAGTACCTCAGCGAGACGGCTGATGAAGCGCAGGTGCGGTTCCCGAACGCTGACCTAGTATTTCTGGGGGACTTCAATGGCCATCACATTGAATGGCTGGGGTCCCTCAAGACTGATCATGCGGGTAGAGCCGCCCATGCGTTCGCTCTCTCCCACGGTCTGACCCAGATGGTATGCGGGATCACCCGGATACCAGACAGGTCAGATCACGCGCCCGCTCTACTGGATCTACTGCTGACGAGTCGCCCAGCCCAGTACAGTGTTTCGGTAGGAGCCCCACTGGGTAGTTCCGACCACTGTGTTGTTCACGCTGGCATGAAGGTGTCACCTCCTGCACGTCCTGTACAAACGTCACGACGACTATGGCACTACTCGTCAGCGGATTGGGACGGTCTACGCGATTATTATGCGTCCGTCCCCTGGAGCCAGCGCTGCTTTGTAGGAAAGGCTCCTTCGGATAGTGCTTCTGCTATTGCTGGCGAGATCAGTTTAGGGATGGATTATTACATCCCTTTCACTGATGTCGCCAGTATCCGCAGAGCCCGTCCCTGGTTCGGGCGAGATTGTGCCAAAGCTGTTCGACAAAAACAGTCGGCATATCGCGCCTGGATCAGGGCCCGGGCTGTGCGCGACCCAAACGTGGGCCACCTCAAAGCAGCGTACAACCGGGCCACAAAGTCGAGTAAGAGGGCCTTTAAGAGAGCGGATGCCCAGCGCGTCGCGCGGCTTGGTCAGGAGCTCACTTCCCATCCCACGGGCAGCCGTGGATTCTGGCAACTGGCCAAAGCCGTGCAATCTAACTTTTGTCAGCCCTCGCTGCCACCGCTGCGTTACCCAGATGGAACACTGGCTCACAAAGCCCAAGAGAAAGCGGATATGCTCGCAGACCTCTTTGCGGCTAATTCCCGGGTCGACGACCGTGGCCTGCAGCCCCCCGCCATCGCCAACTGTGGCCACACAATGCCTGATATTGTTATCAGGTAATGTGATGTACGGGCAGTGCTGCGGTCACTCGACACGCGGAAAGCCAGTGGCCCTGACGGCATTCCGGCGGTGGTGCTACGAAAATGTGCAGCTGAGTTGTCTCCAGTATTAACGCGTCTGTACCGCCTGTCATACTCTTCAGGGCTCGTGCCGGAGGTCTGGAAGGAGGCGAACGTACAACCGATCCCCAAGAAAGGGGATCGGTCCGATCCAGGCAACTATCGACCCATAGCTGTCACCTCAGTCATTTGCAAGGTGCTTGAGCTCCTTATAAATAAGCAGCTCATGCAATTCCTAGAGGATCACTCGCTAATCAATGATCGACAATACGGCTTCAGGCCAAAGCGATCAACGGGTGATCTTCTGGCATTCGTAACGCATGTCTGGGGTGGGGCTATGGAAAGGCACGGCGAGTCCTTGGCTATTAGCCTGGACATCGCCAAAGCCTTCGATAGGGTCTGGCATGCTTCGCTCCTTTCCAAGCTTCCGGCATATGGTCTACCTCCTCAACTGTGCAGCTGGATTACCAGCTTTTTAAACGAGCGCCGAGTGCGGGTCCTCTGCGATGGCCAGGCTTCTCGCTTCTTGCAAGTGAATGCCGGGGTACCGCAGGGGTCCGTACTATCACCAACTCTCTTTCTTCTGCATATCAATGATATGCTATCCCTCGGGAATATTCATTGCTATGCAGATGACAGCACACTGCACGGGAGTTACTCGGTTCGTCCGACGGCGGGGCGATCTGAGATTGAGGAGGAGAGACGACGATCGTGGCTGATCTCGACCGTAACCTCGACAGTATCTCTCAATGGGGTACCGAGAACCTGGTCGAGTTCAATGCCTGCAAAACACAGGCGTGTGCATTTACTGCGAAGAAATCCCCTTTCCTTCCCCTACCCTCTCTTCAGAATGCATTATTACCAATGAAGGACAACCTTGATATCCTTGGCATAGACGTTCGTCGAGAGCTCAATAATAAAAACTACATCGAAAGATGTATAGGGCTAGCTTCGCGGAAACTAGGAATACTGAATAAGGTAAAGAGATTCTTTACACTGGACCAGAGGTGTCTGCTGTACAAGACGCAGATTAGACCCTGCGTCGAATACTGCTCTCACCTCTGGGACGGCTCCGCGAAGTATCTGCTGGACGCTCTCGACGCTATGCAGCGACGGGCTATCCGTATTATAGATTGTCCGGAGGTAACGGGAAGCCTTGAGCCGCTAGTTCAGCGCCGAACAATAGCTTCCTTGGCCGCATTCTACCGTATTTACCACGGCGAGTGTTCTGAAGAGCTCTTCAATCTGATCCCACCCTCTTCCTTCCGATCCCGAACGACTCGTGCCGGGCAGAGATGCCACCCCCACACAGTGGATAGCATGTCCGCGAGAACCGAACGTTTTAAACGTTCGTTTCTCTGCCGAACGATAGTGGCCTGGAACGCCCTGCCTGTGCACGTGTTTCCTCCCACATATAATCCTGGGTTCTTTAAGCGGAGCGTGAAGAGGCACATCAGTAGGTCGTCAAGTTGAGGCCACTCTCAATAGTAATGTGTGCTGTGAGAGTGGCCCACAATCGCTAGACGTCGTCACGACTTACCACCAGGCGGGCGGCGTCAATTTGGCGAACCAAATATAAAAAAAAAAAAAAAAATTAATTGGACAAGATAACTGTCACCTTCTCTTACCTCTGGAAATGAAGGTGGGTCGACCCGATGAACCCTGTGCCACCCGGACCCCTCTGGGATGGTGCCTGCATGGAAGGGTGGGTACCTAATGTTCACCTACCTGATTCTTCCGTGCGTCACTCCTCGTTGTTTATCACTCGACGACGTCATGGAAACAGAACGTATACTGCGAGAGATACAGGAGGAGGTACGAACTTCGTTCTCACTCGAGTCCATGGGCGTATCTGGCAAGCCAAGACAGAACTCAGAAGACTTACGCGCTGTACAATGTTTGGAGAAGACTTCTGTACTCATGGATGGCCAATGGCATGTTGGCTTACCTTGGCGAGATGACAAATGTGTGATGCCAGATTCATACCCGACGGCCTTGCGTAGACTTAAAAAAGTGGAAATTAAATTAAAGGGCAATAAAGAATATGCCACACGATACGTCGAGCGCATGTTACACTTGTTTACCAACAACTACGCAAAAAAGTGCGAAGATACAGGTACTACACCACCGAGAACCAGGTACCTACCTCACTTTGGGGTCGACAACCCCAACAAGAAGAAGCTGCGCCTAGTTTACGACGCAGCTGCTAGAACGGACGGATCCTCATTAAATAATTACCTATTGAAAGGCCCTGACCTACTCGCATCATTGTTCGGGGTCATGTTGCGGTTCCGCGAAGGTCGAGTGGCTGTGTCCGGCGATATAAGAGATATGTTTCTCAGAATAAAAATTTGTTCTGAGGACCAAAACGCCTTCCGCTTTCTGTACCGAGAGCAGCCAGATGGACCTGTAAGTACAGGCGTAATGACATCTTTAATTTTCGGTGCCAATTGCTCGCCTTTCATTGCTCAATTTATTAAGAACAAGAACGCAGAGCGGTTTGAAGCAGCAATGCCCGCCGCGGCCTCAGCTATATACAAAAGTCACTATATGGATGATTATATAGACAGCTTGCCCGACGAAGAGACCGCAATACAACTGATTCATGACGTCATATCCATTCACAAGAAAGGCGGATTTGAAATGATGAATTGGACGAGCAATAGTAAACGAGTACTTGCGAGTTTACCTACACGTTTGCTGGGCGACGCAGCCGTAAAATTAACCATCGGTTAGCGGTACGAAGGCGAACGCACGCTTGGATTGATTTGGCATCCGAGTGATGATAATCTGAGATTTGACGTGTCTTTCAAGCGTATCCCGGAAAATATTATGAACGGACCCCAAAAGCCAACCAAGAGGGAAATGTTACGTGTAGTTATGTCGATATTTGACGTTTATGGCATTCTGGCACCGTACACAATCAATGGTAAAATTATACTACAAGAAACCTGGAAATTAAATATCAGCTGGGACGATTAAATATCCGATACATTGTTCGAGAAATGGTCAAAATGGATTTGTTTATTAAAGACGTTACAAGATGTTAGCCTACCTAGGTACTATCCGGCCGCCACCATAGGAGCGAGCGAGAAGAAAGAATACATCTCCCCGCCATACGTAACAAGCGCTACGAGTCCTACGAGCATTGCTACGAACGTAGCACACACGACGTCCGCTACGACCGCTATGAATCACAAATGTTTCATCATCATAGACAGAAATGTTCTAACTCAAAGCAGTTGTTATAGGAACCTACAGATGCATGTGTTTTGCGACGCCTCTAGCAAAGCATACTGTGCTGTAGCTTACTGGAGATGGTGCGACGGCATGAATAATGTACAAGTAGCATTTATCGCGAGTAAATGTCGAGTTGTAGGAAACAAACCGGTTACTATTCCACGCCTGGAACTTCAAGCTGCTGTGTTGGCGTCGAGACTAGCGGACTCGGTTGCGCGAGAACATACTATGAAGCCTACGCAGCGGACATTCTGGAGTGATTCGACTACAGTGCTACACTGGATACGAAATGACGCTCGCGACTATAAAGTATACGTAGCTAACCGGTTGGGTGAAATTGATGAGTTAACGAAAATTAATGAATGGCGATACGTCCCTACAAAATTAAATGTAGCCGATATCGCCACGAGAGAGAACTATACCTATCCCGTACTGCAGGAGGAATGGATATACGGACCTACGTTCTTACGTTGCATTGAAGATCAATGGCCGCGTGACGTCATATCTGTGGAGAGGAAAGAAACATTAATTGAAAAAATTTATTTAATAGCAACAGATGCACATGAACATAACTTACCGGTACCTGATGCTACTCGTTTTAGTTCCTGGCTTCGCTTACTTCGGACGACTTCTTTTGTATTGAACTTTATAAATAAATGCAAGAAACTTACTTTTGAGTTCGGCGACACTGTGAAGAACGCTGAAATTTTACTACTGAAGAGGTCACAAGTTGAGTCGTTCGGCAAGGAGTTGGCTGAAATAAAGAAAAACAAATGCGTATCAGGAACAAGTACCATACTTACCTTATCTCCTTACCTGGACGAACACGGAGTCATGCACGACGGGGGTCGCATCGGTGCTGCTGCTGGTATTCTACCTGAAACAAAAAACCCTGTGATATTAGATGGGAGAAGTCACTTGGCGAGATTAATCGTTAAGTACTATCATTACTACTACGCACACGGCAATCAAGAATCAGTAGTAAATGAAGTAAAACAAAAATACTGGATTACTAGACAGGATTACCGTTAAATATGTGACCTCTAAATGCTTATTCTGTAGAATAAGAAAATCCAAACCTCAAGTACCAAGAATGGGAGACTTACCTGGGGCTCGACTGGCCCATCATGAACGGCCTTTCACTTATTGCGGCGTGGATTTATTCGGTCCTATGGAAGTCACGGTGGGAAGGCGTCGTGAAAAACGATACGGCGTTCTATTTACGTGCTTGACGGTACGAGCAGTCCATCTGGAAGTAGTCACTAACCTTACTACCGACTCATTCATTATGGCGTTGCGAAGGATGGCCGCCAGACGAGGTTGGCCGCTATACATGTACTCCGACAACGGAACGAACTTACGAGGAGCGGACACGGAGCTGAAGAAGGCTGTAATGGAATTAATGAAGAAGTATTGAAAGATGAGGCCGTGGAACCAGGTGGACCTTCATACCAGCCGTAAGTCCTCATTGGGGAGGTGCTTGGGAACGGCTCATAGCCAGCGTGAAGACCAGCCTAAGAGTAGTCCTGAAAGAACGAGCTCCCAGAGAAGAAACTTTAAATACTTTACTAACCGAGGTGGAGAATATTGTGAACAGCCGGCCCTTGACTCACGTATCTGTGAACCTGAATGATCCTGAGACACTGACCCCTAATCACTTCTTGTTGGGATCGTCATCTGGCTTACCTTATTGGAAAATTTGATGAGTCAGACATGTACATGCGAAAACAATGGCGGATCTCTCAAAGATTAGCGGACATGTACTGGCGCAGATGGGTCAAGGAAATACTGCCCGACTTACTACCTCGCAGGAAATGGCAAGAGGAACATAAGAATTTACAAACAGGTGACGTCGTTCTTATAGTGGACCCTAGCAGTCCCCGAAACTCTTGGCCCAAAGGTATCGTCCAGGAGGTAATACCCGGAAAGGATGGGCGAGTCAGAATGATTCGGATAAAGACCAAATCGGGAACGCTGACGAGATCGGTCACACGCGT
Source organism: Nudaria mundana (assembly GCA_963556515.1). NCBI lineage: Eukaryota > Metazoa > Arthropoda > Insecta > Lepidoptera > Erebidae > Nudaria > Nudaria mundana. Next base: position 9,951,512 of record OY748309.1, read on the forward strand.
CGCTCGGCTACCAGTTGATGATGAGTGCCGCTGAAGCAGCACTAGGGTGGGGTATGTCAGCGACGCAACAAAGTAAAACGAAACGTGTAAGGGGAAGGGTGCGGGGTCGCGGTATCACAAGCGGGACATGGCCCGCCCATTATTTAAGAGACATAGTGCCATTCTCAATACCACGGACCGCGCACGCTTCCCTAGATACTTAACATTTTTGTAACCAACCCTCTTTTGAAAATTATAATAAAATTCCGTTAAATTTTTCCAACGTTGTTTTTAACTCGGCCTACAACCCCCACAGCATGGTTGCCTAAAATGTACTACAGTAGGAGAGTATTCACATGTATCACACACGGTAACTTTTCCTGAAATTAATTGCCGAACCAGAACAGATGAAGAATTTCGGGAAAAAAAGTATGGACATCATCATAAAAAAGATTCTCCTTTACTTCGGCTACCCATAGATATGATACAAGATTTCCCGGTAGCAGATTCTCTGCACCTCATTGACTCAGGAATAATGAAGAGGTTACTTGTTGGTTGGCGCAATGGTAATTTTGGAAAGTATTTAACCAAATGGAGTGTCAAAGATAACAATATTCTTGCAAGCTTTCTAATTAAGCGCAAATTGCCCTCTGAAATTCACAGGGCAGTGAGAGGACTAGACTGTTTATCTCATTGGAAAGCATCTGAATATAGATCTTTCTTGCTTTATTTGAGCATCATTATTCTTCCAAACGTGATAATACGTTGGCTACATTTATACATTTTCTAACGTTTTTTTGCGGTATAACTATATGTTCTAGTGAAAACTATAGTCACTTACTTCCTTTGGCTAAACAGCTCCTGGAGCATTTTGTTGAAAACTATAAAAAAATAACGGAACAGATTATATCACGAGTAATGTACATAATCTGGTGCATGTCACGGATGAAGTACAACGATTTGGCCCACTTCATGCATTTAGCGCTTATCCTTTCGAGAACAAACTGTATGTAATCAAGAGGATGCTCAGGAACGGCAACAAACCTCTTGCTCAAGTTGCCAAAAGATTTAGTGAAAGCTCAGAATATAACACAGATAATAAACAGCTTACATATCGTGAACCATACTACCAATAGCAGGAAACTAACGATACTACATTTCAAGGATTATAAAATATCATTGAAGCCCCATGATAAATATTTTTCATGTACCAATAACTACGTTGTGGAAACTAAAAAAATTACTATCGTTAACAGTGAAATTAAAATATATGGTTATAAAATAACAGATTTGATGGACGTTTTTGAAAAACCGATGAAATCATCATATTTGAATATATACAAAGCTAAATTACAAACTAACAGGCGAACAGAAATTATTGTTAGTCCGCAAGACATAAAAAGTAAACTTGTATGTATCGAACATAAAAGTGAATTGTACTTCATACCCCTTTTGCATACTGTTTAAGAGAGAAATAAAAACATGTCATCGAGAAAATATTTTTTTTATTTACGAATAAACAGGCTACAATAACAGTTATAGGATATTTTGTCTTAGAAACAATCACAGCCACGAGAGTACGTGTTTCTCTTTAATCTAGTTAAGCTAGATAAACAGTCGTTATGCAAACAATTAAATCACCATTGCAAGTTACCGTATACACCATGAATGACGTTAATACGAGCTTTGTCAGCGTATATGCTAATATTATTGTATCGTAAGAATAATCAGTCACAAGCAATAGGTATGTACGCGTTTCTATTAAATACTATCCACGATAGCAAATATTAAAATAAGAACAACAATAATTAGCGATTAGCTAACAATTAAAATAGTGTAATCAAAAATGCACCATAATTGTGTGCTATGAAGTGATTAAAAACTGAAGTAACCATGTAAAAATCACAACAATAAACTTATTAATAATCGTGGAATGAAGTTATATTGATATGTTTTACCGAAAAAATCTCTCTGTTTTGACAAATGAAAAGGACAGGAAGACGAGTCGAGAGCAAGGATCTACTTTTCTTTTGTATCGTCTTAAGATGGGAATTGTTTTTCAACATCAACACAGGAAATCCTCCTCCTCTTCTTCGGTTTGGTCAATCGAATTTTGATTAATTATTTCTTTTAGACTTTTATCTATTATAGTTTCCTTCTTGTCTTGATTTTCTTTATCTGTAATTCTACTCGACGGTCCAGGAGAAGCGACATTATTATTAGTTTTTTTGGTTCTTTGTCGTTTTGTGGAAGCTCTTTCATTCTTACTGAGTTTCCTCTTCACAGAATTTTTTAACACAATTTTGAAAAAGTTTTCATGGCTCTCGGTGGTATAAGTTTTGTCCCACGAACGTAGCAATTCATAGTATTTCAAGACGTTTTTATATTTCTTTAATCCAATTTTGACTTCATCACTGTTTCTGCTACCGCCGGTCCAGGAACATTTACACAAGAATTCCCGAGAAAAAAACATATCCAATATTTTGTATGCACATGTTGCTCCTTTGCCTTCTGATTGTGAGCATACAAAAGAATATTGCTGCAAAAGTTTATATTTTTGTTTTTTATCTGATAAAAGTGCCTCAAATTCCTCCAGCTCTTTGATGTTATTAATAGGGTTTACCGAAAAAGGCTCACTGTAGACCGGGTCAGACTCGCCCAAATTAACCACTGTATTTTTGTTTAGGTTAAAATTTGAAAATCCGTCGTCTATTTGAATTGATTGACTTGCTAGTTTTTGAAATATTTTGTCTTGATTTTCTGCCAGAATATTGATTTTTTACATTATATTATTTTGATTTTCTAAAATTAATTTTAGATATGTTTCAATTTGTTCAATATTGTTATGTTGAGTTTCGAACGCATTTTGATGGTTGTCAACTGAAATTGTTGCCAAGTCAGGATTTTCTACATATTCTAAAACATATTCGGCAGCAGTTGTCTCTTCTGGAAGTATTGATGATGTCTGTGGCTGACTAGTAACCTGGAACCATACAAAACGTGTAATACAAAACGAATTAACGTGTTAATAGAGGAAGTACATTTTTATTGAGCCCAAGAAAACTATTAGTACACTATATTTTCAAGTTACACGAGGGTACCGTGTTGAAAACGTTTGCTTGCCTTTGGCAAGCAAACGTTTTGTACATTTCCCCAGAAGTAGGTATGGGAGTACATTGAAAAAAAAGCAGTACATAGGTATCCTAATTCCGAGGAGGCTGAGCCAGCCAAACGCACCTACGTTCTCGCAGCGTCACAGAGTTTAACCAAGATAAAATGCCTTAATTATGTGTTAATACAGCTCTCTAGCTATCTACATATCAAGATTATCAAATTTCATCGCAATCAGCTCAAAAGTTTATAAAGTACATATCGTATGGCATTGACGTAATACAGCAAGAGCTGCCTAAGTGTTTGTGTTAGGAGTGGGTTCACGGCGGTAGTACAATGTTCAGGATTCGAACTCGAGTCCTCAGATCACAAGTCGCGCCGACAGCGACGCTGCCGCTTCAATTGTCCAACTCTCACCACTGATTGATGTTGGTTATTAATTATTAAACAATTCACAGAAAGAACATGGGTTTAGACGCTAAAAATATTTTACCATCATTCCATCACAACTTTTAAAACATAATTTGTGTGTCGAATAACTACAAACACAACATACAAATCTAGTCTACGTCGATCCACCGCGCCCGGCATAATAGGTATCTAAGCATGCTTATGCTTAGATACCTATTATTGTCAACAAGTGAATAACAAGAATAGGTAGGTACCTATTTGTGTAGGTATATGTACCTAGCTAACAAGATGGTAGTAATATAATAAATGTACTTACCAATTGGCCTGCTAAAGTGTTGAAATTTACATTAATTATATCGATTTCACGAGTTGTTTCCTGCGTATTATCAACCTCTGTGTCGCTATTCTGGACCATGAGATCTAACTCTGTGATAGCTTCTTCATAGGATGATAATAGCCTTTTTACGCTGCACACTGAGGTAGACCAATTACCTTGAGGTTCTGAACTTTCAACTTTGACTAATTTCTTAACATCTATTCGCTTTCTCGGCCACCTTAACACCCCTTTTGTTTTCCAGGAGCTCGGTACAATACAAAGTCTTTTTTGACCTTTCTCTATGGTTTCAATAATTTTAAACGGCTTTTTCTCCTACAAAACAAAGTAAACAGGTATCAATACTCAACACTCATTAAATTTCCACATAACAACACCTGTTTTACACGTACTTTCGTAAGGTTAAAGTCGTAAAGGATAAATAAATAATGCGTGCGCGCACGGCGTGGTGGTGGCGCGTGTGGACAGCTAAATAATAGAGTGAGATAAAGATAGGTAAGCAGTACTCTCGCTCGCTCAAGTAGCTTTAATATTTTATTATGTACTTAGTTCCGAGTAAGTTTGATATTGACTTGCTTTCGTAAAACTAAGTAATAAAATATAATAATAAAAAACATCAGACTTAAAAATAATAGTTAACAAGCTTTGTGAATTTAGAAAAAAATATAAAATAATTTGGGGAAGAGAATAGAATTGTTATGAGGGTTTTTATTCCTTGAATAAGTTACTCATCTCTAAATAGATAATAAATGAAAACCGAAATAGCCTAGCCTATCTAAGAAAAATATTCAGATAATAAGCTAATTAAAAACCAAACGCTGAATAATAGAATATATTAATTACGTAGTACAGCTTTTGAGATTATACTGCTCTTCAAATTATGTTATGGCTGTTATAAATTGACGCCATTTTATAATAAACAAAACATATTTGAAAATATTATTACAGAAAGATTTGACGATATTTATGTATTAACTATAGCCGTATCACGATAAACAGCTACTATATATACTATTGGCTCTCTAGTATCTATTTATAATTATATTTTTTTTATTCTAACCTTAAAAACAAATACTTATTTACCGATATTTAATATTATTCTTCTTATTTTCTTACTTATTATGCTGGCGCACGAATATTTTGCCGGAATACACTCAAAGGTTTGCAATAAATTCAGATTTGCACATCAAATTCACTATAGAATTGATTAATTTGATACCACAACTAGTAAATTATATAGTTATTTACTTAACAAATAATTTTATAAAGTTACAAATTGCCCTTGATAATGTATTTTGCACAAGTATTTAATCAAATAGATCACTATAATTTTAATAATTCTTTTAAAAAACCTAGTTAGAATTTGTATTCTTACCAGATAGTTATAAGATATTATCTGAAGAATTATAGTTTATTTTTACTACAAATAACAGCCTTAGTACAGCTTCTTATACAGCCTTTCTATTGATTCTACAGCTACTCTACAGCTCCAATAACGCAAAAAGCTTTATAATTTGTGCCAATTTCGCACTTCTAAGGGCTGTAGAAGCGCTTATACAGCTATTATACAGCACACATACAGCTTACAGTATAAAAAAAACTCACAAACAGCTTGTATACATCTTCTAATGCTACTTGCCATGTACATTCCACATAAACTGTATATTAGTGTTTTCTAACCACTAGGTTATGAAATAGTCGTTGAATTTTGTAACTGCTTCGCTTTGTGGAGCATCTTCCATGATGTACCTACCTTATCTCAATTTGCATGGGTGTGGGTGACCTTCGCAGAGTTGTCACCAACTCTGGTGTCTCCTCAGGCAGCACAGGTACACTGGGCAGCTGAAAAACATTGTTATCACAAGTATTACTTATCATGATGATAAAGTACAATCATCCAATTACATACATAGAGTAAATATAAATTCTTCGTCTTTATCCCCGAAAGGGGTAGACGGAGGCGCTTATTACGTGCACAATTTGTTAACCCTTACGTTATAGATGGCGAACCCATTGCCACTAACCGAACATTTATGTTTGCCTGAGTCTTGACCGTTGATCCGCAGGTGAGGTTGTGCTCAGGTCCCTAAGATCTTGGTGAGACCACAATACATCCCCAAAATTATGTTAATCACTAGAATGAGCAGGATGTAACCTTCATTAACCTTTCAAACAATTTTATTCATTCCTCCTCCGTCAATGGAAACTAAATACTAAGTGATAGTAAAAAAATACATAATATAATAATATCATTCAACAATAGTTGTATAATTCTTTTATAATCTATGGTCAGCTGACATTCACCCGGCGTAGGCAACACCTGTGTGGCGCCACTTGTCATTCAACGAATGACCAAATAAAATTCTCGAGACGTTCAAACTAATTTTCTCCACAAAATAATCCATATAAAATCCAGAAACTATTCAAAGTGACAGTGGTTTGCCAGATTCAAGATACACGGTTGTAAGGAACGGGTGAGTCAAATCTTACTGACCCCATTTTAAATTTTCAAATACATAATTTCAAAACTGGGCTATCGTCATTCATACATTTTGATCAATCGAGCCAGGATCGATCAGTTACGATATCAATACAACTGATTATCTATTTATTTACATGTATTTATCGATACAAATTGATTATTTCATCAACTTTCATTGTAAAACTATTACGTAGGTACCTGCTACCGGGTGCGACATATTTGCATATTTCTATGTCAATTCCTATTGTAGGAGTCTAAAACCTGTGTAAAACATAGAAATATACACATCGTAACTCAAATCAGTGTATATTTTAACGCAAAACACAGTACTTTAAGTTTTCATTTTACAAAAATATCTGCGATCACGATCGTGACCGCCATTGTTGTTCATACTTTGCAGTTTCGTAATTTTATTTAAAATTACTAATGGCGACGCGACTGCAAGTACTAGCGAATTAGCTGCCGCTATTGATGTTAAGTTTCATAGTTTAGCGGGTTCGCATATTACAACAAAAGAAATGTGTTTCATGAGATTGCAAAAACTATTTGATATTTCTAAAAAAGTAGGTACAAGCGCCGAATCAGCCGATGAGTTTTGTTCTCGATATCAGGATTTGCCGCATTGGCGCGAAAAGTTTGAAAATAGTGTCAGTGCTATAACAGCTATAAAAAAAGTCTGTATGCTAGTTATGTACCATCCTACAATGATCTAAGTAGCTTTGATACTATGTACTATCACATTCGTAGCGTCTATGAAGGTATTTTTGGTTCCAGTGAATCAAATAGTGATCAGTTGAATAAAACTTGTAAAAGTGAAAGTCATTGCGCGAAACCTAGGCTACCTAAGTTGGAACTATTTCCTTTTGATAGTAAACTTGAAAACTGGCCTACTTTTCGAGACACATTTCTCAGCTTAATTCATAGTAATAGTGGAATAGCAAATATCGAGAAGTTCTACTATTTACTTTCAGCGGTGAGCGGTCCCGCATTAACTATAGTGATGTCTATGCCAGTTACGTCTGACAATTATCCTATTGTTTGGTCTACTTTAGTGAAGCGATATGACAACAAACGCGCATTAGCTACTAATTATTTAGATAAAATATTTAATTTTAAACCGTTAGTTACCGAATCTGTCACGGGACTTAACGAATTCTTACAGACATATCAAGAAAACGTTAAGGCCTTACAGCTGCTCAAGGTCAACGACCTATCGGGATTTATATTATTTTATGTCGCTTTGCGTAACTTAGACTACTACGTAACTAGGCGCGAGTTAGAAAAAGAGATAGGACAGTCTGAGACACCTACTTATGAGGAATTAATACCCCGCCGGACCACCAGTACCATTAGACTGTACCATTGATGGTACAAATGGTACTGGTTTATCCCATTAGTACTAGGGAAATAAACACAAGCGTGGCACTCGACGTTACTTCTATAAATAATAAATTGATGGTACAAATGGTACCGATTTATCCCATTAGTACCCGCCGGACCACCAGTACCATTAGACTGTACCATTGACGGTACAAATGGTACTGGTTTATCCCATTAGTACTAGGGAAATAAACACAAGCGTGGCACTCAACGTAACTTCTATAAAAAATAAAACATTTTGGTATAATTAGAACTACTTTATTTTAATTAATAGGTACTTAAATGTTATTGTCTTAATTTTTCTAAGAAAAGTGGGACGTCTATATCGCCCACAGTGAGTTGCATTTGCACATGGTGTATGTAACTGTTTCTGCGCAGTACAGATGATTTCCGTTTCTCTTGAATTTTAGGAACTATGGTTCTAAAGTCGGAATCGTTTTTAATCACTTTAAGGAAAGCAAAAAGAGTTGTAGGCCGTTTTTTAAAACTGCCGTTGTAGTGAGCATTCCAGCCTTCACAAGTATTTGTAGTACGATGTCTATTTCCAAAGCAAGACCATGTATTGCTTTTTGGCATCCAAAACGTTTTAAAATAATTCATGAATATTTTTAGTTTTGGATTATCCAATATTATTTCATTTTGAATATACTTCCACCCTTCATGTATTTTAGATGCGGGCAGCAGTGGCAATGTACTACAGAGTCCCACAATTTTTTTCGAGTTACTATCTGTCAATCCACATTTCTTTGCTTTCCTACGCAACTTCTCACGAAAATGGTAATAACAACCATGATGATGAATTTCTGGAAATATTTCCTTGATTGCACTTATCGTCGCCTGCTCGAAGTCTGTGACAAAATTACTGGGTGTCCATTCTGGAATTTGTTTCTTAATCATCTCTAACATAATACTGTAAGTTGTTTTCTTTTTGTCTGTCAAAAGTGCATATAAAACTGGTACAACTTTATTATTATCCTCACTGCTTCCAACGTCACAAAATATTACATAAATCTGTACAAAGGGCTTGGGGCATTTTTTAAATGTTCCATCACTTAAAAAGCTTTTCCTGTTTTTATTATATTTCGACCATCTTCAGTACAGAAAATGATGATACGTGTCTTGTTATCTTTAAAGTCCGCCAGTATTAAATTTTCATAGTCAGGCGGTATCACAACATCTTCTGCGGCAGTAAATGCCATTTTGTTTACTCCTGCCCTCTTGCGTCGTTTTCTGTACATTACAGACTTCACATTTGAATATGATGGTAAATCTTCAAGTAAATGTAAACCTTTATCTTTGCAAGTCAACACTGCCGATTTATATACAGCAGGAATTGTTTCCTCTATATGAGCATTTTCAAATGTTTTTGTAATTATTTTATTTATTTCCGATTTATTTACGTTAGGTAAACAGAATACAGAATGTTCTTTAAACATGATCACCTGATGACCTGATCCTTACTCTAAAATAAAAAAAATGTATTCATTTAATTGTAAATCCAAAGAAGGAGTAGATAGAATAAAAAAAATTAATTGCTAAGTATGCGCCTTAGCAGATACAGTTAAATAAAAAGATTGGTAATCAAATTAAAAAATATGTTTTTTACCTGGTTGATAGTTATAGTACCATAACATTTTTTTGTTTTGTAATTCATGCATCTCCATAAGCTGTTTTGGTTGGTTCGATATGTCACATGATGGTAATACTCGAATCCGTTTTGAAATAAAACTTTACCTCTACCGCGAGCAAGTATAAATATTTCTTCAGACATTTTTCACGAAAAGTAATCATATATGTAGTAACATTAAAATAATCGCACAAAATAAGTGATGAGTGTGATGACACTGACATTGAGGAAAAAACATTATAAATCATTTGCGGCCAGCAAACAATATAAAATAACAATAAGGAGGATGATATGAAACTGTTTTACAATTGTATTAGTGGGATAAATCAGTGCCACTTGTACCATCAAAGATACTGGGTAATGGTACAGGTGGTCCAGCGACATATTTTAGTATCATTTGTACCATCAATGGTACTAGTGGGATACTTCAGTATCATTTGTACCATCAATGGTACTAGTGGGATACTTCAGTATCATTTGTACCATCAATGGTACAGTCTAATGGTACTGGTGGTCCGGCGTGATTAATACTATTCGTGGAGAAATACGTACGTGTTCTCGAGATGGCTGGACACATTCCTGGTTCTTCGAGTGGTAGCCAACCGTCTACCACAAAACCTAGGAAAACACAGCGAACGACCTTGTCGTCAGCTGTTACAAGTACAAGTACAGACAAAAGTGTTATGTCAATGGAATCCATTAAGTGTCTGTACTGTACAAAGATGCATTATATTTATCGATGCACTGACTACATCGACCTGACACCGGCGCAGCGACTCGATAAAATCAAACAATTACGTCTGAAGAGAATTCGTCGTGAGAATTGTTTACGAGAACATTCGATCGACAACTGTCCGTCTACGGTACGATGTACAGTGTGCAAAAATAAGCATCATGACGAGCTACATAACTCAAAACTGTGCAAAACGTTTAAACCTGACGCGACGTCAATGTCACTTTGAACCCATTGGGCTGGGTGGTAAGTTGGTCAAGGATTTCGGTTTAACTACATGCAATGTTAAACCACGACATTCTCCTGGTCCTGTACTGAATACGGACGCGGTGATAGTCGCCAGTATAGCTGGTAATTTACCAACGCTGCCACTACCCGATAAGATTGTTACAGAATTTCAACATATAAGGTTAGCTGACCCAGGGTACTATCGACCTGCGGCTATAGATATGTTACTCGGCGGTGATCTGTTTCCATATATTTATGACGGTCAAAAGATACTTCCGCGAGAATCTGGTTTACCTGTTGCTATGAGCTCCATTTTCGGTTATGTTCTTGTGGGGTAGACAGACATCTGTCACTCCAGGGATCCTACAACTACCAACGCGAATCGCTCTGACTCTTTCTGCGCGTTTTCCACAATTGAACAAGTTATGCGATCGTTTTGGGAAACAGAAGAAGTACCATCTAACGTACCGCTAAGTTCGGATGAAGAGCAGGCAGAGCACTTGTTCGCGAAAGGCCACAGGCGTGACACTTCGGGTAGGTATATAGTGAGGTATCCGTTTCGTGAGTCGGTGGAATTGGGAGACTCGAGTCAAATGGCAGCTCGGCGACTTCGTAACTTAGAGTCAAAATTGGAAAGAGAACCTGAGCTTAAAATACAATACCATAAATTTATGCGTGAATACGAGGACCTCGGACATATGACCTGTCTTGGTGATGCCCGGGATGTGGTATCGAAATACATCATACCGCATTTTTGCATCATTAAGCCTAGCAGTTCCACTACGTCTCATCGTGTGGTATTTGATGCGTCAGGTAAGTCATCTAACAGTTTGTCGCTGAATTCAGTCGTACTTCCAGGCCCTAAACTGCAGGCGGTTTGTTTGTCTGCAGACATCTGTAAAATGTATCGCCAGATTATCGTGGACCCTGACCAGCGATCTTATCAACACATTCTGTGGCGCTATTCTTTAGATCAACCAATCAAAAAATACTCGTTGAATACACCTAGTCACACACTTAAAACATTTGTTTCTACTAGGGTGTCTAAAATTAATGACAGTGTACCCTGTGAGTGTTGGTATCATGTCAGTGGGGTAAACAATCCTGCCGATATCTGCTCTTGTGGAGCTTTACCGTCAGTCTTGCTAGCCACGCGAGAATGGTTCACAGGACCCGACTGGCTCGATCTAGATCGCCTACACTGGCCAATTAGAACCATGGACGAGTTTCGTGACTGCAACCCGCCCGAACTTAAGTGCGTCAAGACAGTGACACTGTCTTGACGCACACTAACACTGTCACAGTGTTAGTGCCAACTGATGCTGATTCAACCAGCTCGCTTTACACTGTAACCGAAAGGTATTCTAGTTTTAGTAATTTGATCAATGTAGTAGCGCGATGCTATCAGTTTATACGTAACTGTAGACTGCCATCAGGCGCACGTACAGGCTGTCTAACCGTGACAGACACTAGGCGCGCCCACAGTATATTAGTGAAAACCGTACAAGAGCATCATTTTGGTAGTGAAATGCAGGCATTAGTAAAGGGTGGTAATAGTAATTCTTTAAAGAAACTCAACCCTTTCATTGACCCTGATTGTTTCCTCAGGGTGGGGGGTCGACTTTCCCAGTCAGAGTTATCTTACCAACAAAAGCACCCTCTTTTACTTACTAAAGATGCCCACTTCACAAAGATTCTAATTGATCATTTCCACAAAATTTACTTACATGTGGGTCCTCGCACACTTCAAAGTCTACTAGCGCAAAAGTATTGGATCGTCAACCCTCGTAATGCTATTAGGTCGCGAACTAGGCAATGCATTTCTTGTTTCAGGATGTTCATATATTTCACACAGTTTGTGTAGACATGGGCGGAACGTTTCCTACAAAAGAGTCAACGCGTAGGAACGCTCGCATCTCCAAATCCTATCTTTGTGTGTTCGTGTGTTGTGCGACACGGGCAGTTCATTTAGAAGTGTTGTCATCACTAAGTACGGAATGTTTTTTGGCATGTTTCGATCGCAAATATTGGATAGAAACAGGCGTTACTTGGCGAAAATCCATGACAAAACAATGGTAAGTAAAATGTTTTAAGAAAAAACTTTTTAAAATTATATAGCATTAATTTTTCGCAGAATTAAAAAGACAACAAAACGTCGACAATTGTTTCGCCTCTAAACGAGGCATTATCAAGACTGTCTCAGAGAGAACAGCCTGTTCTCTCTGAGACACCATTGTTATGTTTCGATCGATTTACAGCTAGGAGAGGATTAGGTCTCTGTAAGAGGATTCCAGCAATTCCTACTTTAGATGCGTCGGTATGCAACTGGGTTTCATACGACGCATTATAGAAGGCAAGGATAGGACGTTTCGTTAACTCCTGTTTCAAAGTTAGAAAGGCTTGTTCTTGTGCTTCACTCCAATTCCACAGAACATCCTTTTTCAACAGGTGAGTAAGGGGACTAGCAATAACTGAAAATCCCCGTATGAACCGCCTAAAAAAGCTAGCGAGACCTACAAACTGCTTTATATTATGTTGAACAGTGGGCCTCGAAAACGCCTCAACGGCAATAATTTTAGACCGACCTGGTCTTATAGCAGCTTCGCTCACTTCAAATCCTAAGTAGTCAATGGACTGCATTAGGGAATTGCACTTAGGCAATTTCAGCATCAATCTTGAAGATCGAAACAAAGCTAGGACATCCCTGAGTTTCTTAAGTCCGTCTTCTATCGTTTTGGATGGTATGATCAGGTCATCCATGTACGCAAAGGCATCCTTAAACCTAGCATTTCCTATACTATTAATTGCCTTTTGGAACGTAGAAGGCGCATTAACCAAACCAAATGGCATACGGTTAAACTCGTATTGGCCATCTGGGGTTATGAACGTAGTCAAGTGCTTGGATGATTCAGACATGGGCAACTGATAGTACCCAGATGCAAGGTCTAAGGAAGTGTAATATATATAGCCGGACAAGTTATCCAACTGTTCGTCAATTCTAGGGAGTGGATAATGTTCTTTGATAGTTTTCTTGTTCAAAGCTCTGAAATCAATGCATAAACGGTAATCACCCGTCTTTTTTCGTACTAAGATAGTGGGAGATACGTATGCAGAAGAAGACTGCCTAACAATACCAGAATCTTCCAATTCCTGAACCATGTCTCTAACAAGTTGACGTTCTTTATGTGGCATTCTATAGGGTCTATAAACAATAGGGGTGTCATGACTCAATTTTATTTCCATTTCAATCCCAGATATACAACCTAATTCCTTAACAGTAAAGGCAAAGCAATCACGGTGTTCATTCGACAACTTCACTAGCTCGTCAGAATAATAATCAGAAATACTAGCATTAATATTCACCATAGCTCTCTCAATAGTGGTAACTTCAGAGTTAGTAATGGATTCAGCAATGTTATTACCGTTAAATGATTGAACTTCAACGAGAGGTATGGCTCGAGTAATCAATATATCTTTACTTGACTGCCTCGGTGGCTCAGTGGTATGAGTATGCGACTGCCGACCCTGAGGTCCCAGGTTCGATTCCGGGTCGATTCAAATTATTTGTGTGATCCACAAATGTTTGTTTCGGAGTTTGGGTATTTTCTATGTATAATATGTATGTATTTAGAAATACATACATATTATACAAATAATAAAAATATATAAATAGAAAGATATATAAGAAATATATAAGTATGTTTATCAGTCGTCTAGATCCCATAGCACAAGCTTATATTAGCTTAATTTGGGCTAGATGACGTTGTGTGAGAATGTCCAAAAATATTTATTATTTATTATTATTTATTATCAATTTTACATTTTAAATGTTTTTAGCAATAGTTTCCCTTTACCATTAGTTAGTGTAGTCACAACAGGTATTAGTTCATATTCCCTATCACGTCGTTGGCAAACACTAGAATCTATAAACACATCTCCATCATAAGTGGGACTGGAGTAAATGTTAATTTCAGAATAACCATTCATTTCTACCGAACTTCAGTTTTTACCTCCGTGTATGAGATCTGAAGCATACATTAATATATTGCAATATATTAAAAAGCTTAAACATAAGCATATATAACAAAATAAGTATGAGTAAACCTCAATAAGTAAAAACTTTGAAAAAACTCAAATCAAGGATAGGTACGCTGGGTCAAAATTTTTTTAATATCTAATTATTTTTTGCAGAAACTTCTGATGTTCGAAAATAAAAACACATACAAAACAATACCTATTTATTTTTATTTGCCAGATTCATCATCTCAGCATATAAACCGCCGGACACACGGGTTTGTGTCATGTTTTTCTTATCGTATAACAACAATAAAACAAGCAATAATATGCTTGTTTTATTGTTGTTTTTATAGCGTTGCTGCGCAAGAACAAAATATCGTTGATGATTTGGTCTTTCATGGAAAACCTATAATTAGATACGATGAACTTTAAAGAAGAAAATAATCTTTCTACACTCACTTGAGTCATTGGCGTTGCAAGAACTATCCTTGCTAATTTATACAGAAACGGAAATTTTAATTTAGTATTTTCCCAGAATGTCAAAATAGATTCTGTTGACTTTAACAATGGTTCTTCAAAAAATAAATTAAGACTGCTGTAAGTTATTAATTACTTCGCCACGTGGATCATCTCTTCTTAGTAAACGATCGCTCAATCTATTTATGTAGGCTGCATTTAAAAAATCGTCTAGTTCAGCTCTAGCTTTAGTACTTTCGTTTATTCCAACATTAGTATGCCTGTAAATTTTGTAAATTCTGTTTCCGTATCTTCCAATTGTAGTTTATAATGGTGAAAAAAATAGTTTAATTAAATTATCTTTATCTCGTCTTTGTTGATCTGGTGTCAAAATAGAATTGACCCGTGGATCCATAAAAATAGCATTTATAAAGATGTCAGTACCAAATAATGAGCCTTCTCGTTCCTTCATTTTCGTAATTATTAAAGTTGCAAATTCTATGTTCATTTTAGCAAGCTTTAAAGCTGTTCTTCTTGCAATTTTTTTGTTAACACTTTAGCAGGTAGCATCATTTAATTTAACATTACACTCTTTATAAAGTTAATACTATCAGGCGTTACTTTTCGGAAGTCCATAGTTAAATTAAATAAATCTAACTACTTTGCAATATTCCGCCACATGCAAATTACCCAACTCTCGTATTTATTTATGCACAAGTCCGCCCTCCAAACCCACTTAGGCCGAAAGAATAGAGAAATAATTTTGAAAATAGAATAAATATGAGAGTTGTGTTATCGTGCAAAAAAAAATAAAAACCTCGACACGTGTTTCGCCCCCAACCAGGGGCATCATCAGGAGATGTCGATGGCTCGGCGCACGGCGACCGAATGAGCCACAACTCGTAAACCGCACCTATTTATATCCTAGGTTTTTTATTTCTACCCACAACCATAATACCAAATTATTTTATGTCTACCCACCACCGTTGTTTGAATGACGTATACCTACCCGCAGCAAAGGGGAAGAGGCGAAATTAAGTTGATCATTTAAAATATTAGGGTTCAAGTGTCTATGTTTGTAGATTTCTAATTGTTCCAAAACCGAAAGCCTCAGTCCTTTGTTGCAGGTGTGCAGAACGTCATAAGTGTGAGGATTAGGTAGGGAGTGACCGGAATCCAAATCCGGTGAGGGTGTTTATATTGGCCAAACCGGCCGTAGCTTCGCGACGCGGTATAAAGAACATATATCAGCTTTTAGAAACAATCGCCCAGAACGGTCTCATTTCGCAAAACATTTTTTTTTTTTTTTTTTGTACACACAGTAAATAAAACAGTAAATGGATACAAACTAAACATGTATGCAATGGCGCCACTTATCTCTAAAGAGATCTCTTCCAGTGGGCCTAAGAGAGGAGATCGTGATGCAAACAGGTCCTGATGTGTGTGCAGGTTAATAAACTTACATAAACTATAACTAAGTACATAAATACACAAATACATACATAAAAAGATATATAAACATACATAGACGTACAATAATTAAGGTAAGGAAGCGAGATAGTGTTCCTTGACTCTCGTCTTGAAGCCAGACACAGTTCTGCAGTTCCTTATATCGGTTGGAAGAGCGTTCCACAGTCTGACGGCATGAACGGAGAAAGATTAGGAGAAGAAGTCAGATTTGTGGGAAGGACAATTGAGGCGGTAGGAGAGGTGAGGCCGGCACGATTCATCTGATGCACGCATCAGTGTGAACCGCTCCCGCAGGTAGGAAGGATATGAGGGATTGTGTAGGACATTGAAGAGGAGACATAATAACCGAGTATTTCTACGAAGGCGGATTGGGAGCCACTTGAGTTCCTTGCGAAATTTTGAGACGTGATCATACTTACGTAAGTTAAAAATAAATCGGATACCTAAGTTTTGCAACCGCTCAAGTTTGTTTAAGAGCTCCTCTGTAGCATCCAGGCAGCAAGCGTCCGCGTAGTCCAAGATCGGCACGATTAGTGTTTGGGCCAGCGAGATTTTAGTATCGTGGGGCAAGAAACTCTGGAGACATTTAAGTGTATGAAAGGTGAAGTGGACCTTCTTGCTGACCTCGTTAATATGAGAGCCCCAGGACAAGTTGTTGTCGATAATAACTCCCAAGTTCTTAGCGGCATTGGTGTATTTGATAGGGATATCATCCAGCACGATAGCTAGAAGAGATGCCATATCCAGCCCTGCCAACATCTGCCGATTGCCAATTACCATGGCCTGAGATTTAGTGGGATTTATGTGGAGGCCGTATGACCTTGCCCATAGGCTGATGGCACTCAAGTCATGATTCATGACAGCGATGGCAGTCCGATACTCGTTGAGGGTAAAGTGCCTATACAGCTGTAGGTCGTCTGCATACAGATGGAAGTTGGAAGAAATGACTCTAACTGCGGAGTTGATAAAAATGGAGAACAAAAGAGGAGAGAGTACGCCACCTTGGGGCACGCCCGCAGTGAGATTGCACCAGTCAGACTGAGCGTCATTGTAGCGAACACACTGCGAGCGGCCCTGAAGATACAAACATTTGTTGGATTCCGGTCACTCCCTACCTAATCCTCACACTTATGACGTTCTGCACACCTGCAACAAAGGACTGAGGCTTTCGGTTTTGGAACAATTAGAAATCTACAGACATAGACGCTTGAACCCTAATATTTTAAATGATCAACTTAATTTCGCCTCTTCCCATTTGCTGCGGGTAGGTACGTCATTCAAACAACGGTGGTGGGTAGACATAAAATAATTTGGTATTATGGTTGTGGGTAGAAATAAAAAACCTAGGATATAAATAGGTGCAGTTTACGAGTTGTGGCTCATTCGGTCGCCGTGCGCCGAGCCATCGACATCTCCTGATGATGCCCCTGGTTGGGGGCGAAACACGTGTCGAGGTTTTTATTATTTTTTGCACGATAACACAACTCTCATATTTATTCTATTTTCAAAATTATTTCTCTATTCTTTCGGCCTAAGTGGGTTTGGAGGGCGGACTTGTGCATGAATAAATACGAGATCTGGGTAATTTGCATGTGGCGGGATATTGCAAAGTAGTTAGATTTATTTAATTTAACTATGGACTTCCGAAAAGTAACGCCTGATAGTATTAACTTTATAAAAACAGCCAGCATAGCTTGTCAGGCAAAACTATAAATTAAACTCACTAAACTGCACCGAATTGCTGTTCAGAATGTTTGGTTCAACCAACAGTGCAAACATCTGAATATAATACCCGATTATATTCAGATACGGTCGCGTAGTAAAAGCTTTGCCGCGTCAATAGCAGTAAACCGAGCTCAAAAAATTTGGCTCAACGAAGAGTCAAGACATTGGTTTTCGGTTAGGGATAATTTAAAATTACATTTAAAAGTTTTACATACTGAATTAGCTTTCTCCTTGCACTGTGTTGAATTTGACATTCTGGACGAAAAAGCTAGGGATATCGCGTCGATGGAGGTACATAAGAGGTACCTACTTCAACGTGATGAACTCAACAAGTTAACTAGGGGTAGGACAAATCAAGATTCAGGGACCTCTTCATTTCATCCACGCGTTACAAATCTCACTAGTACTCAATTCACACACAATGAACCTAGTCTATTAAATAAACGCTTTAAGTATAATATCCCCCGCAAAATCAATGAGAGGTCACTGGAAACACTGGTCGTGGATTCAGAGGTTGCTATTATCCTTAGTAAGTCTGATTCTAAGGATAGTATTAAAAACTTAGTATCCCATCATATTAAAACATCCTTACACACACAGACAGACAGACCCTCTCCCGATTCTATTACTGCAGGGTCGTTGCGGCGGAGGATTGTCGGCTCTGGTTTGGTCATCGCTAACTCCGATAAAGGCAACAGCATTGTTGTCTTGGAGCGTGATGACTATAACCAGAAAGTCGATGATGTTCTACAGACCGACGACTTTGTGGTACTACGATCGGACCCCACTAAAAAGTGTTCTAACGATTTGAAAGAATTAGTTAAAAGTACCCGCTTTGTTTTTGACAATGGGAAATACGACAAAGTTATACCAGTGAATCCACGACCTCCAATATTATACGGTTTGCCAAAGATCCACAAGGAAGGCGTCCCCATCCGCCCGGTGGTGTCCAGCATCGGTTCCCCGTCATATGATCTAGCAAAATCACTTAATAACATCCTTAGGGGAAGACTGCCTTTTCGCCTCGTCATAGTCTTAAAAATACGACTGACTTAATCAATCGTATACGGGATATCAAGCTTCCCCCTAATGCAAGGTTGCTTTCACTGGATGTCGATAACTTGTTTACTAATGTCCCTTACGAGGAATGTTTAACAATACTTAAAGATCTTTTTGAAAAACAGCGTCTACATCCAGGGGAGGCGGCTGAGCTAATCGATTTAACTTATTTATGCATGAACCAAAACTATTTTCAATTCAACAACAAGTACTATCTATTTAAGCATGGACTGGCGATGGGTTCACCTTTGAGCCCATTTCTGGCCGATGTTTTTATGGATAGGTTTGAAAATAGTTACATTGTAGGTAACGAAAACATCCATTATTATTATAGGTACGTTGACGATATATTGTTGTGTTGGCGGGGCACCGATGTGGAACTTACGGATTTCTTATCTCATTTGAGTAGTGTTCACCCTAAAATCAAATTCAAACTCGAGTTAGAGAAGGATCATAAATTTCTTAGATTTGACTATTACTAGAAATGAGGGTGGGCATGAATTCCGGATCTTTCGCAAACCCACTCATACTGACACAGTAATTCCTGCTACTTCCTGTCATCCTTGGCAGCACAAGCTTGCCGCCTTCCACAGCTATGTTCACAGGCTATTTTCGGTTCCGCTTTCTCAAATAAATTTTAACCGCGAATTAAATATTATTTATCAAATTGCTAAATCTAATGGTTACAGTACCAAGCTTGTGGACAACTTAGTTGGAAGGCGGCGAGCCTCAATTACGCGTAGTTTACTATATGCTGTTCCCATGGATCGTGACGTCCATCGGTATAGAGCTAGTCTAACTTATTTAGGTCCGATATCTGATAAAGTTGTCAAAATTTTGCGTAAAAATAATATTCATGTCGCGTTTAGAACGGACAACACTATCCGGAGAAACATTTGCAATGTTAAGGAGAAAATTGGGGATGACAGGAAGTCAGGTGTGTATAGGCTTAAGTGTGGGGATTGTGAGGGTGTTTATATTGGCCAAACCGGCCGTAGCTTCGCGACGCGGTATAAAGAACATATATCAGCTTTTAGAAACAATCGCCCAGAACGGTCTCATTTCGCAAAACATTTGTTGGATTCCGGTCACTCCCTACCTAATCCTCACACTTATGACGTTCTGCGCACCTGCAACAAAGGACTGAGGCTTTCGGTTTTGGAACAATTAGAAATCTACAAACATAGACGCTTGAACCCTAATATTTTAAATGATCAACTTAATTTCGCCTCTTCCCCTTTGCTGCGGGTAGGTACACGTCATTCAAACAACGGTGGTGGGTAGACATAAAATAATTTGGTATTATGGTTGTGGGTAGAAATAAAAAACCTAGGATATATATAGGTGCGGTTTACGAGTTGTGGCTCATTCGGTCGCCGTGCGCCGAGCCATCGACATCTCCTGATGATGCCCCTGGTTGGGGGCGAAACACGTGTCGAGGTTTTTATTATTTTTTGCACGATAACACAACTCTCATATTTATTCTATTTTCAAAATTATTTCTCTATTCTTTCGGCCTAAGTGGGTTTGGAGGGCGGACTTGTGCATGAATAAATACGAGAGTTGGGTAATTTGCATGTGGCGGAAGATTGCAAAGTAGTTAGATTTATTTAATTTATTTAATTTAATTACACTCTTTCGCAATACCTTGACTACTTTTATTTTGAGTTGCATTCTTACGCTCGACTACTTGTTTACTAGTGTGTTACGTGCTCTGCCTACACCAATTCTGCAAGTAGGGATGTTTGCCTCGTGTAGGTAACCCAGTTGCGCAAGAACGGACGTTGGACATAGAAACAGTAGAATCCGCAAAATCAGCACCTCGTCGTCGACAGCGATCACGTAGCATAAATGTGCTGACTTCGTAAAACGATTGTTTCCTGTACTTTGGTACTAGCATCGTCCAAGTCGACTTAGCTATAAGAAATTATTCTGTATTACTTTTACTAATTAAAATTTGTTTAAATAAACTGTTTTTTTTTAAGTCCTCCGGCTGTCACCTTCGTAATTGGCGCAGTCGGTAGGATATTCGAGGCAGTGCGCGGCGCGGTATAGGTTTTCAAAAATCGCTAACCTGCTGACTCCAATAGTCGCTGTCGGAAAAATCTGTCACCTCCAGACAGATAAGTAGACAAAAAGATTTAGACAGTAATAAAGTTTTAGAGTCAGAAAGTTTAGATTTAGATTTATTATTTAGTGTTGATTTAGATATTAACCCTAAAATGGCGTTCAACCCAGACACTATCTATAAAGCTTTGCGCGCGGTTCCCGACTTCGACGGGAATACGTACCTATATCCTAACACGGTTTATTAAAATATGCGATCAACTAGTTTCAACATATGTGAGAAACGAGCCAGGTCAGGAATTAAATAATTTATATGTATTTCATATTTCCTATCGGGGATCAACACATCAGTCATTTCGTAAGCAAAAACTGCACTCGAGGCAACATACCCCGTGTACTTCAAAGTTTTCATAAATTTCCCATATCTAGTGAGCTTACCAGCAAGACGAGCCGCGGGCCTGACAGACCTCAAAAAGTAAGAAATCTCAACCAAATATTTCTCTTATTCCTACCATATTTTGAGATGTCTATCAATCTTCCATTACCCTCTGTACTTTCAAGAGGATAAGGAGTTGCAATAAGTTATTGGTGTAATGAGAGCAAGTCTTTGAATTGTTTTTGATAATGAGACTCGAGATTCCCGAATATAGACCGCAAACCCTCCGCGTTCTCATGACTCATCTTGTCAATTGCAATGTGTGATAACACATCGGAGACCATTTCGCTTGGTGATTTGATCTTGATAATGAGGGCTTGTCCGGTATATTGGTCTACGAGAGCTCCTCTAAGGATTGGTGATGAGTTCTCTATCAGAGTAGGTAAGTCATTGTCACTTGGATGCGAAACCGGGGATGACATGGCCATCATCGATAGGAGAGCAACATAAACAATAACAAAGAACAAGATTATCTTAGGAGCTAATTCCGTACGATACTATGTCTTGTGTCGGTTTTTTCTAAACTTGTCTTGTTCGAGGAATTTTCCATCATCAGTCATTCTATCACCATGTCTTCGTCACTGTCTGATGAGCGCCTACAGTCAATTACTGAGGGTCCCGGTGTAGAACCTATAAGTCTGGGTTGAGAGGTGCTAGCTATTGATGGAAAGGCAACTTCTCTACCTGTGGTCTTAACCGAGTGAGATGTGATAACTCGGATCGCCTCTTCAAGACGACTCACACTTCTCTTAAGCCTCGCACTCAACTCTGGATTGATCCCTGTAGAACTCCCCGCTTCTGGCCGGCGATCTTGGGTTCCTTGTTCAGTTTTCTTTGTTTCAGTTATTGTCTGGATTATGGAGGCTTTGAGATCATGATAACTGTAGTAGTCGACCGGTGTTTCGGATGATCCGAGGTCTACTCCTTGGTTTGCCCATCTCGTGTTGAGGAAAGGTACTATCGTCTGATTTAGAAAATGCCAAGCCTGATCTGTGTCGTTGTTCTTGATAGTATCGTAGTAGATCTTAGGGAATGATGTCCTATCCGTAGTGAAGAGACTATTCAAATACTTGTATTGCATAGTACTTATAAATAAGGTCTTGGGACATGGGGTTCTAGGGAGAGCGGGGAATCGTTCCGTCTGGTCATTGGCGATTGGGTCAGGTAAAATTTCGTCTTCGTACTGTTCAGAGCTGGTCTCCTCTCTGCTTTCTGTCTGACTAACAGGAGTTATAGCGGGTTCATTTGGTTCACACTGGCTTGTTTCTTTGCTACAGCTTGGCTCGTTCATTTGGTGTTCGTGTTCTTTACCAACTCTGGAATCCTTCCTAAGTGACATAAAGAGATTAACGTTCTCTCCCTTCTTGACACGACTTTTCAAGAGAGTGGTGATGTAATCTAGAATCAGTTGTCGGACTCTAGATTTTGCGTGAGTTGCTTTGATTATCCCCGCCTCTAATATCTGATCCGCCGTGACGGTGTTAATGATAACTAGTTTTGGGTCATCGAAGGACAATTCGTCCTCGACCTGCTCTTTTACTTCTGCTAGTCCAATTGAAATCACCCGATACAGATTGCAGGAGACTTTTGGAGCCATTGTTCGTAGTGATCGGGGTGGGAATGACGGTGGGAGCGAAAATTCGAATTTGAGTTCGGATTGACGGAGCGATGGTAATATGTCTCTTGTCGGGTTTTTCTAAACTTACTGACCAAGTGTTCGAGAGAGAGAGAGTGTCCAGCGAGTAGCTGGGTTATTCATTGTTCATGTTTTTCCTCTGCAGTATCGACACAATCTTCCTTGCTTCTTCGTAGATTGTGTCGGTGGAAGGCCCAAGGAGCATTCCGATTTGAGCTCTGGATCTAAGATTTGTGCCGTCTTAATCAGGTCCGGATAATCGGACGATTTAAAGCATTGAAAATTCGGTTTCACCAGGTGTAAGTAGACAACGTCGGAGTCAGGGATTCCCTCGTTCCCCATCATTTGGGAGACCTCTCCTCTCTCCTTGACATATTTGGATACCTGACCAGCGAGAGGAACTAGACAAATGACTGCTCCTCCACGCGCAATTACCTGGTTTATGAGGGAATATGTGGTCATCTCCGATAAGGAGGTTAGGAAACTAACATGAGTCTTGATGGCTGATACTACGATGTCATCCGATTGAATTTTCGTAAGTTGATAAACGACTTTCCGGATCGATGACTGGAACGATGTAATAAATGGTATATTAAATAAAATTACGGGTTCCGCAGCCCGCACCATAAACGCATACGGAATCCCATCATAATTCATAATATTTATTTGCAATAAATGGGGTAGTACATAATAATGGTATTACATAAGCTTTAGGTAAGTACTTAGTTATGTTAACAGAGCAAGCCCACTTAGCCATATTCTGATAGCATGCAAATTTTTATATAATGTCAGTAATCCTAATTAATAGTTGAATATTCACTAGTTTATAATTTTATTTTATATTTAAACAAATTCGATTCAGCAAGATACAGATTACTAACATTTAACCATTTAGGAAATCATTAATCGAATAAAACACCTTATCGACTAGCCACTCCTTTAGAGCTGCAAGACATTTGTTTGTTGGCAGTGTCTTAATATGTTCAGGGACCGTATTGAACAGTTTCACACACATTATGTAAATGTTTTTTTGCATTCGGGTCGTTCTGGGTATTACGCCCAATACCAGTCTATCTGGATTTCTAATATTATTACGTCTCGTAATATCTTTTGCCCGTTTAAATACTTCAGGGTGTTGTTTTACAAATTTTATTGCATCAGACTGGCAAGGGATACGTAACGCCTTAATCAACAATTTCTCCGACCAAAGAGATGAGACGGCTCTTTATAATGACATGTCCCTTTTGTCCCAGGGTAGTAGCACCCCACAGGAGTACTATGACAAATGCCAGATCCTTTTTAGTACTATTATGACGTATGTATCTCTACATGAGACCATACCTACCACCGTAGATGCCAAACGCGATCTATATAAGAAGTTGACCTTGCAGTCATATGTTAGAGGTCTTAAAGAACCATTAGGGTCCCGCATACGATGCATGAGACCCGAGACGATAGAGAAGGCTCTGGAATTTGTACAACAGGAATTAAATGTTATGTACCTACAGCAACGTAACGACAGCATTCCCGAAAGACGTAACCATACTTCGTCTTCAAACCCTAAAATGCCACCGATGGTCCATCCGACCATACCCAAACCATTTAGCTTCCCTAGCGCAGGGCCCAGCTGGCATAAGCCTATGCCTATGCCACCGCAGCAGCAGCAGCAGCCGTGGAGACCAGGTTTCCAGCATACGCAGGTACCAAATCATCCCCCTAATATGTTTAATCGCACCCAACAAATGTTTCGTGCTCCCCCACCAAATTACAACCCCCATAGTAACGTATTTAAATTACCGAATAGGAACCCCCAATTTAATAATGCGAACACCGGACCAAAACCTATGAGTGGCGTAAGCCATTACGTAACGAAACCGTTTTAACAGCGCGCACCCCATGACTGGTCGCACTCTGGAAATCCGCCCCCCAACAATTATTTTAAAAACCGTGAGATGAATTTTAACGAAGTAACTCAGTACGACGATTACTATGACTACGACTACCAATATGAACAAACTAACTATCCGTGTGACTATGCCTATTCAGACTATTATAACCCCGATAACTATGTACCCGACTCTTATACTTACGGCCCGACTAGCACGCAGTACCAAGATTTAAATGACAATAATTGCATACAAACACCCCAACCTTGCATTTCCACCAATAAGGAAGTTCAAGATTTAGGACAAGAACCCCCGAAAGTCAAAATAGAATTAAATTTACAGTCTAAAAGAGAGTTACGTTACGTTCAGATTTCTGACCCCCCACTTAAATTGCTAGTAGACACTGGCGCTAATCAATCTTTTATGAGCCCCGAGGCAGTTCACAAGTAACCAACGCGCATGTAACTAGTATGCACGAATATTCGATTAGTTTACCTAATTTTGTTGAATTTAACGACCAGTCTAAAGTAAAGTTTTTCATTTATAAATTCCATAACCATTTTGACGGTTTGATAGGACTAGATTTATTAGACGGAGCTCAAATAGACCTTAAAAATAATTATTTAATTACTGATTACTCGAGAATCCCCATTCATATTTACCAATGTAAAATGCCTAGTTATCAGGAAACTATCCCTGCTAACTCTTCAAAATTACTTAACATACCTATTTATAGACCTGACGGTGACGTTGTGGTTCCGCAGCAATTATATTGTAATTGTATTATTGAAGATAAAATACTCATGCAACATACAATACAAATCCCGGACCAGAATACGATTGACCTTTCAGTATTTCATACAACTGTACCAATATACACTATTACGCTATGTGCAATCGCAGTGGGTATAGCCATAGCTGTAAGAAAACGACTTATTATATACAATCTACTTAAGAGTCGGAAACCAAGAGAGAAGATGCCCGAAAAACAACATGTAGAAGATGCCGTGACTTCGAATAACCAGGAGTATCCACCAGCATCATTTATGATGAAAATTCTCAAATAGCTGCTGTTCTAAGGGGGGAGGTGTTACGTGCTCTGCCTACACCAATTCTGCAAGTAGGGATGTTTGCCTCGTGTAGGTAACCCAGTTGCGCAAGAACGGACGATGGACATAGAAACAGTAGAATCCGCAAAATCAGCACCTCATCGTCGACAGCGATCACGTAGCATAAATGTGCTGACTTCGTAAAACGATTGTTTCCAGTTTTATGTAAAATGTATTCACTTTGGTACTAGCATCGTCCAAGTCGACTTAGCTATAAAAAATTATTCTGTATTACTTTTACTAATTAAAATTAGTTTAAATAAATTGTTTTTTTTAAGTCCTCCGGCTGTCACCTTCGTAATTAGTGCAATTACTATCTGATTACTTAATTTCCTGTTCGCAAGTAAGTAAATAAGTGGGTTTTAAACGATCGATGGAAACGAATGACTTCCTATCAGGATACTGTATGAGATATCCTTTATCGTACCTTTTAATTACTGGATAGGGTCCATCGACAGGAGGTTGCAGAGACTTCCTAACATAATCATTACGAATAAAAAAATTTTGACACGTTTTCAAGTCAGGATGTACAAACACGGATCTAGAGTTACTATGACTAAAGGGTCTAGGTCTTAAATCATCAATAGTGTGTCTCAATTGTTTAACGAAGTCCTCGCCGTTGCTGAAAGATTGCTCACTTACGTCGAAATATTCACCAGGGAGTCTTAGCGTTCTGCCAAACGTTAGCTCGGCAGCACTCACTCCTGTGTCGCTTCTAGGGGCCGCACGCAAACCTAGCATGACAGTATACATCTCGTCTATCCACGATCCAGAATTACTTAAGCGAGCCATTAATGAAGCTTTAAAATTGCGATGCCAGCGTTCAATAGCTCCGTTTGCCTGTGGATGATAAGGAGTGGTCCTAGTTTTATTAACGCCTAAGAGATTACTTTCAAACTGTCTGCCCTGATCACTCGTAAGCTTAATAGGACATCCATAATGCGTAATCCATCCTTCGTACAGTAGCTTGGCAACCGAGTTCGCACTTCAAAGGAAATGCTTCAGGCCATCCGGTTTGCCTGTCTATCATAGTAAGACAATAACGATAACCTTCCTCTGTCGTTGGCAACGGGCCTATAATATCAATATGCAAATGTTCGAACCGATTAACCTTTGAAAATTTGCCTAATTCTGACACGGTATGGCGTTGTATTTTTGAACGTTGGCATTGGGTACATGTCTTCGCCCATAGGCCTACGTCTTTATTCATTCCTGGCCAAAAATATTTGCTACTAACAAATTTTCTAGAAGTACGTATACCAGGATGACTAAGGCTGTGTATTGAATCGAACGCCATTCGTCTAAACCTTTGTGTTAAATAAGGTCGTATTGTACTATCCGAAACATTACAAAGTATCTGAGTCTTACAAAGAGGTATTGTTACCTTCCGTAACTTTATACTGCTGTTACTATCATGTAACATTTCCTGCGCTTGTGAGTCGTTGTTTTGTTCTAACGCTAATTCTTCGAAGTCGAACATGCTGGGACCGAGTATTGTTTCTACTCGCGATAACGAGTCAGCAACCACGTTATCCGGGCCACCTATGTGACGGATATCGGTTGTGAACTCACAAATAAATAATAACTGACGTGTACGTCTAGGAATTTTCGTTATTAGAATTCATTTTTCTTAATGCAAAAGTTTACGGCTTGTGACCGGTAAAAATAATCAATTCCTGGCCTTCGAACATAGATCTAAAATACTGTATAGCCAAATAAATTGCAAGTAATTCCCTATCGTAGGTACTGTACTTTTGTTGCGTATAGGTCATACGTTTAGAAAAATAGGCTAGCGGTACCCAGTTTCCATCAACTTGCTGTTGTAGGACAGCGCCTACGCAACTGTCTGAGGCATCGGTCATTAACGATATAGGTATGCCTGTTATTGGATACACTAGTGTTGCAGCTTCCTGTAAGCTTGCCTTACATTGTTCGAATGCTCTGATAGCTGAGTCTGACCACACAATAACCGATTTGTCTTTCTTTTTCGCACCGCACAGATAAATGTTTAATTCTTTTTGATACTGTGCTCCTTTAGGTAAATGACTTCTATAAAAAATAATCATACCTAGGAATCTACGTAATTCGTCAACGGTTCTAGGTAATGGGTACTCAATAATTGCTTGTACCTTTGTCGGCAGAGGTTTAAGACCTGCGGACACTTCATGTCCTAAACATTCGATTTTTTACTAAAATTACATTTTGATACGTTAATAGTTAAACCAACTTTCTCTAATCGCTGAAACAATGCTTCTAAATGCTTATCGTGCAAGATAGAGTTTTCTGACGCAACTATGATGTCACCTAAGTAACATGAAATAAATTCGCGTTGGTACTCTGAAAATTCAGGATTTATTTCTGAAATTCGTCTTCTAGATTCTGCAATACACAATTATTCATGAAACGTTGAAATGTGCTTGCTGCTCCTTTGAGACCAAATTGCATTTTAGGGAAAGAAAACAGCCCGAAAGTTGTTATTATGGCAGTTTTGTCTACGTCCTCAGGTGCTACAGGAATAAAATGATAAGCTCTATTTATGTCTCTACGCGAAAAAACTTTATTATTTGCTAAAATGTATGTAAAATCTTTAATATTCGGAATGGGATAACGGTCGGGCTTCGTGATAGCATTCAAGGCTCGATAATCACCACATGGTCGTATCTGACCGTCCTTCTTGGGTACCACGTGAAGTGGGCTAGACCAAATAGCATTTTAGGGAAAGAAAACAGCCCGAAAGTTGTTATTATGGCAGTTTTGTCTACGTCCTCAGGTGCTACAGGAATAAAATTAAAAGCTCTATTTATGTCTCTACGCGAAAAAACTTTATTATTTGCTAAAATGTATGTAAAATCTTTAATATTCGGAATGGGATAACGGTCGGGCTTCGTATGCATTCGTGGCATTCAAGGCTCGATAATCACCACATGGTCGTATCTGACCGTCCTTCGTGGGTACCACGTGAAGTGGGCTAGCCCAAGTGCTGTTAGATGGTGTACAAATCCCTAATTCTTGCATTAATCTAAATTCTTCACGTACCTTTTTGTAGCGATCCGGAGGCAGTGGTCTGGCCTTGGCGTGTACTGGTGGACCTGTTGTCTATATGTGATGAACTACTGGGTGAGCTGGTGGTTCTTTAAAAGATAGATTCGTTAAGTTAGTGTATTTACTAAGCAAGTGATAGTAAGGGTGCGACTCAGTTACAGTACTAATTGATTGCTGCTTACAGTTCACAATATTGGAAGTTACATGTAAGCTAGTTTCGTTATCAATCAAACGTTTGCCTCTCAAATCAACTAACAGATTGTAGTGTTGTAAAAAATCTGCCCCAATTATGGGCTGACTAACATCCGCAATGATGAAATTCCAGTTAAAAACTCTCCTTAAACCTAAATTTAATAATATAATATTCGCACTCTTTCACTATGTTACGCACTAACCTGTAAGATTTCGGAACCACTGAAATATTTGCACCAGAGTCAATTAAAAAACGCATACCATTATTACGTTCCGTAACGCAGAGTCGATGGTTTGCTACTGGAATACAGGAACCAACCGTTGCAACCTGTATTGCTCCTAGTTTTCCGGCTTTTTGTAGTTGCAGGGCTCGACGCACTTCCTTGCTTCTTCGCCATATCTATAGTGGTAGAAACATAACCAATTCGGGTTCTTCGAGTTGTTTCTATTGTTGCTGCTACGTCTTGAACGTTCGCGAGATTGAGAACGGGAACACGCGTTTCTACGCTTGTAATTTCCGGTCTTTTCCTTTCCTATTTCAGCAATTTTCGCACTTAATTTTGCAATTTCCGCTAAGAGTTTCGATGTACTGTCTGCACTCGCGCTTTCGGATATGGCTGCTACTTGTGCTGGTTGAATGTTTTCTACTATTTTATCCGCTATAGCTGCCAAACATTCCAAATCCTTTGTATCTGCTGCGGCTAATAGACTTCGCGCTGCGGTCGGCAGGTGATTCTGCCATAGCACCTTGAGGGTGTCGACAACCACCTTGTCGACAACCCCTTGCTAAGTCTTGCATTTTTCGCAACAATTGCGAAGGGTTTTGATCACCGAGGTCCATTTCGCCAATTAATTTCTGTATTTTCCGGTTCTCGGATTCTTCGTAAATTTGTAGTAATCTACGCTTTAAAAGGTCATACTTCTTTTCGGTTGGCGCCGTAATAATTAGGTCCAATACCTGTTGGATTACTTCCTTGCCTAGCTTGGACACTACGATGTTGAATCTCGCGTCGTCGCTCATCTTCTGAGGTAGTAATACGGCTTCCGCATGGAGGAACCAAACTCGTGGTTGGTCGGTCCAAAATGTAGATATTCGGGATGCGACAGAGATAGCTGCAAGTCCGACGTCTTCCACTATGACTTTTTGCTCGGGCGCGGCTTCGGTGGTCGCCATTTCACTAATTTAATTACACTTAAGTCTTTTACAGAATTACTAAAACAATTCAAGTATGCAGGCGCTCGCGTAAAGGTCTTACCGCGTGTTCGCTGGGCCACCTCTAGAGTTACCCCCTTTTAAGCGTAATTAGGTACGATTACGCTGTCAGTCACGCTAACGAACGTCGGGCTCACCACTGTGGGGTTTAGATATTCGAGAGAGAAGTATATATACTGGAAGGTGCGTGTTCTGAGTTACTATGGCACGTGCAGAGTACGTACCCACTGGAAGCCCTCTTCCACCGTAACTGCACGGCTAGGATGATTAAATAAAACGTTTCGTTATAAATTCTGACTGCACTGTTTAATTACTGAATCTAGTCTAACACGGTTACAAGATTACTATATCGCGAAGGGTTGAGGTGTGGACACAAGCGAACGGCCGAAATGTTGGGAGGTAACTGGCGTGGGCTAGTGCTGCGACGTGCCGCGAATGGAATTCGCTGCGTAAGCAACGCCGTGCCTTGTACAATGTACTTACTGTGTCCCTACAGCGGTTTCACGGGTAGCACCCCATGCTATCTTCAAAATATATATTTTGAGAACATTTTATACGTGTCCGGAGGTAGGTATCTACCAGCTATTATTTTTTTTGTAAAAACGTAGTTATTTTTCACCAATGCTGCTATTATAGAAGTTAGGCAACACACCAAAATAAACAAACATTACACCAAGCCCACTAAAATTACTATTAGATAAGCAACATAACATTAAGGAGTTATTCCCATTTGTCCCCGCCTTGATTGTCCCCGGCGGTGACAAATGGGAATAGTTATTTTTTTTCCATTCCCATTTGTCCCCACTTTTGCTTGGTTGCTTAGAGTTATATTGTATTATTATAAATCGTATTATATATCTATCTATACTATGAACTGACTCGAATAGGTTCCTTAACTTCACTAATATATTAAATGTGAGGTTATGGTTAATTTTATTTCTATAATCAATTAACATAGCATTACAAAAAAACGTCAAAACTTTATTTTAAAACGAATTTAATGACAAGTAATTATTAATAATGTTCGATTAACCATATTTACCTTGGTGTACCTGTAGACATGTACATGTACCATGTACTGATGTGACACATGTACTTGTGATACATTAGTGCAACTGCAAAGTAAATGCGTTTTCATACTGGAGTAAAGATTAAAGCAAACTTTTTAATTATATTTTATAACATATTGATATAATAACAATTTATGAATTATTTGTTATTCTTACTTATGTTGTGCATGAATTGGTGAAGCATTTATTTGTAAGTTTTGTAAGAGATGCGTTCATGCTGTCTGAACTGAATGCGCCTACGATCTGGTTACTTGGTAAAGGGGCGTAGCTAACTCAACGATAAGGATGAGTCATAATTGGCACCGCTTTCTTCGCTCACCTATCTGCTGTGTTAGTACAGTCTTAACCATGTCAGGGTCAAGAGCGTCGTGTAGTTCTGGTGCAGTGTCGTTAATTTATATAAGAAGAGGTAATGGAATTATTTTCTTCGCGGAGGATATCAATTTCACAAAAAAAGGACTTATAAAAGTGGGTTAACTAAATGGGAATGCACCAAACGAAGAAACAAGTGCAAAGGAGTTTTAAAGACAAAGGTAAGTTTATGTTGTTTATTTGAAAATCTATTATTCTTTACATATTTTGAAGAGTATAATTGTGTTATTTAATGATTCAAATCAATCAAATTATGAATTATATATATTTGGCACTGTAGGTAAAGCTTAAAACCATTTCGTTTAATTAATCTTTCAAGTTCGATTATAGTTTATAAGATTATAGTTTACTAAGTTTAGAATATTATAAAGCCTTAGAATATTAAACAATAAGGAATTAAAACATAAATAAAAAAGTGTAGGTAGTAATTATTGTAAATAATATGTTGATCGGTACAAAATAAGAATTATTGTAAATATTAGACTGATTAATCTGTGATAGATATGTTTAAAAATAAGGAATTATTATAAATAATAAACAACATTTATTTACAGTAAGAATTACAATATACATAATTATACACTAAAAATATTTACATCATTCTACTAATTATATAAAAATAATAAACACTTTTATTTACAATAGGAATTACAATAATAATTATAATAAAAAGAATAATCTGCGATAGATATATGTAAAAAAAGACTATATAAGTAACATAATTATTTTATTACCAGTAAGTTTAGAATATGATAAAACTCAATTATTGTCAATTATTGTGAATATACTCATTTGTGATACTAAAATAAAAATTATTGTAAATTATATATTGAGTTCTTATTTCTTATTCTGTGATAGATATATCAGAAAATAACTACATTATACATTATAATAAGTATCTAATATATTAGCTATAAGGGTAGGACCAGAAAGTAGGTACATAGGTACTATTTTATATAATAATATTTAAAGGGTATAGAAGTTAGTTAATTATTTTATTTTTGACTCTAGTAAGAATACGCCCTTACTTGAAGTTTTACTAATGAAACATTTTTATTTTAGACTGTAGTGTACCTATTATAATATATTGACAGTATAAGATATATATATATATAGGTACAAAAAAAAAAGAGAAGATTGAATTCCCGCCGCTGCATGAGCGACAGGAAAGCCTCCGTACTGACCAAAGTGAAGCATCTTTTAATATGGACTTTAAGGCTTAAACATTCTCTCGAGATGATCAAAATGTCTTGTAAAACTAACATGCTTAGCGTAATAGAAATCCACTCTCCTAACCATGTCATTGAGATTTGCGCTTTCCCGCACTTGGAGTGTTGGAGTGGAGTGAATTATTTGAAACTTATGTATATTGTCGTTTAATAGCCAAACATCCTTTGAAGGCTCAACATCTCCACCTATAACATGAAATTCTACGAATTTATCGAAAGAAATTGTGGTTTCACTAGAATTATTCGAATTAAGTGTAATTTTAAACGGGTCGGGAGTTCTAACAACCTTGTCACTAACAACAATCTCTCTTGGGATGTACCAATCTAGCACTACTTTACGTGCGGCATCCCTTTCTGAATATAATGTGAAGAGCAGATCACCCCTGGACAGGTGAATCTGCCATTGATTCATCGACATTCTCGTACATGTGCCGACGTGTTCATTCGTTAAAATTATTCCCTGCGAAATTCTAGCTTCACGGCTTCTAGTGGGCATCTCATAAGGAGTTAATGTATAAGCCACATTATTCGTGGCTCCAAACCATTCTGGATTGTTAAAACATTGGGCAAAAAGGTCAGCATACGCAACTGAATGTGGAGTGGAATAGGTAGCATCAGCAACGTTTTCGAAAGCATTCAGGAAGTTAACATAATCCTGAGAAATAGCCAAACGCAAATACGCAGTCAATCCTCCAGTTAGCCCGTCAGTAATTATCTTGAAAGAGTCTCTAAGTGATACAACACGTGATAAATCCATCCTAGTTATCATTGCTCTATGTTGACGGAACATTTCAATAAGCAAGGAAATCTGAATTAACATGTCCGATTCAATGGATAGCTGGGTCGGTACATCAAAAAGTGATTTAAAAGCGTTAGGAAGATGCATAAAATATAGAAACACACTCTTTAAAGCGATTGTCATGCGTATGGGAGGACCATGCAACCCATCCAAATGCTCATGGAGTCGACACACAACCCTAGTTGGAAGTCTGAGTCCATACTCATAGAACGAACGGACAAACGAAGACAAACGAATCAGATATGTCGCATAACGCTCTTGGTAGGCAGAAAGGAACGATGAGAAACTTTCTTTCTCAAAAGTAGATATGTTGGTGCACATGCGAAAGATGATATGCCACATAGGGGGCAACACAGCGATGAGTTCTTCATTCGTGATTTGAGCTTCAGCAGGAATAACAGGTCGTTCCATACCATACACCGGAGCATTTACAACGTCGTCATAGAGA
This sequence comes from Nudaria mundana, assembly GCA_963556515.1. Classification (NCBI taxonomy): domain Eukaryota; kingdom Metazoa; phylum Arthropoda; class Insecta; order Lepidoptera; family Erebidae; genus Nudaria; species Nudaria mundana. The sequence continues at coordinate 9,986,023 of OY748309.1, forward strand.
GGATGAACGATACGAGTTTCAGCGGGACACTGGTGATTTAACCAACCAGATCCTTCATCGATGTGAGTCGCTAAATTTAATGATTCATTGTTTATTCTGCCTTTAAAAGTCATACCCGTCCGGGTCCCAGGAGTCGAAGTTAAACCAAAACTGTGAGCGTTATCTATCAGATATTCGTCTAATAATTGAGCTTGATCTTCTGAAACGTTAGAGAAAGTGCGTGAACATGTGAAAAGTAATTTACATAGCAAGACAGCAAAGACGCGCAGCTTAGGGGAAGCACCACTCAAAGATGAGAAATCAAAGTCTAAGATAACCTGCGAAGGATTCAAAAGAGAGTAGAATACCTTTTCGAAGTCGCCTTGCGCTTCACTCGTGAGAGGCATAGACATTAAATCTTTAATAACCGAAGAACGCGCAGAACTAATATTCAACGAAGATGAAAGATCAGTGGGTGGAATTGTCATTTCAGCTTGTAATTGAGTCAAAGACATACAACCAACTACAGAAATAAAGTTTGATAATGGAAAACGTTCAATGAGTCTGGGTAAACCGCTACTGATATGCTCAAGGATAGCTACGCATGCTATGTCAGGCAAACCAGGTTCGCTGTGCTGCAAAATCAAACCACGACGTCTACAAAATGAAATAAATCGTGTTCTGTGCGCGCGGTAAGCAACTGAGTTCGTTAACGATACATGTGATTCAACGCATTCAGTGACAAATCGTCTACGTACATTAATTAAAAATTCAGGATAGATAACGCCTAAGCTTACCCGCATACCATCTCTTCGCATCTCAGTATGATGTCGCAAGACATCCCTCCACGAGTCATTCACACGTGAATAAACACTATCAACAAGTGAGACATCCAAACCATTAGTATTATCTCTTGGCACAGTGGTATTAGACACAATCTCAGTAGGAGGATCCTGTACTATTTTGGTATTATCTGAGTAAACTTTTGTAACACACTCAGTAATTGACTTTATTAATTCAAGCGGCGTCGACGCGCTTTTGAAACTCGAAATAGGAATGGGGACCAAAACAAAGCGCGTAGAGTCAGAAATTGGAATTAATTTATAACATGGTTGATACGAATTAACCACCTGTACCTCGACAGAAGATTTGTCTAATATATTCAAACTCAAGCCAACGGTCGTAAAAGTAGATGACAATGTAAGACGCTTCATTGAATCAAGCAACCTTGCTCTTAAATTTTCAAGACTTAATCCGATATTCACTACTTCATTATTAGCTTCGGCAGCAGCGATGGCTTCAGATTTCTCGTCCGCCATGATGCAAATCACACTCGATACAGCAGTTTAGCAATTACCTCTTTTTAAAAACAAGGTATATAATACTTTCCATACATCATGCAATAGCTTTATGTTTGTCGTTTATAAATCTTTTTTTATTATAACGTCATTAAATTTCAATTTATTCAACAAAAATTAATTCACATCACTATTCAGTTTAGCTCTGCTACTGCCGCAATCGCGGGCGTCTAAATATATTTTTTCGCAATAATCACCACTGGGGACAAATGGGAATTTTTCTTTTCTGGTCATTCCCATTTGTCACCCCTTTATCGTTAGTGGGGACAAATGGGAATAACCCACATTAAGTAGGTTCATATAGGTTCATACCTATATCAAATTAATATTTTATTAGCATAAAATAATTTTTTATTTACCCAATCACCATTTACACTTACCAACATATAATCACTAATCACATTCATTTTGGTTGGTATTTACTAGATGACATTTCTAAAAAAAGTAATATAAATCAACTGTGTCAAACATACTTATATTAAGTAGGTACCTATATTTCATATCTTTACATAAATAAATTAATAGGTGCTAGATACTCGTTCCTTTTAAGGTAGGTACTTCTTACTACCTTCACCTTCAATACTTTTCCACGTTCGTTTATCAAACACGTGGAAGTCTTCCTGTTCTCGTCTATTTCTAAGTATCGATACACGGCGGACTTCTTTTTACGGCCCATTTTTAAATATAGTTTTATTTTTATTAATACAATTATGAATTCTACCACTCGCAATCACGACGACTCGTTTGGTGAACTTAAATAAACCGTACTGCGTTAGTTAGTCTACGCCATGTTGCCGTTCCTAGGCGCTCCCTTCCGCACCGGCGGGCGCGCCACGGCGGCGGCGCCACGACGCGACGTGACGCGCGGAGGGCCGCACGGCGCGTACGCTGCACGAATTGGCAACAACGTAAGTAACGATAAAAGTATCGATACTTATAGCGGTAAATTATAAACATTATCATATCGGATTCATACTAAATTACTTTTACTCGTAGTACCGTTAAAATGGTATCTAAATGAAAGTATCGTTAATTATCGAAACTTATAGTGTGAATTTGGTAACGTTAACAAGCCCAGCAGGGTCATTCATAACTGTCCGAAACTTCCGTTGTCGACACCGAGCCGTGAGTGGTCTCTTCGGAAGCACAAACGCTATTCAGAGGTCCGAATTCGATAATTTTTGACAGATTTACTCGGCAGGGAAGACATTGATTTACGATATCTTTTCCGACAGCTAAAAGGTGAAGGGAAAGTTTCCGCTGTGTAATTAATATTCATATTTAAAGTTTAATAAACATTGGGCAAATATAACCCATATTATTCAGGCATTGTTGTTTTAAGGTAAGTACAAATTATCTATATTTGTATTTATTGTCTATAAGTACCTATTAACTACTAAAACATAATTTAAGGTTATGTTCGTATTTATTGTCTTTATGTAGCTACCTCAACGCTACTAAAACATAATTTAACGTTCATTAGGTACCTACTCATTACTGTTTTTACTGGGCAGATGGAGTACTTCGCAGTTCGCGCCAGAATTGAGCGTAATAACACGGCACGGAAAAAGAAAAAACACAATGGTGCTGCATCGTGCATTGAGGGATGTAACAAACCCCTATAATGACCCGAGATTTAAAAGTGTGTATAGGCTTACACCGAACATGGCCTTTGGTTTGATAGAAGATTTAAAAAACCATTTCCCCTATACTCATACAGCTGCTGCAATACCTGTGGAACTTAAAGTAAGTACCTATACTAAAGTTATTGATTGTTGAGGAAGGCCTTGCCAGTGAGACCAAAGATGAGGCCTAAACCTACGTTACGCTGGCGCCCGGACGGACACCCGCGATGGGTGTACGCGCGGGGACTCGCCCGGAGCCTCATCCGTCGCAGCCCGTATTACGCGGTGTCGCTAGTACTATTTTGGCTTTGTGCGCGTACAATAGTGTAGTTATGGAGAACTTCATATATTATTACATAGCAAAACGACCCCAAACGACACAGCAAGAAGCCCCGCGCCCGCGCGTAGTTATGGAGAACTTCATATTATTATATTATTACATAGCAAAACGACCCCAAACGACACAGCAAGAAGCCCCGCGCCCGCGCAACAAGCCCTAAGGCCTGATAGCTTGCACGTTTCCCCGTTACTCGGTTAATGCCCAGTAGAATGTACTGTATGTCTCTCTACACATACACAACAAAAGGAGCTATAGTGCCCTCCATCCACATCCTGTACAATAATACTACTACTCTTGCATAGGTGTTAGCTGCCCTACATTTTTACAGTCAGGGTAGATACCAGAAGGTTGACGGGAGGGATGCCACCATTAGCTTGAGTCAGGCCTCTGTATCAAGAGCCATAAGCCAGACTACAATGGCTTTAAATACACCACAAATTTTAAGAAAGTGGATTCATTTCCCTTGTGGTGTTAATGAAACACAAATTTTAATTCAAAAGTGAGTATACATTAATTCAACAACAAATAACACACAAAAATTAAATAACAACATTGTTACTTTAAAATAAATTGAGATCCCTCAAGGATATAATTTACATCTATATGCTAGATAACTATGGTTTGTAAGGTCACTTAGCACCGCACGGCATACAATAATTTACTAAATACTTACAAAACTTATTTCTAAGAGATCACAATAATCACAAATATATAAATACTTATAACTTTGGCACTTTTTAGAAATTACAGAAGATTTGGAATTCCGGGTGTTTTGGGTTATGTGGATGGCACTCACATTTTAATAAAAAAAACCTTCAGTGCATGAGGATTTGTTCGTAAACAGAAAAGGTCAACATTCTCTAAATGTTCAACTGGTAAAAATATTCCTTAAGTTTACATAAGACTACATTTTAGTACAAACTACTAAAATGTAGTCTTATGTAAACTATAATTATATACATAATGTTTCAGGTTTGCGACAGTGACCTAAACATCTTAAATATAATGGGGAAGTACCCGGGTAGCACACATGATGCCTTTATATGGAGATGTAGTCTGGTAAGAGACAAAATGATTGAGTTAGCATAGTTGAGTTAGAAACATAACCTGCTTGCTGCTAGGTAAGTCTAGGTAATCTGTAACAATAGTGATTATATAAAGTTGATTGTAAACAAAATTAATGCAAATAATTTTTTTTTCAGGAGATTCAGGTTATCCATTGGAGCCTTGGCTATTAACGCCAATTTTAAATGCAGAACCTGAAGCAAATAACACATCATTGCACATACAATCCCGCAGTTGTGTAGAAAGGTGCATCGGAGTACTTAAAGCACGGTTCCGATGTTTGGTAAAATACCGCATTATGGAGTATGATCCAACAAAAGCAGGTTGTATAACCAATGCATGTTCAGTATTGCACAACATGTGTGTCCAGGCTCGCATGGAAGAGCCAGAATTAGACAATGAAATTGAAGCATCTCGTGCAGTATTTGATCCATAGTTCCAACATGGAGAATCTCATTTATATAATAGGGGATTACAAGCTCGAACAAATATAATAAATAGATTAAATTAAAAATTCTGTTGTATAATTTTCCATTTACCTGATAAATTAATGTAGGTATATAAATTTATTATGATGGCCGCAACGTTTGCAAGGCATCAGCAATGGCGTGTATGGTAGCTACCATATTTTCCATTCCTGTAGCCACGGCCTCTATTGCTGCTGCCTGTCTCTCTAATATGCTTAACAATGGATCATCTGTAATTTAATAATTATATATATTATGTAAAAATTTTGATATTTGGTCCATTGCATGTACATGAATAGCTATAAAGACATGTATGGATACCACAACTCTGATTGAAAAGAAAGAGTAATACCTTTTTTCCTCTGCCTCCCCAATACGGGTATAGGCTTTTGTACGGTTTCCACTTCTATCTCTTCATCCTCCTCACATGTAAATAATTCCACCTCACTAGCAACTTCAGCACTGGCAGCGGCAACCTCGGGTACCTATTTAAAATAAAAAAACTCACTCACACTTTCTCGTAATACAAATTGTTTACTTTACCTTTACGTTAACTTTACTGTTTTTACATAACTAGTGTGTTTGCAAGAGGTCGTGCAGAAATAAATGTACAATACCTGTACCTGACCCCTGCTAATCCCTCCACCATCTCAATGGCGTAAAACTGCAGCAGGCCTTCTTCCAGTTGGGTAAGGCCTGCTGCACTGGGTCCACCACCTGTCCCATCTCGTATTTTTTTTAGTTTAGTATATTTTGCCTTCACATCACATTTCCAATACTGCCAAGACTGAAACATAAACAAGACTTGCTGCATATTCACTGTTATACAAAAACGATTTCAACGGAATATGTACTTACTTTCAGCCATTTATCTGGGGTTTTTGTTGCCCCGGGGACTACGGCATTCAACAGCTGCGTTAGCTCTTCTAACATTTTCTTTTTTTCCCGCGCAGCGACAGGCCCCAGGACTCTGCCTCAGGCAAGGTCTTCGTGGCCCTGCATATAATTAAATAGCAGCTGACGCTACGCAAAGGACACTCGTTTCTGTAAAATGCAGTTTATTTATTTTCATTTACGTATTATGTGACGGCAATAGGCTTGCCCCCTATACCGTTACATGGGACTAAGTAGACTTAGTCAATATCTTCCATTTATATCTTCCAGAATTATAAATTATACACATGTCATGGTTATGTTAAAATTCAAATTCAACTCATAATTACAATTATTTAGCTATAGCAGCAATATTGATATTGATAATAATATAATGGAATACTTACACTCATAATGTCCGTAAAATTTCAATATTTAAATTACGCGACGGAATTAACAATAAGTCACAGAAAAAAAATCCGATGGCGACCCGAGGGATGAAACATCGATGTTTTGTTGGAGGATTTTGTGTAATTTCCAGCCTCTGTTTGATTGATTCCTGAAATACCAATGTTTTGGCGATTCGTAGTGCTGTAGCAAGTCGTTCTCCGAAGTTTCTGTTAAATTGAATTGTAATCCCTTCAGGCGTTACGAATAATAGTCGTGTAGCTTCCGCTTCGTCGAAAGCTTTGTTTTTGCATAGGGGAAGCACAAGCTCCTGGTTCTCTCTGATAATTTGAGTACGACTTGAGTTATGCTTGAGTCTCGCATGTTGATAAAGGGCATTCTGTTCACCTCCAGTGTCATTATTTTCGATTGAACGCTTATGACGCTGTTGTTCAGGACTGACGGGATCCTCATGTATGTCTTCATCGGACATAGCAACGCCAAAATCCAGTTTTCTTTGAATTGTGTTTCGTTCTGTGCTTTCGCATCGAAATAGATTATTTCTCCCTTCGGGATTTCCAGAGTTACTTTTGTATTGTTTAGGATCAAGTCCCAACGAATGAGCGACGCACATTGACATCTTTTTATCACGCTCGGTGAGAACTTGTTTAAGTGTTGTACGATTATCGCCGGAAGTAATGTACTCAAGAAGGCACTCAACACATGCAATTTGAGAACATTGGCGTTCTTTGGATCTAATAGCTTTGCCAAGGCGGCTGTTATGCCCCTAGTTCTTTGCGGTGGAGATGTAAATGATGTGATAATGTGGTCTTGTTGTTCCTGTATGGTAAGCGATGACTTTCCAAGGAGACAGTTTATTTCTACTGGTGTGAGGTGGTCTTTCGTCCATTGAACAATCCAGTGTGTCGTGCCCGATAATTTCTTGGCTTGTTGTTTTGCTTCTAAAGCTTGTTGCGCCTTTGTCTCCATCTGTTGTCATTTCGTCGGCGCTTGACGTAAGTTCCAATTGGCTGCCCCTCTCTTGCGTGGAGCCATAGGTTCCGGCGTTGGAGGCGATTGGTGTGGAGGACTCTCTGGCGATTCTACGTCGGGGCTCATAGGAGAATTCTTTTCTTCCGGCGGGAGTGTGAATGTATATGTCCAGTCCTCTTCTATTGGTTCTACCGGCTGAGAATCTTCCATTGTTGCTTCCACTGTCTTGCTCATTGTTATGTCCGATTAGCTCCGCGACGTTCACTGAAGTGATAATGTGGAACGCACTGTACATACTGATGTCCTGTGTTCTATGCCATCCCTTTTTATATTAAGTTTATAATGGATACCGGAGAATATAACACGCCAGTTGTTCAAGTAGAAAGTGGTCGGAAGTCTAGACGTCGTCGTCATTGCAATACTCCAAAGACATCTAAATACACCGAAGATGGAAAAAGTGATCCAGATTTGGACTGTTATCACCATTTAGATAGTAGAATAACAGGCAAAACTTCAATTTAAAATAAGTCAAACAAGAATAATATATTATAACAAAGTTGGCTCCCGCATTAAAAATGTTGAAGTTAGTTTAAACTTATTTTACCCCAGAATCAAGAACCTTTCTGATATTCATCTCAGCAACAGTGAGGTGTCCCTTTTAAATAAGGGCTTAAAATATTCCATACCTAAATCATTTAACAATAAAAAATCTTTAGAACCTTTGGTAGTAGATGCGGAGGTGGCAATCATTAGAAATAAGGGTGACATAATGTTGAAGGCACTGGTTGCACAAAAAATCGATTCTGTTTGTTTGTCTGGTACTTTTAACTCCGAATTGACTGTACAAAGGTCGATTCGCAACAAACTTAGGGACGGGGATGTGGTTCTGAGTAAGGCTGATAAGGGTAACACCGTGGTTTTGATCCCGAGGGAGGATTACATAGCAAGAGTCAATGACATCATTTCATCTGATGATTTTCAACACTTAACCTTCAATCCTACAGCTAAGTTCCAGGCAGAACTAAAGCTTGCTTTGAAATCCACGACTTATTTATTCCCTGAGAACTCTTCGTTGCATAAAACTTTGATAAACATAAATCCCAGTTGTCCGTTGTTTTATGGCCTTCCAAAAATACACAAGGAAGGGTGCCCAATTAGACCTGTTGTCGCATACAGGGGCGCGCCGGCATATAATTTGTCGAAGTTTTTGAACACAATCATTAAAGAAGCAATAGATTTTAACCCAAAATTTTCTATAAAAAATAGTACTGACCTCATAAACAAGATTAAAAATATTAAGTTACCGTCCAATGCTCAACTTGTGTCTTTGGACGTGAAAAGTTTATTCACTAACGTACCGTATAATGAAGTATTAGATATTTTGAGACACAAATTAACAATAAAAAGGATCAATTTTAATAAAATAGAGGAAATTTATAACCTAACAAGATTGTGTATGACTCAGAATTACTTTCAGTTCAACAACAGTTTTTTTCTACAGAGGAATGGTTTGGCTATGGGATCGCCACTCAGTCCTTTAATAGCTGAAATATTTATGGATGCATTCGAGACTAACCACATAGTTGGGAACGTTCATGTCTTGTACTATTTTAGATATGTGGATGATATTATTATGTGTTGGACAGGAACAAAACGTCAGCTCAGTGTCCTTGTCTCCAAGTTGAACTCAGTACACCCTAGAATTGATTTTTCACTAGAGTTGGAGTCAGATTCCACTCTCAATTTCTTGGACCTTTCAATTACTAGAAGGAACGGTGTTCATGAGTTCCGTATCTATAGGAAACCAACAGTTACAGACACAGTTATTCCTTACTCATCCAATCATCCATGGCAACATAAAATGGCAGCTTTCCACAGCTTACTGAGCAGGTTACTGGCGGTACCGTTGAGCCCACAGGCATTTGGTGAAGAATTGTCCATCATTTGCTACATAGCACAAAGTAATGGCTATGACGTAGGAATGGTTCACTCATTATTAAATAAAAAACGTAGAAAGGCTAGTTTTCATTTATTATATCCGATTCAAGATCCACCTAGGAAGTACACGGCCTGTTTGCCGTTCGTGGGTCCCGTCTCGTTGAGTATATCAATCAATAGGCAATTTCATTCAAGATACCCTATATAAACACTGATATATAAAAAAAACAATTATTGAAAAAAAAAGTATTTTAAGATGTATCGTTTTGTAAAAACGCTGCTAGAGTAATTTTTACTCTCATGCCTAAAAAAATCTTAATACAACTTGGGTTGTCTTTGATTTTAAACTTTCATGACTAACTCTCTGTTAACAAAATAGTTTCCTTTACATTATTTGAAAACACAAAAAAATCGTCTACATATAAAGCTATAATTATTATTACACCTTTATCAAACTTTGTAAACAAACATGGTTCTAATTGAGATTTTTTGTATCCTAGGGATTGCAACAAATCATCAACTCGTTGGTACCATGCCCTAGATGACTGTTCAAGCCATAAAGCATAAAGCATGATAATGAAACACACTGCGGTTGGACAACGACTGACTTATTATTCAAAAAATAATACAACTAAAACATCACAGTTGGCGCTGCTGTTGACATTTTGTTATACATTCTAACAAATTTAAATTGTGTGAAATAGGCGTATTTCTTAATTCTAAGATTGCCGTAAGCTCAGTCGTAAATATACCAGCTTGAAACATCGACGTGTTTGATTTATACACACAACCCTTCTGTAAATGTCCTCGCCTGTAACCTACAGGCGAGGACATTTGGTACTCTAACTTACATTGGTGACCCCGACCGAACTTTCGTCTATTGTGTGTATTTTCGGGTAGTTTCGGTAGTGTTTGTGGGCGAAATTATATACATATACGAAAATGAGTCTACCGCAAACGACTCTACTACAAGCGACTCCGCCGCAGGTGAGTCATGTAACGGATCAAACAAGTGTCACGGCTTTAGCAGGCATCACGGTATCGTCCCGATACCCGAATTTTAGACGGATGAACCACGACTCTGGTTCGTCCAATTCGAGGCTGCCACGGACAACCAGAAACTCAGCGAAGCAAAACCTGGAGGTGACAAAATTGAATAAGTCTGCCATAGAACAGGTGAGCGATTTGCTGTTATCCCCACCTGAAACGCATAAATACCAAGCGCTCAAAGACAGATTGCTCCAGGTTTTTGAGAAATCGGAGACTAGGCAATTCCAAAAATTGCTTAGTGAGATGGTACTGGGCAGTCAGAAACCATCGCAACTGCTTCGTCGCGTGAGAGAGTTGGCGCGGGGGAAAATACCAGATCCCACTCTCAAAATCATGTGGAACAGCCATCTACCTCCCGCAGTTCAGGCAGTGTTAACGGTGACAGAGACAAAAGAGCTGGAAGGTCTAGCCACTATAGCGGACAAGGTCATGGAAGCGATCAAACCGCCGGAAATAGCAGGAGTAGCAATTCATAGCCCCCACTCTGAGACCGGAAGTTCCACAGATTTAGCTGCCCTGGTAAAGCAGTTGAGCATTGACGTGGCGGACCTAAGAAGACGGGAACATCCACATCGTCCGCGAAGCACGGCTAGATACCATAAGCGGTCAAGGTCACGCCCAAGTGACGATAGCAGGAGCCGAAAAAATTCGGATTGGCTATGTTTCTACCATTACAGATACAAGAACAAGGCTATTAAATGTATTGCACCGTGCAATTGGAAGAAAGAAAAAAGGGCCAACACAACGGAAAACCAAGTGCGGTACATACTAAGACGGAAAAATGTACCAGCTTGTTAAATAATCGCCTGTGCCCAAGCAGCATCACAAGCTGTATAACAGCTCTATTAAAGTTCGTTTATACTCTTAATGCTGTATTTCTTGGCCGCATAAAGGCTGTATAAGCGCTTATACAGCCCTTATACCCCTGAAATTGACACAAATTATACAGCGTTTTGCGTTATATTAGCTGTACAGTAGCTGTATAAGCATAAAATAGGCTGCATAATAGCTGTTTTGCGGCTGTACTATGGTGTACGAGGAAACCAATACACTCCAATTACTACATTGTAACTCAATTGTAATGCTTTACGTTGTAAAAAGTCTGTTGAACAGAGTTACAAAAGAATTAAAACGAAATAGAAGATATAATATTAATGATGGCGTTTATTAATCAGTATTGATCAAAGTGACATTTATTATAACCGCTTTGTGTTTAAAGATTTGGAGATTCGATAGGCGCAGGATACAGTGTATTATCATGCAAAAATAAATTTATTGTGGACATATATATGTTTTGTGATAAAAAATAAACGCGCCAGCAAAATAACCAAGGAAGAGATAATAAATAAGGTAAGTAAATATGGTTTTTATAGGTTAGAATTTAAAAATGTTTGAATTAATGGACGTAGAGCCTCATTGGTGCATAGTGGGTTATTGGACAAACTGAAAATATTGATAAACATAAAAAACATTAGTCTAATTTTTATGTACTCATGTTCGTAATCTTCAATTTGTAATTGATAAAATGGCGACAATTTGCTAAGCAGCCTAAATTCCATTTTGATGGTCTTATAGCTTTAATAGCTGTACTATGTAGGTAATGGATACTAGTATTCAGCTTTTAGCGGTTGATGGGCTGTATAAACGAATAAATTTACTATTAATGTTGCATAGCAGTGTTTCGAACATAACCTGTAACTCTTTTTAGGGATACGTAATATTAAGTGAAAAACCAAAATGCACTGAAAGATCACATCACGTTTTCGAAAATAAAGTATTAAAGTTATTTTTTAGAAATTTCAAAGCAATTATTGTAGATTTGCGTCCTAGAATTTGTAAAGAAATAAATAGGTGAAGTGATGCAGTCCAAAACATTCCGCTTGTATTCTTAGTTGCAAGCGGTCGTATAACTCCTCCGCGACAATTAATTGCTCAAAGTATTCACGCAAATTTGAACCCAATTGCAAAAATTAATAAGTGCCATATTGACTCTGCTACTGTGATATTCAAAAGTGCATTAGAGCTGCGACGGTGATATGCAAATGTTTGCCCTTCCTTTCTTACCTCGCATCTAACGTCCGCGACTGAGGGGTGACCTCCATCCTCACCTACACATTATGTGGTGTGCAGCTTAAAGCGGTGACCCATATTAGAGACCTGGGAGTTGTTCTGGATTGTAAGCTACATCTCGACCTTCACATAGACAGTATAATTAGTCAAGCTTTTAGAATGTATGGTTTGGTAATGCGAACCAGTGTTAACTTTACAAGCCCATCAACCTATATCTGTTTATATAAGACGCTTGTGCGACCGCAGCTTGAGTATGCGGTGTCCATTTGGAATCCATTTTATCATAAATATAACGATGCCCTGGAAACTGTCCAGAGGAAATTTCTAAAATGTATAAATTATAAATGTTGTCGCCAGTATATGTCATATGACCAACTGTTAGATTTGTATAACTTGCTAAGTCTAGAAAGCCGACGTACACAGCTGCAAGCTATGCTGTTATTCGATATATGCCACAATAGATACGATTGTTCTGAGATTGTTAATGGGTTGTGCTACAGGGTGCCTACGAGAACTCCTTGCCGTAATCAATGCCAACTGTTCGCGACCTTAAGAGGTCGCACCAATGCTGGCATGCGTTCACCTATGCACTTTCTAGTTAAAACCTATAACGAAAAATTCAATAACATCGACATATTGGCTAGTCGTCCAAGTACATTTAAAAGCTTGGTGATTAGGAGTCTTAATCTAAATCCTTCCTGATAGGTATATCAGATGCGCTGTTGGTTTTTTTTTTGTATCATTGAGAACATCTATATATATAAAAGAAAGTCGTGTTTGTTACAACACTTATAACTCGAGAACGGCTGGACCGATTGCCATGGTTTTTGATTTGTTGAATTTGTTTCCGTCACGAATAGCAGAATACATCTTAAAAACAATGAAATAGATGCTGATTTGTTTATTACATGTAAAACATTAGTTGTACAATCCTGTCAAATAGTGTAACAACTATTTTTTTTTTTGGAGCTTATGGCCTGGTTGCTGAGAACTTTAAGCAAAAAATTTATTTTTTTCTGAAGACATCATGTGTGCGTTCAGAAATTTATTTTTTGTAAAATGTCGACAAAGTTCAGGTAGTGTTATATTTGTTTGTTTTAGCCATTAATTTTCGAAAATTATTTATTAATTATTAATTTTTAATTCCAGAAAATAATACCTAAGATTTATTCTACAGTAAAAACATAAAATCATAGGAAAGGAACAAAATAAAAAAGAATAAAAAATCTGTTGGTAAAGGTTATAAGAATAAGGAAAAAAAATCTACAGGTTAACAAAACTGTAAATGTCTTTTTACAGGTTGTATATGATTTTTCTTGATAAGATATTCATACGTAGTGGTTATATACTCTTTGAGCTATTGTCTATGTCTCGAAAGTTGTCACTGTTATTATATTTGGTGGTTTTATGCGAGTGCACATTTTAATAACAATGCCGCGTCCTAGAAGATCTAATCTTTCCCATCGAAGCCGTAATGCAATTAGGCAACGGAATATCGCGAGTCAATTATCTGATGGAGAACGAGAAATTGCACGAGAACAGCGCCGCGTTAGTATGGAGCAAAGAAGGGCCTTAATTCGTGCTTCTCAAACACAAGAGCAAAGAGAGGCAGCCCGTGAAACGGCTAGGTTAGAAACGAGAAATCGTCCAGCTTATCGTACAGATGAACAGAGATAATCTTCGAAGTGCAAGAAGAAATGGTTCAAGTATTGATTTGAATCGAGCAGCGTTTCTGTATGATTGCACCATCGACTTCAGCTTGCATCGTTTAGTTTGCATTGGTCCAATGGACGTTGTTTGCCAGCATTGTGGAGCATTGAAGTTTGCTGGTGAAACGCCTGGTTTGTGCTGCCTTAGTGGTAAAGTGAAATTGCCATTATTGGTCCCGCCACCAGAGCCATTGTGCTCCCTGCTTTATGGCGAAACACTAGAATCACGACATTTTCTAGCGAACACTCAAAAATACAATGTCTGTTTCCAAATGACTTCATTTGGGGCGGAAATTATCGAAGAACACGGATATAATCCGACATTTAAGGTAATTTACGTTAAAAACTTTATTTTCTATCATTGTAAAAAAAATCTGGAATGTAGTTTGTTAGATTTCTGTATTTGTCTCTGAAATAAAAATGGCATGTTATTATTTGAAAAAAAAAGTGTTTGTAAAAAAAGTGTTTGAAAATCTAACTATAACTATGGTTTTGACTTTACAGATTCAAGGCCAGATTTGCCATCGCATTGGATCATTGCAACATATAGAAGATGCACAACATAAATTCTTGCAAATATACTTCATGGGCAATATGGAAGAACAACTTAACCGGCGTCAAGGGATCAACACAGCTACGAAAAGAGCAATTCTCCAAGATCTGAAGCAAATGCTTCATGATCATCATGCATTGGTCAGGCTGTTCAAGATTGCTTTAGAGCGCAGGCCAAGTGATTACTATAAAGTTGTGATCAGAGCAGATAAAAGACCAGCTGGAACACATGAACGTACATTTAATGCTCCAACAATCGATGAAGTGGCAATCCTGATTGTTGGTGAAAACTTGGAAACACGTGATATTGTACTTACACGACGCAATACTGGGCAACTACAAAGAATATATGAAACACACCGTTCATATGACGCGTTACAATACCCGCTGATGTTTTGGCAAGGAGACGATGGATATCACTTTAATATCAAAATGATTAATCCATTGAATGGTAAGATCAATATTGTTGTTTTCATTTTAACTTGATATACATTTTATTCTGTTTGCTTTTAGTACTGAAAAAAAGTTGTAATTTCTAATTTAGTAGAGAGTAGCTGTAAGAGTCGTTAACCTATTACGGGTTCTAAAATACAATTTTTACTGCATTTGTTTCAGGTGAGGAAACTACCAAGAAGGTTAGTTCGATGAATTATTACGCATATCGTTTGATGATTTGTTCGGGGACGTACGGGAGTAATAAGAAAGTAAGATAGTTTGTAGGTGAAATGATGTTAATTTATTGTTACTAAAAATAGTTCTAAATTACTATAAAGTTAAAAATGTTAATTAATAATTATGTTTGGGAAGAATAATGTTAAAGTAACAAAATGTTAAGAGTGCACTCGCGACAGTATAAAATGTTTTCTGTTGACCCGATCGCGACGATATTTCGTTGTACACTAGATTAAAAATACTTAATAAATTATAAAATTATCTTGGCATAATTAATTAAATGCGGCGTTGCAAATGCAAATGCCCTGATTTGGGTTACACGTGTTCTGTGTCAGCATTACACCGAACATCTTGCGCAGGGCGGAAATGAATGAGATGAACTAATCGATAAGTAAGTTAAAAGTAAAATGCTACATTTGATTAAATCTTAATTGTTAGTTATTTTTCCTAAGTAATTCTAATTAATTGTTCTCCTTTTCACTGCGAATGTGCTTCTTAAAGACCGGGGATGTGGCCTTATTTTTACACTGAGAGTCCTCTGAGCTGTCTGCATCATCCGTTCGCGCACTAATTGTTGATTCACAATGTTCGGGCACTGGCGGGCTCCGTCGGATGGGTGATTCCAGAACCACCATTCCCAGAGATGTGGCGGTGGCCTGCCTGCCGACCGCCACAGCAACGACGATACACGCACACTCCTGTTACCACGACAGCTACTCCCCAGGATGCGTAAATCAGGATATAGTGGTGGACGTCGTGGACTGATATGCTCGATAGGTCCTGAGATAAAACTTGTTCTTCCTTCATGTTTTTGATTCTTTTCTCTATATCGCTCCATAGTTTAGAATTTTCCGTCAGATTCTCGGTTTTCTCTTCTATTTCGGGTACTGTTAGGTTTATAATGTTGTTAATTGGGGCTATCTCGAAAGTATCTAAACTCGCTGACACTTTCATGAAACTCTGTTGTATTTTGTGGCCATATATTGTAAAGTTTTCAGTCTTAACGACACAATTTTCATTAATATGAATGATGTTCGCACCGGTTAATGTAAGGGCTTTCACTTGATCTCCGCATAGGGTTCTAATCGGACATTGATTACAACAAAATTGAAAGTATCGATTCATCGCAGTGAGGCTAATCCATTGATTCTTACACATAGAGGTCACGGTCTCACATTGCTCATTATTTTTAACTCACAGATCCTTATCTGCGGCTAATCTGTATATTGGAGTTTTCAACTGACATAGGTATGTAGATGAGTCACGGGCTAAACAATGTTCCCAGTCTCTATCGGTAATGGGTAGGTAGGAGTCCTTTTGAAGGTTTATAGCCACGTGATTTTCTAATGGTTTCAATGTTATCATATGGTTTCCAATGGATTGTGGTATGGGAATGATGTTGTATAAGTCGTAGTTGTCTCGACTAGTCAGTGGGACTCTTATCTCAAATATCAAATACTGATCTGTAACCTTTGTTTTGACTTTTAGCAAGTGGTAGATGTTATGCATACTGGTTTGTAAATTTTCAATTGGGAGAGTGAAACCTTTATCCAATTGACCTGAAATTATGTTTAACTCATTCTGTAGTTGTTGTGGATCGATTAGATTTATGTTTAACTGGCTGTTATAAATACTCGTAATGGTCTGCAACAAACTGTCTTGGATATGTTTAAGTTGAGTCAGTAAATTGTCGGCAGCAATAGCACACATTGAAAAATCTGTCATAGTCTCAGTTAGCTTTATTTCATTAATTGTGATGCTGGAAATCTTATCTAGAGAATCCAAATGTTTGTTTATAATTTTGTGCTGCAGTTGCATAGTTTCCTCTGTTCTCTTAAGTAAATTAAATTGAGCTTCTACTATAGAAGTTTGATTTTTCCATAATAGGGCCAGGTGTTTCTGATTGCTTCTTACGAGAGTAATGTCCTTATTATACTGACACCGTTGATAAGGCCTCGCCGCCGTCGTCGCGTCTCCGTACTCACGTGAGGATGTAACAATAGTTTGTTAGTATGTCTTAATTCATTGATCGAGTGACCTAATTGGATCATAACAACACCGCAATGCGAAACCTCTTTAACAGTGGTACATATTTTCTCGAGGTACTTGTAATATTTTTCGCAGGTGGAGGTTCCTTCCCAGTATGGGTTGAGATCGTAATATGCAACAATTTTCCACTCATCTCGTATGAGCTGTATGTTGGATAACTTGTCAAAGTACATGCCTCTTTGATTATTCAAACTGTTTACCGTTAAACAATCAGGTGTTGTTATTAATGTTAGTAGGTATAAAAGGGTCAGTACTATTGTAATGAAACTCGATCGCTTGTTTTGTTTCTGTCTCTTACTGTCTTGGGTATTTGTAGTGTTCGGATCAGGTTCAGCTGAATTTGTATTTGTTTGTTCTATCGGTAACACTGATAGTTTAGTGATCGGTCTTTTCATGAAGCCGTTTTTTGTTTGTAACGTAACTACTCGTACGTTACCGTCGTTCCCGGGGTGAACGTCCGTAACTCTTCCCAATGCCCACTTTCCTGAGGGAAGGTTGTCTTCGTGAATGACTACCAGCTCACCCACCTTTATGTTTTGTTGACGAGTTAGCCACTTTCCTCGTGATGATAATTGACTCAAATACTCAGATTTCCATCTCCTCCAAAAGTCTTGAACGAGTTTTTGAGTTAGATGCCAGCGGGTTCGTGCATCTTCTGCAGTTTCTATTACCGTGACTCCGGCTCTGCCATTTAGGAAGTGAGCTGGGGTCAGAACGTCTAAGTCGTCTATATTTTCTGTTAAGGCACACAGTGGGCGGGAATTGAGGCAAGCTTCTATTTGGGACAACAATGTTGCATATTCTTCAAAGGTCAGTTTTTGTTGTCCCACGACGCGTCGTAAATATCCTTTTAAGGACCTTACGGCTCGTTTCCATATACCTATGGCCGAGGGCCACGCTACCACGTTAAAATGCCATTCAATATTCATCTCAGTGACTTCTGTCAAAAAGCTGTCACTAAAAATACTCTTTATTTGTTTCCACTCTTCCTGAAGAATATTATTAGCTCCGACAAAGTTAGTACCATTGTCGCTATATACATGACGAGGCGCTCCTCTTCGGCTGACATTCTTCGTAAGGCAGCTAAGAAGGCCGAGCTAGTCATATCAGATACTTTTTCTAAATGTACGGCTTTGGTCACCATACACACAAAGATAGCGATATAACCTTTCATTGTTAGCCCGCCTCTCCCCTTGTTTCTTCTCACGCTCACAAAACCCGTATAGTCGACTCCGGTGTGATAGAATGGGCTTGCGGGGCATGTACGAACGGCAGGTAGATCTCCCATAAGCTGTTGTTGCGGTTTGTTGTCATGTTTGCGACAGGTAATGCATTTCCGAAGCTCTTTCTTCACGGCATTGTTGCTACCAGGAATCCAGTATTGTTGCCTTAACGTGGCTAGTGTGAGGCGGGGGCCCCCGTGATAAGTTAGTTTGTGGGCCTGTTCGATTATTAATGTAGCGAGTCGAGTAGTCTCTGGTATTATTTTGGGGTGCTTCATCTCAGCGTTAAGGGTTGCATTGGCTAGTCGACTCCCCACTCTTAAAATGTTATCCTTGTCCATAAAAGGATTTAACTGCAGCAGTTTACTCTTTGAGCTCACTCTGCCTTGTTTTTGTAAGCTTTGTATCTCGGTTTCATATACACTCATTTGTACGTGTTGGATAATAGTATATTTTGCATGACGTAGCTCTCGTAACGTGAGATAGCTGGGTCGTTGTTTATTACGTATGAAGGTGAAGGCTCTCTGTATGTAGGCCAAGATACGTATAATTTTATTAAGTGAACTATATTTTAATAATAATTCATCAATAATGGTTGAGCCGCTATGTTAACTATCACATTGGATTGTTTTACCGATCTTTGTTCTTGGTCGGTTGTATATGTTTGTGTGTTCGCAGGTGTATACGTAAATGTTAAGAGCCACTCGGGGCCCTCCTTCCACAATTTTTGTTGTTTCAGTAGTTGGGAAGGATACAGACCTCGGCTCGCAGCGTCGGCAGGATTGTCTGTTGTAGAAACGTATCTCCACTGTTCCGCAGCTATAATACTTGTTATTTGGCTCACTCTGTTCGCCACAAAGGGTCGCCACTTGTTGGGCTCTCCATTCAACCATCCTAACACTACTTTCGAGTCTGTCCACCCGTATGTTACAATGTTGTACGTACACCATGCATGTTTTATTTTAGATATTAATTTCGAAAGTAATAGAGCTCCACTTAACTCTAAACGGGGTAATGTAAGTTTTTTGTTAAGAGGTACAAGTTTTGTTTTCGCGGCTACTATAATCGAGCGTGGTTGATTCTGTATACGTGCATATACAACGCATCCGTATGCATGGATCGATGCGTCACTAAAACCATGCAATTCCATGACGTCATGCTCCTTAGAGTAGACCCATCTTGGTATACGGTAATGTTTAATGTTTTGTATATCTTTTTGTAACTTGTACCATGCCTGTTGAATCTCCGTACATACTTCGCTATCCCACTGAGTGTCTGTTTTCCAAACTTTTTGAAAGAGTAATTTCATCTTTACAACTACAGGCGCCAACCACCCTAATGGATCAAATATTTTCGAAATCTCTGATAGTAAACTCCTCTTTATTAGTTTTCGTGGGTTCGATATTTGGCAGTCAAATGTAAATGTGTCGTCAGCTGGGTTCCAACCCAAGCCTAAAATTTTGGAAGTGTTTTCTGTTTTAAAATTAAATGTTTCATTTGGGTTGGTTTGTGGGTTTGGCAAGAGTTGCTGATTGTTAGAGGACCATTTTCGTAAGTTAAAGCCTCCTAATTTTAGGAGTGTGTTCAGGTCCTTAATGAGTTGATGGCCGTGTTGTATGCCGTGCGTCCCGTGGACTAGGTCGTCCATATAGAAGGCTTCTTGTAAGACTCGGGAAGCCTCTGGATATGAGTCCTGTTCATCATTCGCAAGACGCTTCTAGGTCATCATAGCAAGAAAGGGCGCTGCTTTTTGGCCATAGGTTATTGTTGCCCGGCTTCGGTAAATAAATCTTTAAAAGACCTCCACTGGTTGTAATTACCACTAAAAGTAGGAATTTCTAATTTCGGGGTAGACTTCTCCCTATAAGAGACGGACCACATTTTCTTATTTATTTCCCTTTTCAGGGTGTAGAATTGTTTCTCTCGTTGGGAAAAATTGGAATCATATTCCCTATTTTCCCCATTAAGTTCGCAATCAATTTGTAAGTGTAATTTATCTATTGCAGACCATCGAGTTTCGAGAGTTTTGAGGGCGTCCTCAAACTCCCATTTTACTGTTAAATCGTCGATGTCAATGTTCGCGATTGTTCTAGTAAAAGCCCTAAAGTTGGCCTCCTGTTGTCGCAGGGTTTCGTCCAGACGGCTGTAGTTGCCCTGTTGCCTGCGCGGTGCTAACGGGAGACGGTCTCTCATCTCCCCAAATTGTTGTGGAGAACTAACCGATATTTTCGGTAGCTCTTCCTGTTGCAAACCAGTACCCGAAGTTTCTAGCTGTGATGTCCCTAAATGTATGGCTGACACATATTTTTGAAAAGTCGCATTTGCTTGCTCAAAGCTCTTATCGGTAAAATAATGATCGTCGGGACTAAGCTCGGTCAAGAGACGGTCGTGGATGTCTTGGATCGACTTCCACAACTCGTCAACTTTATTCCATTTCTTCCGGTAATACTCTGGCTTACTTTTTCTTTCCTTACTATCTCTTTTAAAGTTCGCAAAGTCGGTCTCCAGTTGGTTAAAGAGACCACATTGTTCTTCAATTAGAGCCATAGTAGTAGATGATAAAAAATTGGAAAGATCTTACTTGTAAGTCTTCTCACGTAGCTGTAGGTTGCGCTTACTGTGCCGGTGGCTGTTGGTTGCGCGTACGTAGACTTCTGCTTTTCTTGTCACTACCAACTGTCCCCTAATGTTTCACTAGTTCGTACTTCACACGAATAGCACTCTGTTTGAGATACGAAACGCGCAAAGTCCTTTAGCTTCGAAGGACGAATGTTCGGGCACTGGCGGGCTCCGTCGGATGGGTGATTCCAGAACCACCATTCCCAGAGATGTGGCGGGGGCTGGAGCAGGCGCGGACGCTGCCTGCCGACCGCCACAGCAACGACGATACACGCACACTCCTGCTACCACGACAGCTACTCCCCAGGATGCGTAAATCAGGATATAGTGGTGGACGTCGTGGACTGATATGCTCGATAGGTCCTCAGATAAAACTTGCTCTTCCTTCATGTTTTTGATTCTTTTCTCTATATCGATCGTGAAAATTCTGACAATTATTTGTTGGGATTTCGTCGACTGCTTCAACAATATTGCGTTGACATGTACGTTAAAATCGAAACGGAGCGCCTGACTTTCATTCGGTTGAATCAAGCTAAATTGCGTTCGGAATAGTATATCCATTTACGCGATGCAATTAGCACAGAAGGAGATTCAGAAAATGTTGGTCGATTGACTATTTTACCGGCGACATACATAGGTAGCCCGCGTCATTTGCATGACTATGCGCAAGATGCAATGACATATGTTCGTAATTATGGTCGGCCAGATCTATTCATTACATTTACATGTAATCCGAAATGGATAGAAATTATTCAATTGCTGCTTCCCGGACAAACATCAAGTGATCGACACGACATCACCGCACGTGTTTTCAGGCAAAAAATTCGGTCACTAATGAATTACATTGTTAAGCAACACGTCTTTGGGAATACTCGATGCTGGATGTATTCAATCGAATGGCAAAAACGAGGCCTACCGCATGCTCACATTCTGATTTGGTTAGTCGAAAGAATTCGGCCAGATCAAATAGATGACATCATATGTGCGGAGATTCCTGCTCCTAAAACCGATCCAGACCTACATGATGTTGTAGTCACGAATATGATTCATGGACCGTGTGGCACTATCAACCGACAATCACCGTGCATGGTCGACGGCAAGTGTTCCAAACGGTATCCACGAAAATTGACGGCAGAGACCATTACAGGCAACGATGGTTATCCATTGTATCGGCGTCGATCGCCCGATGATAATGGTAGAACTATCACAACTAAAGTGAAAGGAAACGATTTCGTAGTTGACAACAGTTGGATTGTTCCATATTCGCCACTTCTTTCCAAAACATTCAAAGCACATTGTAATGTTGAGTATTGCAATTCGGTCAAGTCAATTAAATACATTTGCAAATATGTCACGAAAGGGAGCGACATGGCCGTTTTTGGTATCCAAACATCCAATACCAACGATGAAATCACGCGCTATCAAGTTGGTAGATATGTGAACTGCAATGAAGCAATTTGGCGTATATTTTCATTCCCTATTCACGAACGTCATCCCACTGTTTTACATTTGGGGGTGCATCTAGAGAACGGTCAGAGAGTATATTTCACAGCGTCGAATGCTGCTCAACGTGCCGAAACACCTCCAGCAACAACACTGACCAGTTTCTTTGCGATTTGTCAAAAGCGATCCGTTCGCACGAACTTTGCTTTACTCAGAAATGCCACGTTATTACACTTGGAACGCTACATCGAAAAAATTTCAAAGTCGGAAGCAAGGCGATGCAGTTCCTGGTCATCCAGATATGCGTTCTACTGATGCTCTTGGTCGTATTTACACAGTTCATCCGAAGAATGATGAATGTTTCTATTTGCGGTTGTTGCTGGTACATGTTCGAGGGCGAACATCATTTGAATCACTACGAACTGTTAATGGTATCGTGTGCCCCACATTTCGTGCAGCATGTCAAGAGCTAAATTTGCTTGAAAACGATACTCATTGGGACACGACAATCGCTGAAGCAATTATTTCTGCATCTCTAAGTCAGATACGCACATTATTTGCTATCATCATTTCAACATGCTTCCCATCGAACCCACGTGACCTGTGGAACAAATACAAAGATAACATGTCAGAAGATATTTTACATCGAATTCGCGTCAGCTCAAGAAATTCCGATCTTGAGGTGAATGAGGAGATCCATAACCAGACTTTGCTCTTGATCGAAGATATGTGTTACCTAAATAAACGCTTGCCTCAAAGCATCAAATCTGTGGCGATATGTAAAGAAACTTCAAGTGTCTGTAAATATGAGAGTTGCATTGTTGAACGATCTATCTGCTGATGATTTCTCGAAGCAATTGCTGACTATCGGTAATGGCCGTGTTCCTGTTGACAAATCGAGCGGTTTGATTTCATTTCCTCCAAATTTATGCAATTTCGTATCATCAAAAGACGAGCTTATCAACAAAGTATTCCCGGATATCATTGCTAACCACAAAAATACTAAATGGTTAAGTGAGCGAGCAATTTTGGCCGCTAAAAATAAAGATGTAGATGACCTCAATTTTATAATTCAAAATCAAATCGTAGGTACTCTGTATTCATTCAAATCTATCGACTGTGTAACAAACGAAGAAGAAGCCACTAATTATCCAACTGAATTTTTAAACTCCTTGGATGTGCCTGGTTTACCACCGCACAATTTAAAACTTGAAGTTGGCTCGGTAGTCATCATGCTTAGAAATTAAAACCAACCAAAACTGTGTAATGGAACGCGTTTGGTGATAAGAAAACTGATGAGCAATGTGATTCACGCGTCGATACTTAAAGGAAAATTTAAAGATGAGGAAGTTCTTATTCCAAGGATTCCGATGATCCCAACGGATATGCCCTTTGAGTTTAAACGAATTCAATTCCCGATTCGTCTTGCCTTCGCCATGACGATCAACAAATCACAGGGCCAATCCTTGACTATTTGTGGCCTCAATCTAGAAAATGCATGTTTTTCTCATTGTCTATTGTACGTGGCATGCTCACGTGTCGGCAAACCATCTCATTCTGTATGTATGTTTTCATCATCATTCATCATAATAAAATACTTTTTTGATTCTATCTATATAAATATATTATTTTGTATCATTGTTTTACGTTCATCAAAGCCTAAATTAGTTCAGCTAAAAAGTAACACGACATTCATTGACTGTTAGGCGGTACGAAGTTCGCGGGGTCAGCTAGTTTATGTATAAATAAAATAGTTGGAGAAAATTTGTCTTGGAGCGAGCACCACGACCGCTTTACTAATCTGTGGTGAACGATGTTGGTGGTGAATTTGATAATGTGTTTTAATTAATAGGTGTATTTAAATGTGTAATTTGTCACTATTTGTTTACCCGAATAAACGTACAAAAAAAAATAAAAACATGCAATTCATCAATTCTCACAATGCATCTTCTACATCTGGGAAATTATAAGTTTAGGTTTATGAATATTATAATAACACGAATCCACTATGAAACATTAAACAGAGTCTTCTCCAAAACCCAAAAACTTTGCTTACGAATCTGCGATGCTCTCTCAGTGCACACACACACATTTAAATCATATTTTATTTGACTCTTTAAAGTAAACAAAAGCGAAGTCGAAATATTTTACGTTTTACTCTGCGTACTCGTAAGGTATGGATATGTATTGCTGAGTTGCAAGTGGCTGAGGTAGGTACACAGAGTACTCTTATGTGTGTCATGTGTGTATAATATTTTGTTTTGTTTAGTAGCGGTCAAGAGCGCACGCCGCCTGCCGTTTTTAGATTTTCGCTCGCGGTATCATACTTGTGCACAAACATACTAGGTACAACAAAACTAAAACAATTAGATATTTTATTTTAAAGCTCGTGTAAATTAATTGAATTCGGCAGTAATAATATTTCAGAGTGTATCCTAAATCTTTTTACAAGCGTTTATTTGTGACCGTCAGGTGAGCGGGTAAATAAGCTTCAATTGTGAGCAGATGTGCATGAGAGGAATGTGTTTTTAGCCTCACAACTAATAACATGTTATCGATCTGTCTGAAATAGAAACTACCTTCATGTTGTTTGATTGAACTAATCTAATATTTTTTTGTATAGACTTGTAAATTACATAATAATGTTAGGCCATAGATTCAAAAATAATTAAGGCAAAAATAAAAGCTTGTTTTAAAAAACATTTTTTATAATAAGTACTTACATATTTATTTATTTTTTAGGAAAAATGCCGTTCAAGATTGTGGAGACAGTGGAGAAAGGGAAAAGTTTAATTTTCATTGTACCCAGTTTATGGGAAACAAATGGCATTTTAATTGGTCATGAATGAAAATTGCTTACCTGCAACTGGATGGTCAGCCTCAAGGTGTCGAGTAAAAAGACACTCAATACCGTCCTTTTCGGAAGCAGATAGAGAATTAGAGCTTATGCTTGAAAGAAGCGATACGGATGACACCGACAGAGAAATACAAAACAGTAAAGTGCAATTTCAAAAAGAAAACGTGAACTATAACGATTTAGCAGAGCAGTTGGTTTGTATATTTTTCTTGTTACATTATTTTGATTAGTAGTTATCTCGGCAAGTAAGCAGATGTACTCAAATTTTCAAAATCCGCACCCAATTGCATTTTTATACTTTAAATTTTATAGGTTCACTAGACGAACCGCCCCGTCATTGCACGGTTAGAATAAGTAGTTTTTATTGAGGATTTTCTTAAAACTTGCGAGGTCTTTTAGACCCCCTTAATGCCAGCTCATCGCAAAATCCTTACTTTTTCCGCGAATGTCTACTAACTGTAAACTAAATTAAATTAACTTAAACTAAATTATGGGTCCAGCAGTTTTAGAGGTTTCGTGATGAGTTAATAAATAAGGCACAGAGCCATATTTGATATTTGACGATCGTTCAGCGACTCAGGCTCGTTGACAAGCGGCGCGTGGTTCGGCACCGGCGCGCTTTATACCTATTCAATATGAATATTTTGTTTGAAATGTTTACATTCCGTGTTAGACTTATAAATATTTTGCAGTTAATTATGTTAACTGCAGCCGAAGGTTCCAAAAAAAAACCAATTTATTTAGAATATTTTTTTTTTTTTTTTTTTTTATATTTGGTTCGCCAAATTTACGCCGCCCGCCTGGTGGTAAGTCGTGACGACGTCTAGCGATTGTGGGCCACTCTCACAGCACACATTACTATTGAGAGTGGCCCTCAACTTGACGACCTACTGATGTGCCTCTTCACGCTCCGCTTAAAGAACCCAGGATTATATGTGGGGGGAAACACGTGCACAGGCAGGGCGTTCCAGGCCACTATCGTTCGGCAGAGAAACGAACGTTTAAAACGTTCGGTTCTCGCGAACATGCTATCCACTGTGTGGGGGTGGCATCTCTGCCCGGCACGAGTCGTTCGGGATCGGAAGGAAGAGGGTGGGATCAGATTGAAGAGCTCTTCAGAACACTCGCCGTGGTAAATACGGTAGAATGCGGCCAAGGAAGCTATTGTTCGGCGCTGAGCTAGCGGCTCAAGGCTTCCCGTTACCTCCGGACAACCAATAATACGGATAGCCCGTCGCTGCATAGCGTCGAGAGCGTCCAGCAGATACTTCGCGGAGCCGTCCCAGAGGTGAGAGCAGTATTCGACGCAGGGTCTAATCTGCGTCTTGTACAGCAGACACCTCTGGTCCGGTGTAAAGAATCTCTTTACCTTATTCAGTATTCCTAGTTTCCGCGAAGCTAGCCCTATACATCTTTCGATGTAGTTTTTATTATTGAGCTCTCGACGAACGTCTATGCCAAGGATATCAAGGTTGTCCTTCATTGGTAATAATGCATTCTGAAGAGAGGGTAGGGGAAGGAAAGGGGATTTCTTCGCAGTAAATGCACACGCCTGTGTTTTGCGGGCATTGAACTCGACCAGGTTCTCGGTACCCCATTGAGAGATACTGTCGAGGTTACGGTCGAGATCAGCCACGAGTCGTCGTCTCTCCTCCTCAATCTCAGATCGCCCCGCTGTCGGACGAACCGAGTAACTCCCGTGCAGTGTGCTGTCATCTGCATAGCAATGAATGTTCCCGAGGGATAGCATATCATTGATATGCAGAAGAAAGAGAGTTGGTGATAGTACGGACCCCTGCGGTACCCCGGCATTCACTTGCAAGAAGCGAGAAGCCTGGCCATCGCAGAGGACCCGCACTCGGCGCTCGTTTAAAAAGCTGGCAATCCAGCTGCACAGTTGAGGAGGTAGACCATATGCCGGAAGCTTGGAAAGGAGCGAAGCATGCCAGACCCTATCGAAGGCTTTGGCGATGTCCAGGCTAATAGCCAAGGACTCGCCGTGCCTTTCCATAGCCCCACCCCAGACATGCGTTACGAATGCCAGAAGATCACCCGTTGATCGCTTTGGCCTGAAGCCGTATTGTCGATCATTGATTAGCGAGTGATCCTCTAGGAATTGCATGAGCTGCTTATTTATAAGGAGCTCAAGCACCTTGCAAATGACTGAGGTGACAGCTATGGGTCGATAGTTGCCTGGATCGGACCGATCCCCTTTCTTTCTTTCTTTCTTGGGGATCGGTTGTATTTTAATATAATAATTTTAATATAATAATTTTAATTACTAATTACAAAGTATAAAATATAAGTAACTACAAAAGAAATGATATCAGCTCGAAGTGTGAAACAAATATGAGCTGTGACATGTGGTAATTTCCGTTGAAACGTTGTATTGTAGCACGTTCCGCTGATCTTGCACTTCACGTAGTCGCTATGCGCTGTTGCGATGCACCTACTAGGTGAATGCTGACGCTGCGGTCCCCATATACTAGGCGTACGTAACACCTCCCCCCGAAGAACAGCCACCACCGATGAATTTCGTCGTAAATTGAGGTGGGGGTTGATTTCCGTTTGTCCTTGGTACTGGAACTGTGTATGTGTCTTGTAGTTTAATTTCTTGTTGTTCAATCTGCTTAGATGCGGTTCTTGAGATGTATCTTCGATAAAGTAAGATAGCGATAGTTACTGAAACGCCAATCGTTACTACGTACAGGGGGATGGTAGTGTGGTATATCATGGTATCAATTGGTTCGAGGTTGATTATTGGGATTTGCGAGATCTTCATGTTGGTGGCGTGTAGATGGTCCAGCTTTATAGAGTTTAATTTAAGTGTGGCTTTAGAATTGTTGTACTCTGGTCCTTTGGGTAGATCTGTAATAGTCAGTACGTGTTCTTTGAGTCGGTCCTTGATGTTAGCGATAGTGAACTCTGTGGTTTCTAGATAGCATGCTTGTGGGATTATAGCGAGGTAGCTGCCTTGGTATTCTTTGTAGAAATCTTGTCCGCAGGAAAGATGTACTTTGGTTGAAACAGGAAAGCTGATAGTGTAGTGTCTGTCGTCGAGTTCTTCATACGCTGGCTGGTCCATGGCGATGGTGATAGGGTTGCACATGGGTTTTTTCTGTTTTTGTAGTGATGAGTTGGTGTATGCAGTCTTGAGAATATCGGTTTTGCAGACTCCGTTTTTCTTCACCAGTTACCGGTCTTCGGGCATTCAGCCTCTATGTACTTGGAATCTTTCTGATGGACGGCTAGGAATGGAGATGACGGGATCAGGATTTCGTGGTTTAAATTCGGTACAATAGATAATTTATATAAATCATATGTATGGGGTGTAAAAATGGGAAATTTATATACTATAACTATTTCGTTACCTACATAATATGAACCTAACTTAATTACATCATAATATTCCCTAGTATCTAAATCTACTAACTTATTACTACCATATAAAGTACCTAACCTATCCGTTAAATTGCGTATTTCCCAGGAATTTAAGAACGAATGGTGCATAGTTGATGTTCTAATAAATGCTAATATATTTTGTAACCTAGTTAATTCCTGTGAAACTGAATCTATGTTATCTCCTAGTATTATTAGTAACTGAGCTAAATGGGCATATTTTATGAAATCGTTTTCCCTACTAGTATCGCTTTTATTTATCTTATTTATTAGTTTCCATTTTCTGTTGATTATCTACTATACTATCTATTATTTTCGAATATTGTGCGGACATATCTTTAGATGATTATTGAATTCCGTAATTAATTTGTTCTCGTTACTTTGGATGTTTTTAATAGCCTGAACATAGTGTTACGCGTCCGTGTAATCTAAAGTTCCAGTTATACTTTTAACTACAGAGCCGAGGCCATCAATGAGTCCTCGTTTGATTCGACTAGTTTCGAATGTTTGAAGTTGATCTGAAACACTATTAAGTTTAGATTTAAGATACATTAAATGAGGCTGAAATAAAGATTGTGTTTTGTTGTTAAGTTCTGGGGAAATACTAACTATTTGATTATTAATAGAATTCACTTTTTCTTGCAACTCTTGTAGGTCGACATATTGCAAGAACGAATGGTAGTAGGATAGGATCCGTGCTTGGCCTAGTCTAAAAGGGAGTATCCTAGGCCCACTATCCAAATTTTCAAGTTTTATCTCCTGAGTTAGTGCTGGTCGTAGGAACAGGAGTATTATCGGGATCGCTCTGTAACAATTTATTAGTTTTAGGGACACGCTTTAACCTATGTTTTGCCACAGGACTTCGTTTCTTTCGTGTATATATGTGAATGGGAAGGTCTTACATTACCGTGTCGTGTGTATAACGGGGTGCTAATTTTTGACGGGAAGCTATTGGATTTTTGACAGCGGCGGCCTTGCATCAGGGGGGTTTGGGAGCCCTTCCGTCCGGCGGGTCGGCTCCGACCTAACCACACGGTTCTAGACGAAGCTAGCCTCTGCACTTTGTCACTTACTGCCGCACCAAATATCGCCCTGTCTTCACGCTTCCCCATATTTCACAATGACAGTGCAACAATATAATAGACGGTACACAGCGGCCCCTAGAAACCCCACAAAGTTGACTTCGTTTGAGGTGGAGTTCGCGAATATCCGCGGACTCCATGCAAACCTCGATACCGTCCACCATCACCTGGAGTCGGCACGGCCTTCTGTGATGTTCCTAACGGAGACACAGATACGCCGCCCTGACGACACGTCGTACCTCTGTTACCCGGGCTATATCATTGAGGAACAATTCCGCGATAAAGCCGGGGTGTGCGTGTTCGTTAGGGCGGATGTTTGCTGCCGCCGGTTGCGCTGTCTGGAGAACCCCTCCTACTCCGTCCTTTGGCTGCACGTGGATCATATCTCCATGAGCCAGATCTACGTGTGCGTCTACCGCTCCCACACAGGGGACACTGGGACAACAAGGCTTTTCGAATACCTCAGCGAGATGGCTGACGATGCGCAGGTGCGGTTCCCGAACGCTGACCTGGTTTTCTTGGGGGACTTTAACGGTCATCACGTTGAGTGGCTGGGGTCCCTTAGGACCGATCATGCGGGACGAACCGCCCATGCATTCGCTCTCTCCCACGGGCTGACCCAGATGGTACGGGGGATCACCCGGATACCTGACAGGTCAGACCACACGCCCGCCTTGCTGGATCTACTGCTGACGAGTCGCCCAGCCGAGTACAGTGTGTCGGTACGCGCCCCACTGGGCACTTCCGACCACTGTGTGGTGCACGCCAACTTCCAAGTGCCACCACCTGCTCGTGCTGAACAAATGACTCGACGACTATGGCACTACTCGTCGGCAGACTGGGACGGTCTCCGCGATTACTTTGCGTCCGTCCCGTGGAGCCAGCGCTGCTTTGTAGGGAAGGCGCCTTCGGATAGCGCTGCTGCCATTGCTGGCGAGATCAGTCTAGGGATAGAATATTATATCCCTTTCACTGATGTCGCCAGCATCCGCAAAGCTCGCCCCTGGTTCGGGCGTGAATGTGCCGAGGCTGTCCAGAAAAAACAGTCGGCATATCGCGCCTGGGTCAGGGCTCGGGCGGCACGTGACCCGAACGTGAACCGCCTCAAAGCAGCGTACAATCGGGCCACTAGGTTCAGCAAGAGGGCCTTCAAGAGAGCGGATGCCCAGCGCGTCGCGCGGCTTGGTCAGGAGCTCACATCCCATCCTACGGGCAGCCGTGGATACTGGCAACTGGCCAAAGCCGTACAGTCAAATTTTTGTCAACCCTCGCTGCCACCACTGCGTTTTCCTGACGGAGCACTGGCTCACAAAGCCCAAGAGAAGGCGGACATGCTCGCAGACCTCTTTGCGGCTAATTCCCGGGTCGATGACCGTGGCCTGCAGCCCCCCGCCATCGCCAACTGTGGCCACACTATGCCTGATATTGTTATCAGGCAATGTGATGTACGGGCAGTGCTGCGGTCACTCGACACGCGGAAAGCCAGTGGCCCTGACGGCATTCCGGCGGTGGTGCTACGAAAATGTGCTGCTGAGTTGTCTCCAGTATTAACGCGTCTGTACCACCTGTCATACTCTACAGGCCTCGTGCCGGAGGCCTGGAAGGAGGCGAACGTACAACCGATCCCCAAGAAAGGGGATCGATCCGATCCAGGCAACTATCGACCCATAGCTGTCACCTCAGTCATTTGCAAGGTGCTCGAGCTTCTTATTAATAAGCAGCTCATGCGATACCTGGAGGATCACTCGCTAATCAATGATCGGCAATATGGCTTCAGGCCAAAACGATCAACGGGTGACCTCCTGGCATTCGTCACGCATGTATGGGGTGAGGCTATGGAAAAGTTCGGCGAGTCCTTGGCTATTAGCCTGGACATCGCCAAAGCTTTCGATAGGGTCTGGCATGCTTCGCTCCTTTCCAAGCTTCCGGCATATGGTCTACCTCCTCAACTGTGCAGCTGGATTGCCAGTTTTTTAAACGAGCGCCGAGTGCGGGTCCTCTGCGATGGCCAGGCTTCTCGCTTCTTGCAAGTGAATGCCGGGGTACCGCAGGGGTCCGTACTGTCACCAACTCTCTTTCTTCTGCATATCAATGATATGCTTTCCCTCGGGAACATTCATTGCTATGCAGATGACAGTACATTGCACGGGAGTTACTCGGTTCGTCCGACGGCGGGGCGATCTGTGATAGAGGAGGAGAGACGACATCTCGTGGGTGATCTCGACCGAAACCTCGACAGTATCTCCCAATGGGGTGCCGAGAACTTGGTCGAGTTCAATGCCCACAAAACACAGGCGTGTGCATTTACAGCGAAAAAATCCCCTTTCCTTCCCCTACCCACTCTTCAGAATGCAATATTACCAATGAAGGACAATCTAGACATCCTTGGCATAGACGTTCGTCGAGAGCTCAATAACACAAAATACATTGAGAGATGTATTGGGCTAGCTTCGCGGAAACTAGGAATACTGAACAAGGTAAAGCGATTCTTTACACCGCACCAGAGGTGTCTGCTGTACAAAACGCAGATTAGACCCTGCGTTGAATACTGCTCTCACCTCTGGGACGGCTCCGCGAAGTATTTGCTGGACGCACTCGACGCTATGCAGCGACGCGCTGTTCGCATTATAGACTGTCCGGAGGTAACGGGAAGCCTTGAGCCGCTAGCCCAGCGCCGAACAATTGCTTCCTTGGCCGCGTTCTACCGTATTTACCACGGTGAGTGTTCTGAAGAGCTCTTCAACCTGATCCCACCCTCTCCCTTCCGATCCCGAACAACGCGTGCCGGCCAGAGATGTCACCCTCATACCGTGGAAACCGTCTTCGCGAGAACCGAGCGTTTTAAACGATCGTTTCTCTGCCGAACGATGGTGGCTTGGAACGCCCTGCCTGCGCACGTGTTTCCTCCAACATATAACCCTGGGCTCTTTAAGCGAAGCGTGAAGAGGCACATTACTGGGTCGTCAAGTTGAGGGCCACTCTCTATAGTATTCCTGTGTACTGTGAGAGTCGCCCTCAATTGCCAGACGTCGCCTCAGCTTACCATCAGGCGGGTGGCGTCAATTTGTCGACCTAAATATAAAAAAAAAAAAAAAAAAAAAGATTTGTTGTTCGGGAGCATATTCTATTTCCGGTTCACGGTTCTTATTACGATTTTCCATTAAATTTTGACGATTAGAGCTACATAAATCATGAATGGTATTATACGCTATTTTCATTTTGTCTTTATGATTAACCATGTACTGCTGTAACAACTGACTGCTTATATCTATGTCAAAAGGATCACGAGGATCAAAGTGTCCTGTGATTAACTCAATCGGCTTACATTTAGTAAAACTATGAATACTATTATTATAGGCAAGAATAGCATAAGGCATAATGTTAATAACTGAATCTATTTTCTGTACAAGTTTTAAAATACGTAAATTTTCTAAAATGGTGAAATGAAATCTTTCTACAATTCCGTTTTCGTTAGGTGTATGCGGGGCTACCCTATGATGCTGTATTTTATGGAGTCTAACAAATTCTGCCATTAATTGGTTTGTGAACTCACTACCGTTATCCGTTACCATAGTAATCGGTATACCGTGATGAGTACAAAAGTTAAGTATAGCCTGTAAAACACTTACTGCAGTCCCATCAATCAAATAATGAATCTACAATAGTTAAGAATTTTGCACTTTGAATGGTTAATA
This sequence comes from Nudaria mundana, assembly GCA_963556515.1. NCBI lineage: Eukaryota > Metazoa > Arthropoda > Insecta > Lepidoptera > Erebidae > Nudaria > Nudaria mundana. The sequence continues at coordinate 10,019,468 of OY748309.1, forward strand.
GATCTAAATGTACTAATTCAAAAGGTTTCGTTGAGGGTAGTACTTTTAACTGTTGTTTTATAGGATTGCGGTCATATTTAGCTTGACCACAGATTGTGCACTCGCTAATAAATTTTGTTATTTGCTCCTTCATTTTCGGCCAATAATACTTATGAGATAAAGCTAAGTAGCATTCGTTAATACCGCGATGATTAGTCTTACCATCATGGTACTTATTAATGTCTTGTTGTCTCAAATATTCTCTGACATTTTCTATTTCCCTTTTTGTTAAGACTATGTTCATGGACGAGTTTTTGAAGTTACGTTGTATAATAGGTATAATCTGATGGCTAATGGCGGATTTATGAGCAATCCGGTTTTGATTTTTGGGTTTACATATTCTTTTATAGCGTTAACTTCGTCTTCTTCTAAATTTGATTCGGAAATTTGTAAGTTAATTTTAGTGTGTGTAAGAAAAGGTTTGGTTAAGACTGGTCTGGTTTGGTTTTAATATCTCCTACTAGATTAAAAATTAATTGTTTAGTGTATTTATTTAATGGATCGCCAGTGATGGGCACTTCAAGAATAGGATTTTCGGCGTCGGTATGTACGGTTGCTGTTCGAGAGTCAGCATCAACATCTGAAGCTGTAATAGTTCGTGACTCATCTAACGGAAGTACTGAGCTAGACGGGTGAACTACTATAGACGATCGTTCTTCATTATGAAGTTCGATTCGTGAAAGGGCATCGGCATTGGTGTTATTTTTCCCTTGTTTATAGACGACTGTAAAATCGTACTCACTGAGCTTTAATCTCCATCTTGTCAATCGTGAATTTGGTTCTTTCAAGTTCATAACCCATTGTAATGGTTTATGATCTGTAACTATTTTAAATTTACGTCCGAATAAGTAAGGTCTAAAATATTTCGTAGACCAAACAATTGCCAGAAGTTCCTTTTCTATTGTACTGTAATTTAATTCGCTAGTATTAAGGGTACGTGAAGCGTATGCTATCGGTTTATCTATTCCAATACTACCTTGGGATAGAATGGCACCTATTGCTACGTTAGAGGCATCGGTAGTCAAGATAAATTCCTTTGAAAAATCTGGGTACTGTAAAATAGGGTCGTTGGTAAGATTTAGGGATTATATATTATATTATAGATTTAGGGGTTTTGCAATGTTCGAAACAATTAGTGTAATTTTGATCAAGTGTTATTTTAGAACCTTTCTTTAAGCATTACGTGAGTGGTTTAGTTATTCGAGCAAAATTCGGTATAAACTTTCGGTAGTAACCAATGAGTCCAAGAAAACGTTTGATTTCGGTAGTTGTTTTTGGAATGGGGTAATTCTGAATAGCGTGAATTTTATTAGGGTTCGGTTTGACACCATCACTACAAATTACATGGCCAAGAAATTCGGTTTCTAATCTTAAAAATTCAGATTTATCCATCTGTATTTTAAAATTCGATTCACGTAGTTTTTGAAATACCTTTTCTAAGTTTAACATATGTTCTTGCAAAGAAACTCCGAATACAATGATGTCGTCTAAGTACACTAGACATATTCGGTTTTGGAGGTCCCTAAGGACGTTGTCCATGACGCGCTGGAACGTGGAGGGAGAATTCTTTAATCCCATGGGCATTCTGAGAAACTCATAATGTCCATTTTCTACTGTAAATGCTGTCTTATGGATGTCATCAGGGTCCATCTCCACCTGATAAAATCCACTAGCTAGATCTAGAGTTGTAAAGTACTGACATTTACCAAGTTTATCTAAGACATCTGTTATATTGGGAATGGGATATTTATCATCAATCATTTTCTCACTAACCTTTCGAAAGTCTATGACAAGACGCCATTTAACTTTACCGGAAGCGTCACCTTTTTTGGGTACAATCCAAATTGGGGAGCTCCAGGCTGAGTCTGAAGGACGGATAATATTCTGTTCAAGCATTTTATTTATCTGATCTCTAACTTCTTGCCGGTGAATCAAGATATATTAATAATATGGAACAAAAAATAAACATTCTGGAAAGTAATAAAAAATTTTTTTTTTAATTAATTGGCAAGCTTATCGGTACAATTAGACAATGGATTTTCCAAGCAGGATCTGAACAAAAATGCAGATGTGGTTTCATTGGCCGAATCCAAACTTAGATTTGATAGTGAAGCTTTCATCATAAAACCTATTGACTCTATTTCAGACCTAGAGAAGATGGAGTCATTTCTATTGGACAAAATAAAATAAAATATATTAACACAATATTCTTTTGTATCACCAAAATCAGAGGGCAAAGGGGCAACATGCGCCTATAAAATACTAGACATGTTTCTAACTCGGGAATTTTTGTGTAAATGCTCTTGGACAGGGGGGAGCAGGAAGAGCGAGGAGACCAAATTTGGTTTGAAAAAATACAAAAACTTCCTTAATTTTTTCTTTGAACTTGTAAGGTCCTGGGATGACACTTACACCCTGACTGATAACGAAAATTTTTTCATGTCTGTGTTAAAAAACTCTGGCAAGAGGAAACTAAATAAGAACGAAAGAGCCTCTACAAAAATAATAAGGACAAAAAAAACTGGACCACGACAAGAAAACCAAAATTCCGAAAATCAGGAAAATCAAAAAGCTGGAGATCAAGAAAACCAAAACGCCGGAAATCAAGAGGAAATACAAAATGATATGGAAACGGACGAAGAAAGCTCTGAAAATATAGCAAATGACGCAGAACCTATTGAACAAGAGGAGGATGAAGAATCCTTTTGTTAATAGATAATAAAATTGTTTAGCTATCTAAATCAATTCAAAAAACGTAGAGTTTAGTTGTTTTAAAAACACACGTAATCTCGTGACTGTGATTTTCTTATGACACAAAGTAGTAATTAAACTATTATAAATTAGTACGGAATGGAAAAAAAAATATTAAGCTAACCTATTTTTTAAGAAGAAACATAATCTTGTGACTGTGATTGTCCTTAAGACAAAACATATACCAAAACTTATTTTATAGTCTTTTACTTAGTATGTTAGTTTAATACTTACCAAAAACACATAAGTAACTACTAAAAGTTCTTTTTATAGCCTTTAATTTAAATACTTTGCTAATAAAAAATGAAAACTAAACAATTTTCCCCTGTAAACATACGTAAAATTCAGGAAGTAAATTTTTTTTATTGACTTATGTTCCTCGAGGAAAACAATCACCATAAGTTTCTACACTCTTTTTTACATTCTGTATAAACCGTGAAGTTTTAGTTATTAGGTTCCCTTAGTGAAGCAATTTAAATTCATGATTATGAAAATCTTTTACTTTGGGACTAACTCTAGCTCATATTCAAAAGCCAGCTTTTCGATTAAAATATATGACATTCTTACTTATATCAATACTTATTCGACTAATTTGTATGAAACAGCTATTTTTTTTCAAGATAGTAAGTAGGCCCCTTAGTGAAAGTTGTTTATATTCATGGTTCTCCTGACAAACGGAACCTAATACTTAAATTACACGGTTTATAGATAATATGTAGAAAATTACTTTGCAATGAGCATTGCAATTGTATTTGTATGACTCTATTAGCGAAAACTGATAAAAAATAAAAAATCTATATAAATCAGAATTAATTTTATTTCTCTATCAAACTGTGTGCAAAAGGGATATAAAATATAATTGGTTTTTATGTTCTATACATACTAGTTTCATTTTTACATCTTCAGGATTATCAATGGTCTCAATTTGCCCAGAGGCATGCAATTTGGCATTGAATATATTCAAATAAGACGATTTTATTGGTGATTCAAAAACTTCTGCTAAGTCTGTAATTATAAGAGCGCATATTTTTATTTTTTTCTCAAGCATATATTTTCTTTATCTCGAGAACCTGACCATCGTTGCATAAAAAATATTTATCTTTCGATTTTGGTGACAGTTTATTATAGTCTTTGAAATGTAGTGCAGTTAGTTTTTTATTGTTAGTACTTACAAAGGGTTCATTAAATACGATTTTTTTCTGCTCTGTACGATTTCTGAAGCTACTAAATCTTCGCTAAATCTTTTCGCCACTTGAGCAAGAGGTTTGTGTCCGTGCCCAAGCATCCTTTTAATTAAATAAAGCTTGTTCTCGAAAGGATATGCGCTGAAAGTATGAAGCGAACCGAACCGTTGTACTTCATCCACGACGTGTGCCACATTGTGAACGTTACTTGTAATATAATCTACTCCGTAAAAGTCTTTAAAATGTTCAACAAAATACTGTAGGAACTCTTTTGCCAACGGAAGTAAATGAACATAGTTTTTACTAGTACATATTGTTATACCGCAAAAAACGTCAAAAAATGGCATAATGCGTCATGTGACATCACATTTATTTATTTATTTATTTATTCATTTATTAACTCGAATTCAGGTTTAACAATATTGTGGTCTTATAATTGTAACAGTCCCGGCTACATTCTACCACTTATGTGTGGTGTGTAAATATCATACTCGTACATCAATCAATGCCAAAAATATTTTTTATAATAATTATTGATACAATATTAAAATGTCAAAAAAAATAATAATAATAATAATGGCAACTCTGGACATCTGTACATACGTCATTTTCATCTATAAAATATTAGTATTACATTAAACAATTTTTGATATTTTGATGGTTGACGTTTGTCAAAGCTTCGTTTCATATTTGTAGATTTTGTTGTTGTTGTGATTCTTGTAATAAATTATGGAATATAATAGCCGTTGCCGTACAACGACTATCGGATCAAGTGCGGGCTATCCAACGATGCAAGTTGTTGGATCAACCTGTGCTTGATCGACTTCGCCTGGAAGTGTTATCTACTCGACCAGCTCCAGCGTTAACGAGTGCACCATCATCTGCTACACACACGGTTGCAACTAGTGCCACTTTAGTTGAGACCGTGCTCGACGCGGGAGATGATACGAGTAATATATCTATCCAGGTAAGCGAGCAATTAAGGAGTACTTTGGAGGATGTGATCTCTCAGTATAGGTTTGCACCTAATTCTAGGCCACGGCTACCACGCTTGCCCATGCATAGACGAAATCTGGCGTTGATGGGAGCCCTGAATGCGTTGCTAGATCCGTACTTACGGACTAGCAATGATTTGCTAGATACCCACTCGATTCTTTACTGTGGAGCTATTACCACTTGTCGTGTTGCACGCGTTAAATTCCTTGAATTTAACCGTGCAACACGATCGGGTGGTGTGCCCGTATGGCAGGCAAGAATCGAGCGACGTATCGGCACATTTAGGACTCTCATTGCGAAGCTTATCTGTTTTAGCCGGGGAAATAATCGTCCACGGGTCATGCGTTTCGTGACTCAGGCATTCGCTGGGACCGGTATTAGCTCCCAGCAATACTTAGCTAATGTCACGGAACGTATTGACTTTCTAAAGCAGAAAGTATATGCATGGGCGAGTCGTATTCGTCGCTATAGAGAGCGTGTAGACAGATACTGGCAGAATCGTATCTTCCAAAGTGACCAAAGGAAGGTGTACCGAGAGTGGGAGGGAACTGGACAACGTTTGAGCGACGGACAACTGCCAGATGCTCGCGCCATGAATCAATTTTGTGGTGACATATGGTCGATGCCCGTCGAACATACGGAGGGTGATTGGATCCGTGTTGTCGAGCGTGAATGCGATAACATCGAGCCCATGGAGTCTATTACAATAGACTCCGAAGACGTTAGTTGCGCAATACGTACGGCACAGAACTGGAAAAGTCCTGGGCCGGACGGATTGCACAACTTTTGGATCAAGTGGGTTCGAAGCTCGCATGAACGCTTGGCAACACAGTATCGCTTTTATGACCACTGGCATCACCTTTCTGCTCCATAAATCAGGTAGTACCACGGAACTAAAACCTATCACTTGCTTACCTACTATCTACAAGCTCCTTACATCTATTCTGAGAACTAAAATAAATTCACTTCTTCTTAGATAGTGCTCAGAATGGATGTAGGGCTGGGTCACGTGGTACTAAGGAGCTACTCCTTATTGACATGGCCATTAGCCAACAAGTTAAGCGGAGTAGGGGCGCCCTCTCTACTGCCTGGATTGACTACAAGAAGGCCTATGATTCGGTGCCTCATTCATGGCTGGGGAGGATTTTAGAGTTGTATAAAATTAATCCGACTCTTAAATTCTTCTTAGTCTCATGTATGAGGCAGTGGACCACAGTCCTTCGTCAACCAGGTAGTGGTGAGTGCGCTTCTGGTCCGCATGACTTGATAAGGATTGAGCGTGGTATATTCCAGGGCGACAGTTTGAGTCCATTGTGGTTCTGTTTAGCACTGAATCCACTTAGCACATTGCTGAAGGATTCAGGGCTAGGCGATCGGTTTCGTAGAGGGGGTGAGGTTATTTCTCACCTGATGTATATGGATGACCTCAAACTGTTCACACTGAAGCACCAAGATTTAGTGACATTACTAAAAACTACGGAAGTTTTTAGTAATGCCATTAAGATGGAGTTCGGTGTTGATAAGTGTGCGGTTATGCATGTACAGCGGGGGAAGGTTGTAAATTCACCGAATTTACAACTTTCTGAGATAATAACTCTCAGATCTCTCTCCGAGACCGAAACATACAGATACCTAGGTATGTCAGAGTCATTGGGTATAGCGGTAGAGGACATTAAGAAATCGGTGAAAGAACGTTTTTTTGGCCGCCTGACAAAAGTTCTTAACAGTTTTTTTGTCCGGCGGTAACAAAATGCGGGCTTTCAACGGTTGGGTAATGCCTTTATTGTTGTACTCCTTTGGCATACTTAGGTGGACTCAAACGGAACTAGACGCCCTGGATAGGCGAGTCCGTCAACAACTGACATTGCATCGAATGTTACACCCACGATCTTCTGTCATGAGACTGTACATTCCACGGAAGTTGGGGGGTCGAGGATTTTTAAATGCCAAGAACCTCCATAACCGTGAAGTGTGCAGTCTGAGGAATTACTTCCTACAGAATGGGTGTGGCATTCATTGTGATGTTGTGATGGTTGACAAGGGCCTGACACCTCTTTCCTTGGCTAACGAGAACTGGCGTAAACCAAAGGTGTTTAGTACTGAAGACCGTAAGGACGTATGGAAGAGCAAGGAGCTACACGGGTGGTTCTACCGAGTCTTAACAGGACCCGATGTAGACCTGTCCGCATCGGTGAACTGGCTACGTTTCGGCGACCTCTTTGGGGAAACTGAAGGTTTTGCCTGTGCAATTGCAGATGAAGTTATTAAGACGAACAACTATCGGAAATACATCATGAAGGACGGTACGGTCGACATTTGTCGAGCATGCCACCGTCCTGGTGAATCACTTCGCCACATTATTTCCGGTTGTTCGTATCTTGCTAACAGCGAGTACTTGCATAGGCACAATCAAGTAGCCAGGATCATCCATCAGCAACTTGCTCTTCAATACGGCCTTATTGAGTTCGAGGTACCATATTATAAGTACACACCAATGCCAGTTCTCGAGAATGGTCGTGCGTTGCTCTACTGGGACCGATCAATCATCACGGACAGGACTATTGTTGCCAATAGGCCTGATATCGTGTTGGTTGATCGGACCCAGCGTCGGGCAGTGCTCGTCGATGTCGCCGTCCCGCATGACGAGAATCTCGTGAAGGCAGAGAAGGACAAACTTAGCAAGTACCTTGATCTTGACTGCTTCGGTGGCGTGGTCGGTAGTGTATCCGCTTTCGACGCTGGAGTCTCGGGTTCGATTCCCGGTCGGGACAAACTTTGTGTGATGACACATACGTTTGTACCGAAGTCTGGATGTTTCCTATGTATAATATGTATGTATTTACAAAAAAAAATGTATATAAGTATTTATATCAGTTTATCTAGTACTCATATCACAAGCTCTGCTTAGTTTGAGACTAGATGGCGTTGTGTGGATTGTCCTAACATATTTATTTATCTGTCCTTCGAGATAACCGCCATGTGGGACGTAGACTCGACGATCATTGTGCCGATGGTCATGTGGTCTGTAGCCTCCACCGCCGGTAGTTTGGGTCCTACTCCGCTACTGGTGGGTCACTATTTTTTATATTTTTAAATGTATTTGTGTTTTTATAAATCTATTTAAAAATGTATAAAATAAGAATGTTAATGAATAAACGAAATAATAATAATAAAACGTTAAATTTTCGGAAAAAAAAAGATAATGAATAAATGATATACAATGTCAAATCATAATAACAAAAAAAAAATATTACAGCAATGACAATCTTATTTATGTCAAGTCAAATGTCAAAAATGACCGTCGATTTAGAACTTAACAATGTCAAAATATAAAATATGTATTTATCAATCAATGCCAAAAAAAAAATTATAATAATTATCGATACAATATTAAAATGTCAAAAAAATAATAATAATAATAGTAAAAAAACGTTAAATTTTCGGAAAAAAAATGATAATGAATAAATTATATATAATGTCAAATCATAATAACCAAAAAAAAAAAATTAAAATCTTATTTATGTGAAGTCAAATATCAAAAATAACATAACATAACATAGCATCACGCCTTTTTCCCGGAAGGGGTAGGCAGAGGTGTGCAAACACACCCACACCTCGCCAGCTATGTTAGGTCCCATGTAATAGGGGGCGAGCCTATTGCCATAATATCAAAAATGACCGTCGATTTATAATTTAACAATGTCAAAATATAAAATATCTATTTTAGGTGCAATAAATTACATAAACAACACATCAAATTATTATTATCCAAATGTCAATCGATTTAGCTCTTTATCGTCAAGGAATTCTCTTAAGTCATAATAACATTTATCAATTAACAATTTTTTTAGCTTTAATTTGAATTGGTTTATATTATATTGTTTTAAAGAGTCTGGCAGTTTATTATAAACCTTTGGTGCAATACACAAGAAACTATTTGACATCAAAGTTGTTTTGGCGCCATGTAAACACAGCTTATTGTCATTATTGTGACAGATGCGTCTGTTGCGCCTCACAGCATCAGCGTTACGTTGGAACAAGAGTGGATTAATATGCACAAATAGGGCTACTTCAAAAATGTAAACCGATGGAAATGTAAGGATATTATACTTTACGAAGTATGGTTTACAGGTGTCTGTAGACTGTAAAGTGAACATAGCCCGGATACATCGTTTTTGAGCTTTAAAAACTACATCACTGTTAGTCGAATTCCCCCAAAAAATAACACCATATTGCAGTATTGACTCCGAAAGAGCATGGTAAGCAGTAAGCAGAGCACCCATATTTACTATTGGAGTTAGCTTGTACAAGGCGTATGCTGAACTACTGACTCTTTTGAACGTCTCATCAACATGTGTTTTCCAGTTAAGTTGCTTGTCAATATTAACACCCAAAAATTTTGAAGAGCTGACTTCGCGTATCTTGTGACCATTATATGATATACTTAGATTATTGCGTTTTGGCCTTTGGCTGAAATGCATTATTTGAGTTTTTGCGAGGTTTATTTTCAAATTATTATTGTTTAGCCACCCAACAATCGTTGCCAAACAGTCACTAATATCCTCCTGATACTGATTAGCATTTCGACATTCAATAGATACTGTACTATCGTCCGCAAACAGGGACATTGGATGTTTACTATATTTAGGGAGGTCATTTATATACAAAATAAACAAAAGCGGCCCTAGCCTCCTGAGGCCCAAGCTAATTTTGCCTTGGTAGTCTTTACAACCCAGTGTCCTTGCACAAGAACATAATATGCAATGTGCGTTAAAGCCCAGACAAAAAAATGTCTTAAAAAGTATGTTACAGTAATTTTAGGACTGCTATTTTTTTCTAGTATTAATAACATGGTAAGGAATAAATATTGACTACGAAATATAGAAATTATTTTGTTCTTGTGAAAGGACAACGCTAATAGTAGGTATGATGTTTATGTTCTCCCAGAATGACATTGGGCTGCTAAACGAATAAAACAGTAGTATTATTTTATTATATTTTTTAATTATTTTAGTAAAATATTAATCTTTATTTTTAATCAGGAAGGAACTGAATCAGTCGTCAACATAGTTTTTAATTTAGTTTAAATATCCATATAAAAATAACAAAAAACCTCTTACATTAAAGAAAATAAGTACCTACTAAATCTCCTTATAAAAATTAACAGAAAACTCAACGAAAAGAATAACTTCTAATTATATTATCACATAGCTGAGATCAAAAGATATTGAAATACTTACAATAATAAAGAGTAAGAACTAAAGATATCAACTTAGGAACATTGGTAATTAACCGACATGAGCACACACTAATTTGGTGTAATATAAAAGTATAAATTTCTTATTAACCACTGTCATTTGAGTGAAAAGCATAAAGCGATATTGATGAAAATAATCGATTTTATTAAAGTTAGCTGTATTAGTGATAAGGTATTTGACAATAATTTCCCCGGGGAAAGGGGAAATTATTGTCATCTGTCCAGTCATCCGTCGAGCCACTTGTAGATCGAACTAAAATATTCCGTGTGCTGCGCTGCTATCTTGTACGGGGCGGCTTAAACCCCGTATTCTGGAGTTACGGCCACCTCTTCCGCGTCTGGGACGTCTATTGCTGCTGCCACGTACATGCTGACTAGTAATTATTGTACTCACTCGACTATCCTCATTGTCAGTACCTTCATCACTTAAAGAGGAAGGTAAATTTTCTACTAGTACGTTGAAAGGTGGATCACCGGTATCTTCATCCGAGGGCAGAAAGTCTTCAATTTCTGACTCTGCTAATAAATCTTCTATAATATCATCCTGCAAGCCTAAAAAAATTTAAAGTGAATTAACGCTCAAGGTTCTCCCACAAGGACATAAAATAACGGCCCACTTATAGACTAGCGGCCCAATGTTCTCATACAAGAACATAATTATTGCAAGGAAATAAAAAATAAATTAAAGCGTTTAGTAACAAAAATATATGTGTGTATCATTAATTTACTATTTTAAATGTTATTTGAACATATTTTTTTATCATAAAAACCATAGATTGTAGAAATATAAAGAAGTATAACTTACCGACACGACGCGTGCGCTCCATGTTTGACCTTTTGACATCGACTGAGAATTGAGCTGTTATTGGTTAAGCTCAAATACTAAACAAAAATGTCGGAAAACTATCCTCCAATCAGGAAACAGTAGCCACAATTGCTATCTGGCGCCAAAATTTAAATATCTTAAGATTCGTATTATGTCCTCGTATGAGGCTACTGGGTTACTAGGACTACAAAACACAAATTTAGGCTGGGCCTCAGGAGGCTAGGACACTTCCCTGCGGCACGTGGAAGTATAACATATCGAATTAGGTTATTGACTCCACATTGATGATGAATTAAACAATTATTAATCATTTAAAGAACTGTTTAATTTTAGATTAATTATCTCACGTTGTCCATTTTCCATAGAGTGACAGGTCAGGACCATAGATTATTCACATTGATTATAGTAGTGTTGTATCAGCTTACCTAATAGTGATGTGTATAGTATTGTATGTTACATCTTTCTTCTTTTAAAAACAAACAAAACATTAGACAATAATATTTGAAATTTTACCTGGACTTAATTAATTCTACTCAATTCTGCTCTAATGATTATTTTAACAAACTTATTCAACTTATTTACTTAGTGTTCATAATCCTTTAAGTATTCCAGAAGTTTAATTATTCTTCCTCTTCTTGATACTCTGCAATTCTCCTTATTAACATTATTTGAAATATTTTCATGACAGACTCTATTCTCATGGTCACAATTTTGATCACTCTCTTGTTCTTCACAAATACTTTCATTTCTACTATTACCTGACATGTCATTTACATTATTCTCATAGTTATTACCCAAATTGTAATTATTATTCGAACTATTTCCATCATAGTCTCTCTTAAAGCAAATTTATTGAGCGAAGCGAGCCGAAGGCGAGCGGAGCTCTCAACGGGTGACTCAAATTACGATTTATGTTAAATTGTTTCTCGGCGAATACTCGGCCGATTTCGGATTTTCTTGCACTCATCAAAAGCTTACAGAATTACCCAGGTTCTTACGAAGCCAGAATTTTGAATTTCGATCAAATAAAAATAATTTAATTGATGGTAAAAATTCCCATAGCGTAATGACAAAAAATACTTTGACAGAGTTATACCGCTTTGAATCAAAACTCGCTTCGCTCAAATATATGCTGCAGCGTAACGGTACTTTTCGCGACTGCGGCGACCTAGTAATCATTTGAGCTATTCTTTAAGTGAAATCTATTTCTGTTTACAACATTTCCCGATTCTGTTAACAAATTATAAGATCTAGGTTTATCAGATTGTTTTAATACCTTTGCATGTCTATCAAAAGTCCCTGTTTTGTAGTTTTTCATTAATACATTATCTCCTTCATTGAAGGCTTCTAATGGCTGAACATACCTATCATAATATGATTTTTTATATTCTTGTGTTTTCTTCAATTCTGTATAAACTTCTTCATTGCTCTGATTTTCTTTTTGTTCTGCATTTGGTAATATCCCTCTTACTTTAATAATATTTCATTTGGTGAATTTAAATTGTGTGAAATAGGCGTATTTCTTAATGGAACTATATTTAATACAAGTACTACAGTTTTTTATGTAATCATCGATATGTTTAGACATTCCAATCCAGAAAAGTGATTCTCTAGCCCTTATTTTTGTTTTTTCCATACCTATGTGATTATAATGAAGTTTATACAGAATATCTTTTTGTAATGATTTTGGGACAATTACACAATTATTTTTAAAGAGCAACCCATCGGAACAATGTAAATCAGTGTGAAACGTATGATAGGGTTTAATAACATTAGGTACATCTTTTTTCTCATTTGGCCAACCTTCCATTATGTATTTTTTTAACAAACTTAATTCCTTATCTTTGTCGGTTTCTATTTGAAACTCTTTATACCTTTTCACACAAATTTTTTCCTTTAAATCTATTAACTGTATACTACTATCAAAGTCTTCATCTTCTGTTACATTTTTTTTTAAATAATTTCTTGACAAATAATCTGCTATGTGGAAATTTTTTCCTGGTTTTAATGATAATGATATGTCATAGGGTTGTAACCTCAATCTCATTTTTTGTAATCTTATTGGAATTTCAGCAAGCGGTTTTTTCATTATTGGTATTAAAGGTTTATGATCAGATTCGACATCAAAATTCTTACCCATGACATAAAAACTAAATTTCTCACAAGCATGAACTATTGCATACATTTCTTTTTCGATCTGTGCCCATGTCTTTTGTGTTTCTGTGAATGCTTTTGAAGAATATGCTACTGGATAACCATTTTGTAGAAGAACTGCACCAACCCTGTTACTACTAGCGTCAACACTTTCTGTCCTACCTATTCCCTCGGGCACAGCCCTCGGTCACTACGGTGGGATGAATGCCCAATATCATCCTATGAATCGGGCACAGCCCTCGGTCACTACGGTGGGACAGAATGCCCAATATCATCCTATGAACGGTTAACCAATTTCACTTGCTAGATGATTGCTTTCGTACAGCAAACTAATCCGATGCATGTTTGTTAAAATGAATACGTTAAGATCACATTTTTAAGATATATACTTTATACGTTAAAACTTTAGGTTAGAACTTATGTTACTGATACATAAAATAACTAAAGTATCACTGGATATTCACAAAAAATTTAAATAAAGTGTTTTTATGCACAATATAAATCTTTTTACTATAAAATTTCAGACATAGGTGTGAAATTAACAGTAATAGACTAGAAAATTATTTATCATAATTATTAGTTACTTACATGACATTGCTTCTTATTTTCTGTATTATTTTAAAATCCAAGGATAGATAGAGTACTTAGTAGGTATACTGTGTGTCCACCGCATGTCGTGGGAATAGAATGTGAGACGTTCTTCGAGTATGGGAACGATGATGCATGTCTAGTATACACAAGTAACACACACCAGAACAAACTGCTGACATTACCTTAGCTTTGTAACGTTGTTACCCGACTGTGATAGAAAGAGGTGTATGAACAAAATAAGTATTGCTAAATGAATATTTTTAAAGGAATAAATAATAAAGGATGAAAATATTTCATTAAGCGTAAGCGTGTATAACTTATTTTTAACACTTTTTATTGGAAGCTCAGTTCAAACAATTTGAATTCTAAACAATTCAAATATTCAAAGGACTTCAAATTGTTATATTTGTAAAATTATTGTGAAATCACTTTGAATGTCATTTAACATTTTAATAATTTCCTTCGATTTCTCTAGGGTCTCATCGTTAAACCTTAATCAAATTTATATAAACCACCTGTACTATAGATTCTACCTTTCAAATAAAGATAATCAATAAAATCGTATTAGGTACCTATATAGAAAAAAAGTTATGTTAAGATTATGAGAAAAAACACATAAAACCACATACAAATAAATTAGGAACCCACCTCCTTTTTTAGTCGAGTAAATAACTATATGACTTCGTCGTTCTTATATTGAATTGCTGACTACACAGTAACAAACGGATACCTTACTGACACAAGCACACACACACACACAAACCTCCCAATGAATATGCAATTGAATCTTCTCTGTTTATGTCGGAAATTATATTACAAAGTGTTAACATTAAATACCGCAATAAACTACGTGGTTTTCTGGATATGTCTGTAAAATAGAATTAATTACATACAATCAATCACCTGTTTATCCCAGGACTAGGTAGAAGTGTATTAGACAGCCAAATACCTATTGTCTAAAAATTCGAATTTTTCATCCAATGAAAGTATCTAAATCGTGTTTAGGATGCTTATGTCTACTGATCATTACTCATCATATCAGTGAAGGCAACTCAGTATGTATAACTGGTAGTTGATAATATATAAGTAGGTACGAATGAACGATCAACGAACATACAGAAATTATAGGTAAATTTATTATGTATATCGGTTGATACCTTTGGCGGTGTTGGTAAAGACGTGGTTTTGTATTACAATTATTATAACAGTATTACAACACTTTGATTTAATTAGACGTAAGTAACATAAATTAAAATAAGCACCCGTGAAAGTATGAAGTTAAGTTTTAATTTTGATGTGAACTGAATATTGCTGAATTTATATTTTTTATGTATTAAACCCCACAATTGTTCAAATAAAATTACATTCGCTCCAGCAGTATCTTCCAGTGACCTCTCACTTTTCTCTCCAGTATCTTCCAGTGATAAGAAAAAAATGTGAGTAAGTTCTATTAAATTAATAATACTGTGATTAATTGTTATATTAATAATTAATTAATTAATGTGATTAATTGTTATCCAGCTCAGTTGCTTGGTTAATTCCCACCCGCTGCTGGTGTAACTTTTAACACATTAATAATTATAAAAAGTAGTTATTTTGTTATGTGAGTGGCTTGGATAATTCATGTCGGCTGGTGTAACTAGGTTTTGTTCTTTTTTCTTTTTAGTTGTGATTAATTTAGGAAAAATCTTATCTGGGTTAAGTATGACTTTGACTAATGTATTGGTCTTCATTTTAATTTAACAGGTCTGATTCAGAGTTTGAAAGTACATTTGAAGTTGCCCCTGTAGAGGTGAAGAAGAGAAAATCCAAAGGCAGTGTTGCAACCACCAAAAAACGCTGCCGTAAGGACGAAGAGTCGCATTCGGAGGAGCTTGCTGGAGGTTCGATACCCGCTCAATACAAGCGAACACCTACAGCACATGGGTATTGTACAATTTTTATTTATTTACTAAACAAGTGTTTTATACTTTTGTATATGCGAGTTTCATAGCATCAGTGTATTAGGAGTATTTATCATATTTATCAACCTGTTGGTTTAGTGTAGTAGTTAGTGACTCTGATACGTACGTCAAATGTCGTGGCTTCGATTCCCACCCTAGATAACTCTTTATATGATGAGCATAATGATTAATTTTGTGTTTGATCTAGATGTGTATAATATGTTCGAACCATATTTATATTTATTTATTGTATTAACCACTGAAATCGTTTCGTCCCAAGTCTTTTATATACAGTTTTTTTCTTTTTCGATATAAATTAGAAGAATAGGTTTGAGTTATCAGTTTATATGTTAAAACAGTGTTAGTTGGGGTAAATTTATCTTCAACTGTATGTCAATAAAACGTAAAGTACAATCCAGTTTAAGAGCGATATGGAATGTGTATGTGTTTCTATGTTAATGACACAAGTATATTTTATAGTTCCATTCTTACATTTTTATAGAACGAAGAAACCAGCTTCGTTGGGTTTGTTTAAAATCTTACAAACTGAAGAAGCCGGCGTCAGCGCACCGAAAAAGGACGCCGGCACTGGAAGCCTAACATCAAGCTTTGCAAGCCGAGTGTTAACAGGAACATCGCGTCGGGCAATAAAACGAAGTGGTGCGTATTTCGTTGACCTCAAACTGTACAAAGCAACTGACTATACTTCTCACGCTGTTGGTGTTCGATATAAGACAGCGCTGATAACCATAAAGCTACAGTGTGATGAATCATCACCGTCGTGGCAAGCACTTCAAGCGTACTTGGGTCAAGCTTTTGTAGAGTTTGAGGACTCTGAACCGACTCATTACAGTAACAACATTGTGATAAAATAAATATATAAATAAATAAGTAGTTATTTCTGGATACACTTAAGCATATCTAGATAAATTAGATCTAAACATTAAATAAATCATTAGGAATCGAAACTCCAACGTAGCAGCCAGATTACTAACTATTTAACTAGTCTGGTGTGTATGTATGTCTTTATTTTATTTTTTATAGTTGATAGGTTTACGTTAACCACAATCTCACCTGATGGTAAGTGCATATGTGATCTAAGATGGAGCACGCTTGCATAGAAGATACCAATTCACTCAGGATTTGAAAAAGCCCAGATTGTAGGAATCAGGAAACACAAACTTTGATATGTTTTTCGCGAGGTCGGAGCTGCGGGCAACAGCTAGTATATTATATTATTTGACTTTAATTATAAATCATCGTAATATAGATAAGTAGTACCCAATATCTTAAGCGATAAAAATGCCGTTCTGTACTACGTGTAACACATCTGTACACAGTAGATCATGGGTAGGACATTTACGGAGCAAATCACAAAGAAAAAGTAGACATACAATTAAACATAGTCAAGGTATAGAAATCGTGAGCTCAGCATTTCGTAATCGTATTACAACATATAAAATTGTCCCCTTTGACCAGATTCAATTATCTTCACTGGATTCCTTCTTATTCAGTATTCGTAATAAGTTAAAATCTCTTTTAAATGAATGTCTTATGAGACATACATGTGTTAAGGTAAATTTTGAACTATTTGCTATGTTTCTAAAATCCAAAGATAATTCACAAGAAGTCAAATCTTTTGGAACCAAAAACAAAATATTGTATTTACACTTCGATTTTGAAAACTTATATTTTGAAACACTTAGCTATTTAAAAACAAGTATTGAAAAATTTGAAGATCGTGACAGTGGATGGACATTTATAAACAATCTATACATTGGAGGTTAAAAATGAATAAATACCAACCATTTCGCGGTTCCAGTTATATCAGTTTGCCTAAATCAATCCAACCTAAAAAGGCGTGCTTAAATATTGTTAATAAGGATCAATTTTGCTTTTTATGGTGTGTAACAGCGGATTTATATCCGGCTAAGAAACACCCTGAGAGAATTTCATCTTATCCTAATTTTCGTGAACTATTTGATATAAGAAATATGTCTTTTCCAGTATCCTTTCATGATATTAGCGTTTTTGAAAAGAATAACCTGTAATGTTTATAATTTTTGATGTTAGGATGTCAAGGATAGAAATAAAGTATTCATTTAAGCCACTATATTTTTATTGCAAGAACCTTTAAGATAATATAGGGGAACTGAGGGTTCCCCTCGGCAAGGATTTAATGTACTTTTAGCCTAGGATACAATTTAGGTCTATTCTAGGTGCTATGTTATCATTCCTGGCCGTGCATGGGTCCTGGCCCTCGAAGAACTCGGGCCTCGACTGATGGGACTGACCGGGCGCCACTGGATATACCCTCTGCTAGTAACCAGAGACGCCCGGCAACGGACGTTAGAGCGGCCGCGGCCTTGGGCCGCGGAATTAAAAAAAAAAAAAAAGGTGCTATGTTATTCAGTAATACAGGGTATATGGTTGGTGCGCTTGGTCGGTAACGATAGAGTATCTTTATGAAGATACTGTGGTAATTAAGGGTAATAGGTTAAGGGATTTTATAGGATACTTTCCCGGTGAAATACGCCACTCCTGTCTCCGTTCCTGTTCCTGTGTCCTGTTCCGGTCTCTGCCCACTCCAGGCAGAAGGAAGCTGGGTTCTCACCCAGGTAGTATGGTAGTACCGTAAGCCTCCTGTAACAGGAGTTAAAGACGTATTCCATGCATTATGGCCACTGTTATTATCTAAGCGCCTACCACGCCGTACATATTATGTGTACATACATACCTTTCGGAGGCGAATATCCAAGCTTCACCCGATTAAATCCGGCTGACACATGCACAGCACGCATGCGTATCACGCAGGTCGGTCCCTAGCCAATCCTGGTGAAAATCAGGCAGACTCCTGTTTAGATTTGGTAGGACAAAATCAGACGTGACACGTGTGTCACACACAGTGCACTCGTACCCTGAAATCAACGAGAAATCCCTCTGTAAAATTATACAGCAGACACGCTAACAACGCCAGCGACAGGAAGATTTCGGTTAAAACTCACCAAACGTTGAAATGTTAATATTAATGGTAATAGAAATAACCCGTGCGGGTCAGTTCGCTTGTGAGAATGTAAAGATGGTTGTCTCAAAGTCCAATGGCCGACGCGCCGCCCGGCGTCCAATCACAGCTCACCTCACGAGATTTAATGTTGCCAATAGATTATCCCAATTTCAACTGGAATTTAAACAGTTGAAATGGAATATCGACAACACCAGTCAGTAGCCTGTTTATTTTTATTAGTCGGGAAACGAAATGTCCTTAAAAGTAAAACTATTCCAAACCGGTCCCACACGAATTTATACTATTTATAGATAAAACCTATAAACAGTTGAGTAGTAGAACTGGTGAAAAAGTCGCCACACCATATCCAATGCGGGCAACACTGCCCGACGAACCAGACGGCGCCCCGTTTTACGCAGCAAACGTTGAAAACAGCCTATGACTTTATGAACAAAAAATACATCATTACAAACCCTATTTTTTTTTTTTTTTAGTTCCGCGACCAAGGCCGCGGCCGCTCTAACGTCCGTTGCCGGGCGTCTCTGGTTACAAGCAGAACGTATTTCCAGTGGCGCCCGGCGGACTTTGACCACCTCTGTGGTCTCTGCGGGGGTTGGGTCGGGATGAGAATCCCGCGTCGTTGGGGTAGGGTTTTATCCCGCGTCAGTGAGTGAATCTGGTTGCGTGCTATGGGGCAAAAAAGCTCCGCAGCACGCAACCCTTCTAGCCTGCTTCTGTCAGGACGACGGGTGGCGATCCCGCCGTCCTCAGGCCCCGATCATGGAGGTCGATGGTCTTGGGCGTAGATGAGTCTGCGGCGGCCTCGCCGCTGACTACGGAACTCGGCGGGGAGGGCACGCTCCCTCTCTCTCTCGGCCGCCTCCTTCGCGAGCACGACTTGCTCGCAGAAGGACACGGCCGCGTTCCACCTACTCCCGCTGGAGACCAAGGCTTGAAGCATGGTCTCCAGCGAGAGGGTATCCACGCCCAGACCCACTACGAGGTCCCGGCGCTGACTCGCCCACGCTGAGCACTCCACCAACGTGTGGAGTGCGGTGTCGTCGTCGGAAACCTCGCAGTGTTGACACCGGGGTGTGACCTCACGATGGATGCGAAACAGATAGCTACCGAAGCATCCATGCCCGGTAACGATCTGCGTCGCACGATACGTGAGGTCACCATGCTGCCTCTGCAGCCAATCGTCCATGATCGGTCTCACCGCCGCGATGATGGTGGCACCCCACTTGGGTTGCTCAAGTCGCACCCTCCATGACTCCATGAGATCCTGGCGGAGTTGGGACCGCCGGTCATCGATTTCTCGAGACGCAGGCCTGTGGTCCCGCTCCAGCGCCTCCTTGCGCCATTGGAACAATGACGCAAGGGCTCTCGCTTCCTGGTCCCATGGAGGGGTCCCGGCTAGGAGACATGCAGCCTCTCCGGAGATCGTGCGGTAGCCCCTTATTGTTTTGACGGCCAAGGTCCTCAACGGTCTGTTAAGGAGCGTTGAGTTGTTGGCCGTCAACCGCGCCGCCCATACGGGAGCCCCGTATAGGGCCATACTCCGCACGATCCCCAGGTACAGTCTCCTGCAGGAAGCGTTGGGTCCCTTTAGGTTGGGCATCAGTCGCGAAAGCGCGACCGATGCCTGTGTCACCTTGGGGACCAAACTTCGGAAATGTGGTCCGAAGTTCCATCGGCTATCAAGTACGATCCCTAGATACTTCATCGAGGGCTTGATGCCGATGCTAACGCCTCCCACATTTATGCTGGAACCTTCAGGTGGACCGTTCCGAGGTCTGTGAAAACACAGAACCTCGGACTTGTGCAAGGCCACCTCCAGTCCCAGCCGCCGTATCCGACCCACGACTTGAGCAACACCCGTCGTGACCTTGAGTGCTGCCTCCTGGTACGTTGCACCCCGCGCTTTGACGAGGGTATCGTCGGCGTAGCACGTTACGCCGACGCCCTCAGGCAACGCACCCCGCAGCACCCAGTCGTAGCCGATGTTCCACAGAAGCGGCCCCAGGACCGACCCCTGCGGAACACCGCACGACACATCTCGCCGAGCTGGACCGAGCCAGCTGGGGAAAGCTATGGCCCTCTCCGAGAGATAGGCCCCGACAATACGACGGAGGTAGAGAGGCGTTTCGTGATACACGAGCGCCTCCCTAACGCAGCTCCATGGCAAGGTGTTGAACGCGTTGGCGATGTCAAGAGACACCGCCACCACCACCTTGCCCTGTGAGACTGCTTCCTCCGTCAGGCTCCTGACGCGCATGATCGCGCTCACGGTGGAGCGTCCCCGACGGAAACCGTACTGGTTGTCCGCCAGGTCTGGCCCGACCGTCGAGAGATGCTCGACGAGGCGTTCCGCGATAATTCGCTCAAAGAGCTTACACACCTCGTCGAGCAACACGATCGGCCGGTATCCGGACGGTGAGTCCACCGGCCGCCCCGCCTTACGAATCAGGACCAGTTTCCCCGTCCTCCACACTTTGGGAAACTGGCCCCTTTCGAGGCATGCGCTAAAGAGCCCCATCAGTCGAGGCCCGAGTTCTTCGAGGGCCAGGACCCATGCACGGCCAGGAATGCCGTCGGGTCCGGGGGCAGTGATTTTCCGGCGTTTAAGCCGGAGTACTGCCGCACCTAGCTCCCCCACCCTGACTTCGGGTACGTCGTCTTCACTGATGCTATCCGCGTCGGGCAGAGACGGAGCCATGCGCGGAGGGACGTGCTCCTCCGCGCTCGTCGGAAACAGGGAGCCCATGACCCGCTCCAGCTGCTGCGGCTGGAGACTCTGGGTCAGTGGGGGCGCCCTAGGTCGGAGTTTCTCCCTGACCTGTAAGTACGGGCGCCCCCATGGGTTCTGCTGCAGGGTCTCCAGGAGCTCCTCGCGGGCCGCCGTCTTGGCCCGCTTTATTGTCTCCTGGAGATTACCTTTAGCCTCCATGTAAGCCTGATAAAGCTCCGCCTCTCGGGTTGCCGCGTCGTCTGGGCGGCGATGCCTCCGGCGAAACCTGGTGTACTGGCGGCGGGCGGAGATGCATGCTGCGCGCAGCTGTGCAATCTCCGGCGACCACCAGTACACCTGCTTCCTTGCCGGTCTGGGTGTAACCCTAGGCATCGCCGCATCACAGATTTGCGACATGGCTCTCCTGAACCACTCCGCCTCGGCATCCACATCGGCAGGCCGGTCCGGTGCCGGAATCCAGGCCTGCACGATGGATGCCTCCAGGAGAGCCTCCCGATCTAGATGGTGAAGTGCCCAACGCGGATCCGGGGGATTTTCTACCGGCTGTGGGAGGTCAGGTGGGGGGACGACATCGAATCGGATGTACCGATGGTCCGAAAGCGTCTCCTCACCCTCCTCCACGTGCCAGCCAGTAATACGGGCGGCGAGGGCAGAGGTCGCGAACGATACGTCCACGACCGAGCTGGTCCCCCGCCGCCAGAAGGTGGCGACATTCCCCCGGTTGAGGACCTCCAGACCACGTGTTCTGGTCCAGTCCTCAAGAAGCCTCCCCTTGTCCCTGGTTTCCCGGGAGCCCCACGCCTCACTCCAGGCGTTGAAGTCTCCCAGGAGCAGGGCAGGGCGAGGACGGCACGCAGCGAAGACGACGTCGAGCTCAGTGAGCCATAGCTCAAACTGAGTCTCGTCCAGTGTCGGCGAGATGTAGGTGGCCACGACTGCCAACCCATCATATTCCGCCGCAACACACCCGCGGCCCTTTGCAATGATAGCAAGGCGCGAGTTGTCTGCGGCGGACCCCCCGAAGATAAAACAGGCCGAGCCGTCCTCGTCCACCGGGCTTCCCGGGTGGACGTAGTACGGCTCGGCGACCACGGCCAAGTTTATGGACCACTGCCGGATGCTCTGGTACAGAAGATCCTGAGCAGCGCGGCAGCGGTTCAAATTCACTTGCAGGATGCGGATATGGGCGTCAGACATTAATGGACGTCCATATCAGCATCCCGCCGAGAAACATCTGGCCGTGCAGTAGCGGCACCCCCGCCGCTCTCAACGGACGGACGAGGCTTTGGCCTCAAGGCGGCGCAGGCTGTGCTGCCGACCCGGTGGTCCGCAGTCTTGCCCTCCGCCTCGCATCTAAAGCAGCGAGGCGGAGCATCACAGGCACTTGCCTTGTGCCCGGGCCGGCTGCAGCGGAAGCACCGATCGCCCACGGTGACTTCCGCTGTGCACTGCACTCCGACGTGCCCCACCACCATGCACCGGAAACATCTAGTTTCCCGGGCACGAAGGAGGTGCACCTGCGCCTTTAGGAAGCCCCCTACGAGGAGGCTTCGTCCGTCCGCCACTTTAAGTGCCGCCGCGACGGGGCACTGGACGACTGTCGTGCCATGGCCAGTGAGGCTGAAGGAGATCTCTCCAGCCTTCACTTGGTCACGGGGACAGCCGCCCGCCTCCACGACGGCGGAAATGAGCTCCTCCGTCGTGGCCGCGTCATCCAGACCGGAGACGCGCAATGCAGCGCATTTGGTGGGTCTGGTGACGCGGACGGCTTCTGTGTCCAGCGCGTCCCTAAGCTGCGCTGCTAGGGCGTCAGCTTTAGGGCCGCTGGAGGCGCCGGAGACCTCAAGGAGGCGAGCCCCGGTGCGTGTCGTCTTGCACCGGAGACCCCCCTGTATATCGAGGGCCGAGAGGTTGACTGAGAACTTCACGGTCCTCAGTACGTCGGCGTACCCCACCCCATTCTCCACACCTACCGTCGTCACCGTCAGGACGACGGCGGTGGAGCGAGGAGGGCGGGGCCTCTTCGGCGCCTTCGCCGCGGCGGCTTTGGCCGCATTCTTGGCTGCTTTCTTGGCGGCCTTCGTCTTCCTCTTGTTGGCCCCCACTACTTCCCATCCCTCCCGTCTGGAGGGATGTGAAGAAGCAGCGGGAGCGTTGTTAGAGGAAGAGGAGGCGGCAGGGGTTCCGCTCTTCTTGCCGCGCCACTTGGCCTTCCGCGCCTGGGCCGCGGTCTCGGCCGGCAAACGGTACGCTGAAACGGACTGGGGCGGATCGGGGCGGCGGACAGCGGGTGTGCCGCTTGGTCCCGGAGCGGGAGAACCGCCAACAGCCGCCGCGTACGAAAACGCGGGCCGCGCTAGCGGAGGGCGGTACGCCCGGTCCTCCAGGACCGCGAGGCGCCTCTCGATCGCCGTCAGGACCTGTACCATTGTCGGCACAGGCTGTGGCGGCGATCCGGGTGCCGTGTTGAGCGCCGTGGTGGGCGCCGTGGTGGGCGCCGTGGTGGGCGCCGTGGTGGGCGCCGTGGTGGGCGCAGTGGTGGGCGCCTTGGTGGCCGCCGTGGTGGGCACCGTGGTGGGCGCCTTGGTGGGCGCCTTGGTGGACGCCGTGGTGGGCGCCGTGGGTGGCGCTGCCTTCGGTGCTGGTCCAGCCGTCGGAGGAGGAGGCGGCAGCATGGGACCGGGAGGCGCCTTGACCACCTTGGTCAAGTCAGCGACCTCCCGCCACAGGTCATCCATCTGCTTTCTGGAAGCAGCGAGCTCCGCTTCCAGGCTCGTCACCTGCTTCCGGAGCCGAGCCTCCTCCTTGGTGACGCTCCGCGCGAGGAGCTTGTTGAGGGAAGATTGGGCTTCATCCACCAGTGAAGCCACAATCTTCTTCCTCCCCGCCACGTTCCTGTTGCCCCGCATGGCCGCGTTCATTCGGGCAAAAACGCTCATCAACTCCCGCGCGGCCGGCCCACCGATTTCCCGGCGACTTCGCTGGGACAGTTGGACCGAGGACGGAGGAGGAGTTGGCGGCCGCCTTCTGTACGCGTCGAGACGCGTACGCACCGTCTTGACCGGCACCTCCTCCTCCGAATCGCTGGAGAGGAGGGACCCCCACCCGGAGCAGCTGGTGCTACGGTCGCGCGGCGGCCCCCCCTTCTCCTCGAGGGTCCTCTTCTTCGTCGCAGAAGAGCGGCCCTTCTTCTTCACACTGCTGGGAGCTGACCCATCGTCAGTCCCAGCAGCATCAGTTCCTTGGGGCGTCGACATCGCGCTGCAACTAGGTAGCGCGGCGCGAGCCCCCAAATCGATAGGCATCGGAATCAATATTTCGTGCATCATGTCGTCGGTTGACACTGCCCGGGAAAGGGCAGTGTCGGGACCGGAGGTCTCTTCGGGGTTATCCGTATCAGGAACACAAAATCTCAAAGAATTTGGCCAATCGCAAGTACAGACTAGGACGTTCGGTCACCCAACTTGCCACTGCGTTACCGTGGTCAAGTTGGGGTCCAGGGCGGACGGCGAGGACGTAGTCACTAATCACTTGGGGCCCCGCCCCACATTACAAACCCTAACATAAAATTTATAATATATGGATTAAAAAACTTTACAACTATCGTAGGACCTTTGTATAAATCTGAAATTGATAAAAAATACAAAGAAAAAATTATTCATTTACTGTTTTTTGAAAATAACAGCTCTTCTCATTATTGTTTGATAAAAGATACTTCACAACTTTTTAGAAGCCAAGTTACTTCCCATCATAGTAAGTTATACTTTTGTGACATATGTTTAATATCATTTAATACTTCTCAGGAAGTTAATGACCATTTGTGTGGAGGCGTCGTAACTGTTCTCCCGAATAAGGGCTCGGTAGTTCAATTTAACAACTATGAACGTAAACAAAACATGCCTTTTTGTATTTACGCAGATTTTGAATCGATGTTACAGACCAGGACTGAAACCATCGGTTCAAGCGGAAAAACGAACACTTTGAACCATCATATACCAGTTGCCTTTGGGTATTATATTGTTTGTCGAGATGACCCTAGCTACAATAGATACACGTATCTTATCGGGGACCCAACTGTGATAAGCGGTTTGTAGATTCAATAATGAAAGACGTACAAAAAATATATAAAATAATTAATCTGACTGTCCCGATGATATTCACCACTGAAGACAAATATGATTTTAACAATGCTCAACGTTGTTACATATGCCGAAATTTAGTTTTTAGAGACAAAATTCGTGACCATTGTCATCTTACAGGTCGTTATCGAGGAGCCGCACACCCTTTCTGTAATTTACAGTTTAAGCGCCCTTCGTTTATTCCTATTTTTTTCCACAACTTAGCCGGCTATGATTGTCACTTATTTATAAAAGCTTTGAGAGATATTCCTGGTGCTATAAAAATAATACCTAAAACAAAAGAAAACTATATATCATTTACTAAACTTGTACCCGTTTCAAATAATAAATTTTATCAACTACGTTTTGTTGATTCCTATAAGTTTTTGTGCACAAGCTTAAATAAACTGTCTAACACTTTAAAACCGGAAATGTTTAAACACTTACAAAATAATTTTCCTATTCGGGAGCAATTTCGTTTACTAATTCGTAAAGGAATTTATCCGTATGAATATATGGACTCGTGGGAACGGTATGATGAAAAAAAATTACCTCCAAAAAAATGCTTTTTTAATTCGTTAAGCGACGAAAATATTTCTGAAGTTGATTATAAGCATGCATGTTTAGTATGGTCAACATTTAAAATCACTGATTTAGGTAGTTATACAGATCTATATCTAAAAACCGACGTACTTCTTCTCACAGACATTTTTGAAAATTTTAGGATAATGTGCAAGCGATACTATCAGTTAGACCCGGCATTTTATTAAACTGCACCTAGTTTATCATTTGATGCAATGTTATTAAAAACCGGTGTTCTATTAGAACTTATTGATGACTTGTCAATGGTGCGTATGCTACAGAGTGGTATTAGGGGAGGAGTTTGTCTCTGTTCTCACAGACATGCTAAAGCGAATAATACTTATCTACCGGATTACCAATCTACAAAGCCTGATTCCTACATCGCTTATATCGATTGTAATAATTTATATGGATGTTCGGGCTATATGGGCCGGTGGGGTGTGATTTCGGAAATTAAAATGCACAGAGGTTGATGCTATGAAAGATTGTAATGGCGAACACAAAATTACAAGTCATCTAGGTAGGTACTTATACTACGATGCGTTTAATGACGCACTGTCGCGTTCCAGCCGTCAATAACACTGTTTTGATGCAACATTTCAACATTCCGGCGGCCGTAAAAACTTTGTTTTTACCCCAATGCTGCAGATACTGGTAATGGGCAGATCTTGCTAAATGAGCGCCGAATCACGCCAGTTGAAGTCCGTATATCAGCTACTCGAGAGATGCCATCTGGGCCAGGATGCACAGCTACTATCCGTCCTAATTTCCATTTTAGAGGTGGGAGATGATCATCTTTAACAACCATCAAAGTATCTAACTGCAGGCTGCCCTTGCAGGATCGCCACTTCACCCTTAGTTGCAACTCCGCTATGTACTCCTTGCTCCATCTTGACCAGAAGTGTTGACGGAGCTGTTCAATACGCTGGAATCTGGAGAGGTTACCCGAAGACCGATCCTTATAATCTGGTTGTGGTAGACATGTTAAGGGTCTTCCAATGATGAAATGACCTGGAGTTAACGGGGCACAATCAGCAGGGTCGGATGATAGTGGAGTCAACGGTCGGGAGTTTAAATTTGCTTCTATTGGCGTTAAAATGGTGTTTAGCTCTTCGTAAGTTAAACTACAATTGCCCAACACTCTTTTTAAATGATATCGAGTAGATTTGACGCCTGCTTCCCAAAGGCCTCCCATGTGCGGACTATAACCCGGAATAAAATGAAAAGTAATGCCTTCGTTGGGTACACTTTCGCCTAAAGAGTTGCAGTTGTTCTTTAAGAAATTCGCTAAGTCATTGTAAGCACCTACAAATGAAGTTCCGTTATCGGAGTACAGGTTAAGAGGTTTACCTCTTCGTGATATAAAGCGATGCAATGCCATCAAAAATATGTTGCTCGTCAAATCCCCTACTAATTCGAGATGAATGGCTTTAGTACTGAAGCATACAAAAAGAGCGATGTACACCTTTACCAATTTACATCCTCGACCTTGACGACTAGCAGACATAATAGGTCCCGCGTAGTCCACTCCTACGTTTTCAAAAGGGTAGCCCCTAGATGAAACCCTATCTCGAGGTAAGCTTCCCATCAGAGGACTAACAATCTTACCTGCCATTCGACTACATCGAACACACTTTCGATAGCAGGATCTTGCCAATTTACGACCCCCGATGGGCCAAAAAGTTTCCCTGATTGACGCTAGGAGTAGCTGCGGACATGCGGCATGCATTAACTTGCGATGCTCAAATTCAAATAATAATTTTGTAAAAATATGAGAGGACTGTATTAAAATAGGATGCTTTTTATCGTGACTAAAATTAGAATTATCGAGACGACCACCGACGCGCATGATTTTATACTCGTCTAAATAAACATTAAACTTAAGCAAAGGACTTTTCTTTGGTAATATTTGATTGTTTAACAAAATTGTATATTCCGGAAAGTCACTTTCAGTTAAATAATTTGAAGTGAGAGGTTGCCTTTTACAACAATCTATCCATCTAAGAACATAAGCTACAGTACGAACAAGTCTAAGATAATTCGAAAACCGGTTGACATCGATAATTTTATCTGGTGTAGTCTCAATAGTTACAGTCGCTAATGAAATGTTGCGCCTGGTCTCTGGTAGAACTTCCACAGATTTTGGCTGAGAAGGAATCCTTATTGGTTCGTAACAAAGAAATTCAGGACCGTTCCACCATAACTGTGAGACTTGCAGGGAACTAATATCCATACCGCGGGATAGTAGATCTGCAGGATTGAGGTCGGTTGGGATGTGTCGCCAAGTACAGCTGCCAGTCTTGTCTAATACTTCAGCAACGCGATTACGTACAAATAGCTGAAGCTTAGAAGGGTGCATTTGCAACCATCCCAATACAATGGTGGAGTCGGTCCAGAAACAAACTTCATTAATAGGTGCTCGTAAAGATTTTATAACTTTTTCATACAGGCGCGTGCCTACTAACGCCCCACACAACTCCAGTCTAGGAATTGTTGTGGGTTTGATAGGAGCAACACGACTCTTAGCCAACAACAAGCGCACCATAATCTCACCGTGATCGTTTATGCTACGAACATACGCGCACGCTCCATACGCGAGCTCGGACGCGTCTGTACAAATGTGCAACTGAATTATTTTATACGAGTCACAAACTACAATTCTAGGAATTCGAATATCATTAATAAAAGGTAAAGTTTTCAAAATATCGTTCCACTGTCTGTGGATCTCGGGGCTTAACGGTTCGTCCCATGATAGTTTGTGCAACCATAACTTTTGGAGTAGTATTTTCATACTAACTACTGCAGGACCTAGTAAACCGATTGGGTCAAATATTTGTGCAATGGCCGATAATAAATCACGCTTAGTATTTCCCTTTGGTTGAAATAAGCCTATCGGAAAGCAGAGTTCATCTGAATCTGCATACCAGCCGAGGCCTAAGAGTTTGCTGGATTCATGAGATCCGATATTTAAATCAATAGGTGTAAGAGAACAATCTGACACTAATTGTGGCTCATTAGACTTCCATTTTCTTAACGGAATGCTAGCTGAAGCGAGCTCAGCAGTAACCTTCTTGCGTACGGTTAATACTTCAGCTAAATTATCCCCACCTGTGAGCAAATCATCAACATAAAAATCATGTGCGATAATTTCAGCGATTTTAGAATCAGTGCACTCCATACTGATTTGTTTTAAACACCGAGTTGCGAGAAATGGTGCACTAGCGGTACCATATGTGATCGTATTCAACTGAAAGACCTTTATACATTCATTCACGTTATCACGCCAGAGTATTTGTTGTAGATACCTATCAGAAGGATGGACAACAATCTGCCGATACATTTTCTCGACATCAGCTGATAAAATGTACTTGTGCTGTCGGAACCGAAGCAAAATCGACAGTAAGTCGTCCTGGACGGTTGGACCAACCATCTGAAGGTCATTGAATGAAACTCCTGACGAAGTGGCACTACTCGCATTGAAAACAACTTTTAACTTTGTAGTCGTGCTCTGTTCACGATGTACGCCATGATGTGGAATAAAGTACCCATTTTTATTTGAAATAGGTTCCCGACATTCAGACATATGCCCTAGGGATTCATATTCTGACAGGAACTCATGGTACATTTTGTATACGTCAGGCCTACCGTTTAATCTACGCTCGATTGAAATAAGACACTGATTGGCTCTTTTAAATGAGTTTCCTAAACGATTAGGATTTTGTTTCAAAGGGATACGCACACAAAATCGACCGTCTTCAAGACGATACATATTTTTGACAAAATGTTCCTCACACAGTTTTTCTTCAGGTGAATAATCTGATAAAAGTCTGATAAAAGAGTAAAAAGATAAAATTTCCACTCAACGTTTTTTATCGTAGTTTATCTTAGTATCCATTTGAATATGAGAAAATGTATTTTAATAAACTAATATCTATGTAAGTAGGTACTTAATTAAAATTGTATATTAAATTAAGAAATAAATGTGTACTTTAAATTGAATTATAGTTTAATTTACCTTATCCTATATACCCACTAATGTCTAATAGTTTTTATATGGTTGGTAACGCGTCAGTGTCGTCTGTGGAAGTGCAAGCATGCATTGGCTTCAACATAGATACCTACTTAGAATTTCTTACATCATTATTAAGGCTTCAGGTTTGAACATGTCGATAGTGAGCGATGACACTTGCACACTTGTAGTGAGGATCTCGTTACAACTTATTGTGAAATAAACTAAATCAACAGGTGAGAACTTGATTTAATACATGCAATTAGTACATGCATCACTAGCGTCTCATGTTTTTAGTTTGTTTTACCTTTTACTCATAATTACATTCAGTTTCATACTTATTCTCTTTGCGTTCACACGAATCAGTCTTTTAATTAATAATGTCGTAGCAACAGCAGTGCATCTCTGAAGCTCAAACCAGCTACTTTGCTACAAGGAATAGGAGGATTCCAAAATACGTAATTAAAATAGATGTATTAGAAGCTGAAGATACATCAGATAACGAAGTGGAAATAAACACAAGAGTGAAAACCCAATATATTGTTTACGATCACCGGGATGAAATATATTATAAAACAGAAAATTACTGAGCCAGATATCTAAAACGTTAGAAGATCGCGGCAGACGAGGACGAGACTACAACCATAATACATTATAAATAATGGCAGACGCATATGGTGATGGTATTGTTCAATACGCTCAAGCACCCTTTGACTTCTCATACATTTTACCTAATTCAAAACCTATACAAGTTAAACCAAAAAGAAGAAAACCAACTGTTTGTAAGGAATCTAAAAAGTCTTTAAAACCCTGAACATCTACTATAATAGTATTTTTGTTCATGATATCTTTCTCACGGTGTTACTTAACGGTTTATACTCGATTATACAGTCGTTCAATATAAGACAATATGCTGAAGTTTGATCTGGTATATCAATGTCACTTTCAATTTCCACTCTGACATCCACAACAGGACCCGACTTAAGATTATCTGGTAGTCTAGAACAATCTACGACAAATAACGGAGCAATATTTTTTAAATTGTTTATCACTTAATAACGGTTCACCACGACGACCTCCGTGATATGAGTGTTGGAATCTGGTGTATTGTTCATATATTAAAGCAATTCTGTTATGCGAGAAACTTGAATTTAAATTTTCATAAGGGAAGTAGGTTGAATTTAGGTATACTCTAACATCACGAACGTCACAGTGATCAAACTGAGACATATCCAATTTCGGATTATTTTTTCTATTTGTTTGCAGACCAATAATAACAAATCTTGGCTTCTCTATTTGCGATGATGTTTTAAGGACCAAGTATGTTTAGTAGTTTTTGGTAAAGCCGGATATTCATATAAATCCCAATTCCTGAATATCATCTGGAGTGGTCGGTCTTTTTCTAACAATTTTAACATATTTATTTTTTCTCTATCGGATACTTTGACATGTGGTACTCGCCATATTATTTTATTTATAATAATATCTTCTACCTTTTCACCAGCGCTAAGTTTTAGGGCATTCAGATTAGTATTACTTCGTAACAATATTAATTCATGTTTGCTGTTTATCACTACTTTCTTGAAATCTTCTGCAAAACCAAGAATGTTACAGAGGGGTATGGAAGCAGAAAAGCTACCCCCATTTGTACTATTTATACCATCGATATTCCAACCCCAAGCATTAGATACTTTAGCCTCATTTTCGTTAATTGATATTAATGATTTCATTGTGGTAGTTATACCAGCATTTTTTATTTTATCTATTTCCACTCCATTTATCTCATACCTTATATTGGATAGAAACAGGCGTTACTTGGCGAAAATCCATGACAAAACAATGGTAAGTAAAAATTTTTTTAAGAAAAAACTTTTTAGCATTAATTAATAGCATTAATTTTTCGCAGAATCAAAAGGACAACAAAACGTCGACAATTGTTTCGCCTCTAAACGAGGCATTATCAAGACTGTCTCATAGAGAACAGCTGTTCTCTATGAGACAGTCTTGATAATGCCTCGTTTAGAGGCGAAACAATTGTCGACGTTTTGTTGTCCTTTTGATTCTGCGAAAAATTAATGCTATTAATTAATGCTAAAAAGTTTTTTCTTAAAAAAATTTTTACTTACCATTGTTTTTTCATACCTTATATCTTGAAACAAGTAAAGTAAACTATTGTTTGTGAAATGAACGCTACTGACTCTCTGTTTAGAATTTTCAGCCTTGTTTACAACAATAGTTCCTTCCAAAAACAAAGTGCAATAAATGCCCAATAACTCTTTGTAAAATCATTTACCTAAGCCAACGTTCCACATTTTAATGCCGTACAATACACTACCGTTCCGTCAATGGTTAACCAATTTCACTTGCTAGATGATTGCTTTCGTACAGCAAACTAACCCGATGCATGTTTGTTAACATGAACACGTTAAGATCACATTTTTAAGATAGATAAAGGTGGGACAGAATGCCCAATATCACTTTGGATTGGGAAATAACGTAACTAAACGAATATTCCACATTAATATCATTTGAGCACGCTGTCCCACTGTTCGTACGTTCGCTGAAGCTCCTTGTATGTTCATTAGGGAACTATTTTGTAGAATCACAATTACGATAAGCTAAAACGTACTTACCATTTTAATGTCTTTGAATTTGTACATTCTAGAATTCTAACATAGCGAAAAACGTAAACTTGTTCGTCATGATGATAGTTTTGTAAATGCTTTAGGATATTAAATTAAAAAACTGAAAACTATATAATAATACATTTTTATTTATTTTTATTTTTTAAAGTTTTACTTAGTTTAGTTTATTAAAATAATTATAATTTGTTAAGTCTAGTTAAATCCAATAAGCTAGCAGTCCCGTTAATAATAAATAAACATTTTTATTTACTAATTTAAAAATTAAAAACATTGGTATGACCCCATGCTCGAGTTGAAATCTTATCTTTTGCAATTACTCTTTTATCATCATCACCAGACAACGCAATTTTTGTTACAGCACATGTAAATAGCTCATGTTTTATTGACTTAAATAAAACATTTGTTTTATGAACAATTTCACTATCATAAAGTGTTTTTTCATAATCAGTAACGTTAAGGTCACGTACAACATTCTTTTTTATACCCTTGGCTTTTTTAATTGTGCTGTGAATGGTGTTGATACAATATAACTTCGATCTCAATCCAACAAATTCGCTTATTATTTTACCAGCCATTTCATCTTTAAACAAGCCTGGTATTTTTTTGTTCTGTATGGGTAAAGTATACACATTATTTTTACAAAAATTGCTGGTGTCAAAGTAAGATAAAAAGTTATTTTTTATGTCTTCATAGAAATCATGGGTTTGTATATGATACACAAAACTATCTGTATCCGTGTAACACATCCGTATCCTATCCTTGTAAAAAGGTTGCATTACTGAATAGTGAAAATCATACATATGACTTTTTGATAATTCTAGAACAGCAAAGCCAATATATATTGGTTTGTTCAAAGTTATTTGTTCAGGATTTAACTGCACCGCTACTAGATTTTTAGTGAAAACCGTTGCACTATGGAAATTTGGACGAGCAATAAGGTTTTGAGCGCATTTTCTTCTTTTAGTTATGTTTTTGATATCTCGCCACTGAGAAACTAAATGGACATTAACCCTGTTTTCAGTATTTTCTAAAGTTTTTCCAAATACACTATTATTCAAGAGCTTAAAAAAATCTTGTTCGAAAGTTGAAGAACTTTTTTGTCTCAGTTTGGTATTTAAATCAATATATTGTTTTAAATATGGGCTTTGTCGAAAACTGATTATTCTATGAATCTTCTTCAATATTAACCCATGTTTCATACAAGTTTGTAAATGCACGTAATGAATAACATATTTAAATTTATCATATAAATTAGGGATTAGCTTAGAACTCTTTCCCCCGGGGGGTATAAATTTTTCAGAACAAAATGGTAAATCGTTGTGTAAGTTATGCAAATGCTTAGGGTATACTATATCCACTTCCAAAATATAACCACAATCTGCATCAATTGCAATTTTCGTTATATCTAAATTGTTAATTTCTTGTTGAGTGAGAAATTTGAAGTTGGATAATGGTAAGTATTGACACATACTATACCCATACAAATTATTACAATCTATATAAGAGACATAGGAATCAGGTTCCGAAGATTTGTAATCCGGTAAGTATATGTTATTTGCTTTCGCATGCCTGTGAGAGCAGAGGCACGCTCTTCCTCTAATACCACTTTGTAACATGCGTATCATAGACAAGTCATTAATTAGTTCCAATTGAACACATGTTTTTAATAACATAGCGTCAAAAGATAAACTGGGTGCAGTTAAATAAAAAGCTGGATCTAAGTGATAATGTTGTTTACAAGTCTGTCTAAAATTTTCAAAAATATCTGCTAATAAAAGCACATCAGTTTGTAGGTATAGATCCGTATAACCACCTAAACCAGTAATTCTAAATGTTGACCAAACTAAATGTGCATGCCGGTAATCATCTTCATCATTGAGGGAACTATAAAAGTATTTCTTTGGAGGCAAACATTTTTCATCATACCGTTTCCACGAATCCATGTATTCATATGGATAAATGCCTTTGCGAGTAAGTAATTGGAATTCATCTCGGACAGGGAAGTGATTTTGTAAATTTTTAAACATTTCTGGTTTTAAAGTTTTACATAATTTGTTTAAGCTTGTCCCCAAAAATTTAAACGAATCAAGAAAACGCATTTGAAAAAACTTATTATTTGAAACTGATACAAATTTCGTAAATGAGATATAGTTTTCTTTATTTTTAGGTATTATCTTTATTTCACCAGGCACGTCACCCAATGCTTTATTAAATAAATGACAATCATAACCAGCTAAGTTATGAAAAAAAATGGGGACAAATGCAGGGCATTTATATTGCAAATTACAAAACGAATGCGCAGCTCCACGATAGCGACCGGTAAGATGACAATGATCACGGACTTTGTCCCAAAAAAGAAAGTTTTGACAGATATGACAACGTGTTGCATTTTCAAAATCATACCTGTCCTCCGTGGAAAATATCATTGCAGCTGGTGACTTAATTATATCATAAATTTTTTGCACGTCTTTAATTATATAGTCAACAAACCGCTTATCACAGTCTGGACCTCGATATGACACGTAACGATTATAGCTAGGTTCATCAGAGCATACAATATAATAACCAAAAGCAACCGGTACGTGTTGGTGAAACATATTCATATTTTTACTAGAACAATTATTAGGCTCAGTACTTGTTTGTAGCATCGATTCCAAATCTGCATAAATACAAAAAGGCATAGTTTGTTTCCGTTCATAGTTTTTAAACTTAATTACTGAACCTCTGTTTGGAAGGACAGTTACTACACCTCCACATAAATGGTTGTTAAGTTCGTCAGCGGTATTGAAAAATATCAAACATAAATCGCAAAGATGTAATCTGCTGTGATGAGATGTGACTTGACTTCTAAAAAGTCTGGAACAGTCTTTGATCAAGCAATAATGAGAAGAATTATTATTTTCTAAAAACAGAAGGTGTATCATTTTTCCGTTGTATTTAAGGTTGAATTCAGATTTATACAAAGGACGTACAAAGTTTTTATGATTTTTTAAGCCATAAATTATAAACTTTATATGTGGATTGTTTTTTCCAAATGTTCTAATATCATTAAAGGTTACAGGAAAAGACATTCCTCTTAAGTTAAATATTTCTCGAAAATTAGGATAAGAAGACGTTCTTTCAGGGTGTTTCTTAGCTGGATATAAAGCCGCTGTTACACACCTTAAAAAACAATAGTGATCATTATTCAAAATATTCAAACATGCTTTTTTAGCCTGAATTAATTTGGGTAAACTGATATAACTAGAACCACCAAGTGGTTGGTATTTATTGAGATTCATCTCAACATACAAATTGTTTATAAATGTAGATCCACTATCACGACCTTCAAACTCTTCAATAGATGTTTTTAAATAATTAACTGTTTCAATATACAATTTTTCGAAATCGAAGTTAGAATATAATATTTTATTTTTTGGTTCCAAAAGATTTCACTTCTTCTGAATTATCTTTGAATTTTAAAAATGTACCAATAAACTCAAAGTTTACCTTAACACAAGTATGCTTAGCAAGGAATTCATTTAAAAGAGATTTTAATTGGTCAAAAATACTTGAAAAAAAGGATTCAATTGACGCTCCTTGATGTTCATCACGAGCTAATATTTTATAGGTTAATATACGACTGCGAAATGCTGAGTTTATGATTTCTACACAATCACTATGTTTTATTGTTTGACTACTTTTCCTATGTGAACTACTTCGCAAATGTGCTACCCATGATTTACTGGGTACTGATGTGTTACACGCAGTACAAAAAGGCATTATTATTAAATAAAATATTTGCTCCTACAACACTAAGTTTAAAACATAAAAATTAAAGAAATTTATGTATTATAGATCTACACGTTAGAACGTGAAACAATAAAGTTAGTTTTTTTTTTTTTTTTTATATTTGGTTCGCCAAATTGACGCCGCCCGCCTGGTGGTAAGTCGTGACGACGTCTAGCGATTGTGGGCCACTCTCACAGCACACATTACTATTGAGAGTGGCCCTCAACTTGACGACCTACTGATGTGCCTCTTCACGCTTCGCTTAAAGAACCCAGGATTATATGTGGGAGGAAACACGTGCACAGGCAGGGCGTTCCAGGCCACTATCGTTCGGCAGAGAAACGAACGTTTAAAACGTTCGGTTCTCGCGAACATGCTATCCACTGTGTGGGGGTGGCATCTCTGCCCGGCACGAGTCGTTCGGGATCGGAAGGAAGAGGGTGGGATCAGATTGAAGAGCTCTTCAGAACACTCGCCGTGGTAAATACGGTAGAATGCGGCCAAGGAAGCTATTGCTCGGCGCTGAACTAGCGGCTCAAGGCTTCCCGTTACCTCCGGACAATCTATAATACGGATAGCCCGTCGCTGCATAGCGTCGAGAGCGTCCAGCAGATACTTCGCGGAGCCGTCCCAGAGGTGAGAGCAGTATTCGACGCAGGGTCTAATCTGCGTCTTGTACAGCAGACACCTCTGGTCCGGTGTAAAGAATCTCTTTACCTTATTCAGTATTCCTAGTTTCCGCGAAGCTAGCCCTATACATCTTTCGATGTAGTTTTTATTATTGAGCTCTCGACGAACGTCTATGCCAAGGATATCAAGGTTGTCCTTCATTGGTAATAATGCATTCTGAAGAGAGGGTAGGGGAAGGAAAGGGGATTTCTTCGCAGTAAATGCACACGCCTGTGTTTTGCGGGCATTGAACTCGACCAGGTTCTCGGTACCCCATTGAGAGATACTGTCGAGGTTACGGTCGAGATCAGCCACGAGTCGTCGTCTCTCCTCCTCAATCTCAGATCGCCCCGCCGTCGGACGAACCGAGTAACTCCCGTGCAGTGTGCTGTCATCTGAATAGCAATGAATGTTCCCGAGGGATAGCATATCATTGATATGCAGAAGAAAGAGAGTTGGTGATAGTACGGACCCCTGCGGTACCCCGGCATTCACTTGCAAGAAGCGAGAAGCCTGGCCATCGCAGAGGACCCGCACTCGGCGCTCGTTTAAAAAGCTGGTAATCCAGCTGCACAGTTGAGGAGGTAGACCATATGCCGGAAGCTTGGAAAGGAGCGAAGCATGCCAGACCCTATCGAAGGCTTTGGCGATGTCCAGGCTAATAGCCAAGGACTCGCCGTGCCTTTCCATAGCCCCACCCCAGACATGCGTTACGAATGCCAGAAGATCACCCGTTGATCGCTTTGGCCTGAAGCCGTATTGTCGATCATTGATTAGCGAGTGATCCTCTAGGAATTGCATGAGCTGCTTATTTATAAGGAGCTCAAGTACCTTGCAAATGACTGAGGTGACAGCTATGGGTCGATAGTTGCCTGGATCGGACCGATCCCCTTTCCCCCCCCCCCTCCCTTTCGCCTCCTTCCAGACCTCCGGCACGAGCCCTGAAGAGTATGACAGGCGGTACAGACGCGTTAATACTGGAGACAACTCAGCTGCACATTTTCGTAGCATCACCGCCGGAATGCCGTCAGGGCCACTGGCTTTTCGCGTGTCGAGTGACCGCAGCACTGCCCGTACATCACATTGCCTGATAACAATATCAGGCATTGTGTGGCCACAGTTGGCGATGGCGGGGGGCTGCAGGCCACGGTCGTCGACCCGGGAATTAGCCGCAAAGAGGTCTGCGAGCATATCCGCTTTCTCTTGGGCTTTGTGAGCCAGTGTTCCATCTGGGTAACGCAGCGGTGGCAGCGAGGGTTAACAAAAGTTAGATTGCACGGCTTTGGCCAGTTGCCAGAATCCACGGCTGCCCGTAGGATGGGAAGTGAGCTCCTGACCAAGCCGCGCGCGGCGCTGGGCATCCGCTCTCTTAAAGGCCCTCTTACTCGACTTTGTGGCCCGGTTGTACGCTGCTTTGAGGTGGCCCACGTTTGGGTCGCGCACAGCCCGGGCCCTGATCCAGGCGCGATATGCCGACTGTTTTTGTCGAACAGCTTTGGCACAATCTCGCCCGAACCAGGGACGGGCTCTGCTGCGGATACTGGCGACATCAGTGAAAGGGATGTAATAATCCATCCCTAAACTGATCTCGCCAGCAATAGCAGAAGCACTATCCGAAGGAGCCTTTCCTACAAAGCAGCGCTGGCTCCAGGGGACGGACGCATAATAATCGCGTAGACCGTCCCAATCCGCTGATGAGTAGTGCCATAGTCGTCGTGACGTTTGTACAGGACGTGCAGGAGGTGACACCTTCATGCCAGCGTGAACAACACAGTGGTCGGAACTACCCAGTGGGGCTCCTACCGAAACACTGTACTGGGCTGGGCGACTCGTCAGCAGTAGATCCAGCAGAGCGGGCGCGTGATCTGACCTGTCTGGTATCCGGGTGATGCCGCATACCATCTGGGTCAGACCGTGGGAGAGAGCGAACGCATGGGCGGCTCTACCCGCATGATCAGTCTTGAGGGACCCCAGCCATTCAATGTGATGGCCATTGAAGTCCCCCAGAAATACTAGGTCAGCGTTCGGGAACCGCACCTGCGCTTCATCAGCCGTCTCGCTGAGGTACTGGAAGAGCTTTGTTGTCTCAGAATCCCCTGTGTGGGATCGGTAGACGCACACGTAGAAATGGCTCATAGAGCCATGGTCTACGTGCAGCCAAAGGACGGAATTGAAGGGGTTCTCTAGGCAGCGCAACCGGCGGCAGCAAACATCCGCCCTAACGAACACGCACAACCCGGCTTTGTCTCGAAATTGTTCCTCGATGACATAGCCGGGGTAACACAGGTAAGACGTGTCGTCAGGGCGGCGTATTTGTGTCTCCGTGAGGAACATCACAGCGGGCCGTGCCGTCTCAAGGTGGTGGTGGACGGTATCGAGGTTCGCATGGAGTCCACGGACGTTAGTGAACTCCACCTCGAAATGTGAAGTTGTGGGGTTTCCTAGGGCCGCTGTGTAACGTTTATTTCTTTTTTGTTGCACTGCCATTGTAGATTTTGAAGAAGAAGCGTGAAGACAGGGCGACATTTGGTGCAGCAGTAAGTGACAAAGCGCAGGGGCTAGCTTTGTCTAGAACCGTGTGGTTAGGTCGGAGCCGACTCGCCGGACGGAAGGGCTCCCAAACCCCCCTGATGCAAGGCCGCCGCTACCCCACACCGGTTACCACCCGGAGCGGCGATCCCACATCAGGATTATGCGCAACATGTGGGGCAGCCTCCTGGGGTGGTTGGCCCCAGGCGGGCCCCATGACTGTGTTGCGGGCGGCCGCGGCAACACCGTTGCTAAGGGTCTCCCTGGCCGGCGAATCGACCCACACCACCCACACTAGACTCAGTTTCGCCCCCACTGGTCCCATGCCTGCTGCACCATACATCGCCCCGGGCCCGGCGGTGCCGCTGCTGAACCCCTAACGCAACCCAGCCTGGGCTGGGTTACTTGGGGGGCTTTAGCACAGCTGCACGGTGGTACCCCCCCGGACCAACACTGTTGTACCACCTGGTACCCACGTAGGGGCCGAAGCCACTCCATAGGTACCGTAAATTAACGAGCCTCGTCCGTTTATCAGCAGGTGCGCCACTAGCAGGTGAGGTCGCTGGGGCCCTAAAGATGTTGGTAGAGCCCCTTTGCACCCAAAAGATTATACGTAGTGAAGATTAAACGTAGGTAAACATTTTCTCTTGATTGGGTTAAATTTGAAAATATATCAGCTTTGTAAGTGATCTCAAACAATTTTTGATGTCCGTATATTATAATAATATACATAAGGTATATCTATAAAAAATTAAATCTACTTTATAAAAATCTTATCCGCATAATGCACTGGTTCAGTGTCTTGAAATTCTTTATATGCATGTCCTAGAAAGTCTTGAAGTGACTCCCAAGATAGTGAGGACTCATCGCACTGTAATTTTACAGTCACCAACGCTGTCCTGTAGCGCGCACATCAGGGGCGTGTGATATGTAATCGTTGGTTTTATAGAGTTTAAAATCAACCACATACCCTCCTTCCGCTTTCTTGGAGCGACGAGACGTCCCAGTTGAAACACGACTTGAGAAACTGGAAGCTAAGTCGCGCCGTGGTTCACTGCAACTGCCTTCTTCAGCCCGCAAAATATTCAAAATATTTGTTTTCTTCGTTCTGTAAATAGAAAAAAGTGTTAATTATAAAAATACTTATTCAAAGTGACTAAGAACTTGGGATCAAAACACAAAAAAAGTTATAGTATTTAAACGTGTAGGTATTGAAACGTACAAGTATTGTCAAAAGATCTGTCTATGTATATAAATTAAGTGTATGAGTGTCACTCATTTGTGTACAATTAAGTTAAAGGTGTAAACTACACCTTATTCAATTTTAATTAAAATGTGACGATGATAAACTTAGTTGAACATAATGAAACCTACCTCTTAGTGGTGTTAAACTCGGGTGAAGTGTTTTTTCATTGTACACTTTGGGTGCAGCTGGGCTTCGGTTGTTTTTGCTTTTTCTCTACCACCTGTTTGCGTTTCTTTGGTGCTACACACTCAGACTCTACTACAGAAGAAGTTTCAAACTCCGAATCAGACCTGTTAAAATACAATCAAATTATAAACAAATATATTCCCAAGATTTTCCGAATAGATAGATCTAGGATTATAGATAATGCAGCCGGCGGGAATTAACCAAGCAACTCACTACTCAGTGGGATAACATAATCAGTAATCACATTTTGTAATAATATGCGTTAATAATTATCAGCCGGCAGGAATTAACCAAGCAACTCAGCTGGATAATAATTAACTAAATAATAATTAATAATTATCAGCCGGCAGGAATTAACCAAGCAACTCAGCTGGATAATAATTAACCAAATAATAATTAATTTAATAGCACTTACTCACATTTTCTTGTTGGAGAAGATCACTGGAAGATACTGGAGCGAATGTAATTTATTTGAAAAATTGATGGGTTTTTATACATAAAAAGTATCAATTCAGCAATTATCACCTCCCAACAAAATTAAAACTTAACTTATTATTTATATAGGTGTATTAATTAATTTATGTTACTTACGACTATTTAAATCAAAATGATTGAAAACTCATTTCGTCTAATT
Organism: Nudaria mundana; assembly: GCA_963556515.1. Classification (NCBI taxonomy): domain Eukaryota; kingdom Metazoa; phylum Arthropoda; class Insecta; order Lepidoptera; family Erebidae; genus Nudaria; species Nudaria mundana. The sequence continues at coordinate 10,061,354 of OY748309.1, forward strand.
CCACTTTTGTTATTACAATTGAAATACAAAACCATGTCTTTACCAACACCACCAAAGCTAATTCCGATTAATTCCGACGAATGTTATGATTTGTGTATGATACATATAAAATGTAATTATAATTTATGTAGGTATGTTCGTTGATCGTCGTCGATAAGTATGGTAACTATATAATTATGTATAGGGACATGAAAAGTATTAATGAAATATACTCATACATTGCGCAGAAGTAAAATTATGCAATTTATGTACGTAAGGACCGTCGTCTATACCTAAATCACCAATATAAGCTGACCGTTAGTACACGGTAGGTATTTAATTATTTTTAAAAGGTAGACGTACCCTGGAAGTTATCTAGTTTGCGTCACAATTATAGAAGTTTCAAATTGCTATGCACGGTTTTCATGGGTGTGTGTGTGTGTGTTAGTGTGTGGAAGCAAGGTATCTGTTAGTTTACTTACTCAGCGATACAATATTAAAACGACATCATATTAACCGACTTCTAAAAAAGGTGGTTACTTTATTTATCTGTAGGTATGTTGGTTTATGGTTCTCAAATTTGATACAAGGTATGGTTAACGGTATCCTTTGGAATCGTTTCCATAAAAATAATTTTTGAAAAATATTACTACAGACTTATCCCACAAATATGTTAACAAACATTACAAATAATCATTTAAAATATAACTTTTAAATATTAGCAAATAGTTTTGGTATGTGCTTAAACTATATGGTAATACACCTCTTTTTATCCAAGTCGGCTAACAACGTACCTTTATACAAAGCTACGACCAATGTTCCTATACGCGAGGAATGTCTCATATTCTGTTCCCACAATATCTACCATTTGCATCGAGCTACCAACCACGCAGTGCACTACGTCCTTCAGAGGATTAAAAGGAAGACCCAAATAAAAGCAATGTCATGTAAGTCTTACTTATAATATTAACTTATTAACATTAACATTATATTAACTTATAATGTTAATTATTTGATTTATAATTCTTTGTTAGTTTACCTACTAATTATCTAATTTATAAGGCGACGTAGTTTTCTATGGAAGTCCTTTAAATTTAATTTTATACGATTATCCTTAATTTTCGAATAACATTTAAGTTCTGTACAAAATTCAAAAAGTTGTAAATAAAATAATGAACGCTGAAATATTTAATCTCTTGCTAGCACTTAATTGCACATAAAGTAGAATATTTTATCAAATTTGAATAGGCTCTGGTGTCTCAATTAGAGTAACTTCCGAAGAAGTTGTGTAGGTTTGACATATTCGGACTATATTTTCAATAATTAGATTTTCAATTACTAATTCAAAAAAACATTTAATTTTATTTTCAGATATTTTATCATCACGGAAGAAATTGACAAGGAACCCTCATGGAGAGCGCGGTGAACCACGTAATCAATTTGTAAGTAGATACCTATATATTTTGGTCATTCCAAAAAGTGTAAAATTAAAGTAGCACTTAATTGTACATAAAGTAGAATATTTTATCAAATTTGAATAGGCTCTGGTGTCTCAATTAGAGTAGCTTCCGAAGAAGTTGTAGGTTTGACATATTCGGACTACATTTGCTGATTTTCAATAATTAGACTTAAACCTATATTTAATTTTATTTTCAGATATTTTATCATCACGGAAGAAATTGACAAGGAACCCTCATGGACAGCGCGGTGAACCACGTAATCAATTTGTAAGTAGATACCTATATATTTTGGTCATTCCAAAAAGTGTAAAATTAAAGTAGCACGTAGTTATACATAATGTAGAATATTTTATCAAATTTGAATAGGCTCTGGTGTCTCAATTAGAGTAGCTTCCGAAGAAGTTGTAGGTTTGACATATTCGGACTAGATTTGCCGATTTTCAATAATTAGACTTAAACCTATATTTAATTCTATTTTCAGATATTTTATCGTCACGGAAGAAATTGACAAGGAACCCTCATGGAGAGCGCGGTGAACCACGTAATCAATTTGTAAGTAGATACCTATATATTTTGGTCATTCCAAAAAGTGTAAAATTAAAGTAGCACTTAATTGTACATAAAGTAGAATATTTTATCAAATTTGAATAGGCTCTGGTGTCTCAATTAGAGTAGCTTCCGAAGAAGTTGTAGGTTTGACATATTCGGACTACATTTGCCGATTTTCAATAATTAGACTTAAACCTATATTTAATTTTATTTTCAGATATTTTATCATCACGGAAGAAATTGACAAGGAACCCTCATGGACAGCGCGGTGAACCACGTAATCAATTTGTAAGTAGATACCTATATATTTTGGTCATTCCAAAAAGTGTAAAATTAAAGTAGCACGTAGTTATACATAATGTAGAATATTTTATCAAATTTGAATAGGCTCTGGTGACTCAATTAGAGTAGCTTCCGAAGAAGTTGTAGAATATAATATCATCAGTAAGGAATAATGTAGGTATTCTATAGAATAGCTGGAGAGTTTAAACAATACAAAATATGAAATATTAGGAATACCTATTGTAGTTCATTTCGTATGATACAAACTGATAAGGTGCCTATAGGTATTTAACTGGTTACCCGATTCTGTATTAGTATGTCGAATAAATTAAAATAAGCAATTACATAATTATTGTGTTTATTGTGTTATTATTTTCGTATTAATTCGTAATGAAATAAACATCTAGTTTTAATATAATTAAGTATGTTTTAATTTGCATAAAACAAGATATTTACATGTACAACAGAAAAGAATGTACCTACTATATATCTGGTTTGGTCTGATAAAAGAGTAAAAAGACCACTCAACGTTTTTTATCGTAGTATACCTTAGTATCCATTTAAATATGAGAAAATGTATTTTAATAAACTAATATCTATGTAAGTAGGTACTTAATTAAAATTGTATATTAAATTAAGAAATAAATGTATACTTTAAATTGAATTATAGTTTAATTTACCTTATCCTATATACCCACTAATGTCTAATAGTTTTTATATGGTTGGTAACGCGTCAGTGTCGTCTGTGGAAGTGCAAGCATGCATTGGCTTCAACATAGATACCTACTTAGAATTTCTTACATCATTCTTAAGGCTTCAGGTTTGAACATGTCGATAGTGAGCGATGACACTTGCACACTTGTAGTGAGGATCTCGTTACAACTTATTGTGAAATAAACTAAATCAACAGGTGAGAACTTGAATTAATACGTAGTACAGTACATGCATCACTAGCGTCTCATGTTTCACCTTTTACTCATAATTACATTCAGTTTCATACTTGTTCTCTTTACGTTCACACGAATCAGTATTTTAACTAATAATGTCGAAGCAACAGCAGTGCATCTCTGAAGCTCAAACCAGCTACTTTGCTACAAGGAATAGGAGGATTCCAAAATACGTAATTAAAATAGATATATTAGAAGCTGAAGATACATCAGATAACGAAGTGGAAATAAACACAAGAGTGAAAACCCAATATATTGTTTACAATCACCGGGACGAAATATATTATAAAACAGAGAAATTACTGAGCCAGATATCTAAAACTTTAGAAGATCGCGGCAGAGGAGGACGACACGACAACCATAATACATTATAAATAATGGCAGACGCATATGGTGATGGTATTGTTCAATACGCTCAAGACCCCTTTGACTTCTCATACATTTTACCTAATTCAAAACCTACAGAAGTTAAACCAAAAAGAAGAAAACCAACTGTTTGTAAAAAATCTAAAAAGACAGCTCTCAAATCTTTTGTGATCAGCACCCAACCAAAACTGTCTTTGTCGAACAGTTTTAACATATTTATTTTTTCTCTATCGGATACTTTGACATGTGGTACTCGCCATATTATTTTATTTATAATAATATCTTCTACCTTTTCACCAGCGCTAAGTTTTAGGGCATTCAGATTAGTATTACTTCGTAACAATATTAATTCATGTTTGCTGTTTATCACTACTTTCTTGAAATCTTCTGCAAAACCAAGAATGTTACAGAGGGGTATGGAAGCAGAAAAGCTACCCCCATTTGTACTATTTATACCATCGATATTCCAACCCCAAGCATTAGATACTTTAGCCTCGTTTTCGTTCATTGATATTAATGATTTCATTGTGGTAGTTATACCAGCGTCTTTTATTTTATCTATTTCCACTCCATTTATCTCATACCTTATATCTTGAAACAAGTAAAGTAAACTATTGTTTGTGAAATGAACGCTACTGACTCTCTCTTTAGAATTTTCAGCCTTGTTTACAACAATAGTTCCTTCCAAAAACAAAGTGCTTGCTGATGGTAATATATACAAGTCTTGTTGATTAATAGGTATCCTGATTTCATCGCTTCTATTGAAACTTGTTACGTAAGGCTTGTAAGAGTGAAATTCAATTCCTTCCACAGAGTTGTTGTATGCAGGAGCGGATAAAACATCTAGTATATTCATTTTAACAAACCAATCGCTTTAAGAAAAGCTTTATTATTGTTATTCAATTTTAGGACCTTTTTGGATCGAGCTCTTATTGGTTTGATAGTTTGAGTAGGTCTGTTATGTTTAGTTGAATGAACCACATATTTATTATAATCTATCATGTTTTCTTCTGATATGTAGATACAACTGCACTTCTTCACCTCGCAAATTTATTAAGTTATTATTTATATCTAACAGCCTTATCTGTATGCAGCTTATATTGGTTTGGTTTATTGGAAAGTAGATTGCGTTTTTTGGAATTTCTATAATCCTGTATCCAGGTGGAACATTAAGTGCAAATTCGTGTAAGATGTGACTGGATTGACCGTTTATATAGGAACCGCTAACTATGTCACATTCAATCCTTATGACAGTCGTAGGCAAAATGTTAACTGGAAACTCTGATACATGATATTTATTTGCTTCTAAGATCTGTTTTTTAAATCCCAATAAACTTCCAAATGTACCTTCTTTAGTAAAATCTATTGTTGATGTACAAAATAAGATAGTTTTTAAGGTGTTGTTATTACAATTGAGTTTTATGGATGCATCTTTTATCTCAGTTTTTAAATAGTCGCTAATATCTTGTAATTCATAAGTTCCTTCAGGTATCTCGATAACATTTTTAGAACCATAATATAATTTATTGTTTGTATTATCAAAATTTGGAATAGAATTATATGTAGAGAAATGTAATAATGCACATTCATACTCCCCAACTAATGGCAGCGTGCTTGGATAATAGGTAGATAATACCGATGAGTTTCCAGTTATCGATAAGGTGAGTGACATCTTGCAAATGATGGAAATGAAAGAGTGATATAAAATTTTTAGTATTTATTCCAAAATAATTGCAAATATCTTAAACACAAATGTCCACAAATTATTGTGTTAAATTGTTGATATCTACTAAAGTTATAATAAACATCACAGTTCTTAAAATATAGGATTAATTCTCTTGGCGGTTTTAAATCGCCAAAGCTATCAAAATATTGACAATAATTATTTATTTTAACATAAGCTACCCAATGCGTTCCATCATTTTTTGAATTATCTAGGTTAACTATACCACATTCAATTCGTTTAGGTGTTTTTGGTAACTGATCCTTCATGTAAACTCCCCGAAAGTAAGGAATACAATAGGCATACTTCTGAATATCGATATTAGTTAAAGCGCGATTAGGTAGCTGATCAATTAGTTTTTTGATGGACTTATAAACAATCCCTGACCTTGCTTATGTGGTTTAATGTATAAACCTTTACCTATTGCTATAGCCTCCATAGTTTTATTATGACGTTCAGTTTCTTGTAATTTTTTCTGACCGTCTTTATAATCATTCACTGTTTTTGCAATACCAGCTGCACCACCAGCTAATGCTCCTAAAGCAGACAAACCAGCCAAAATTGGGATTAAAGGTAGAATGCCTCCAGTTTTTGGTATAGATGTCATTCGATGTACGCGAACTTTTGGAATGCATGGAACTAATTTTCTAGCAACCATATAAGCTAAATTTATTAGTGACTTGTTATCATTAGGCGAGAGTTTTTTGATTTTTCTTTTTACTTTCCTAACAAAGTTATTAAAGGTCTTAACACCAGCACCAGACTTCAATTTAGCTTTCATAACTTTGTTTACTATCCACGAACTAATCTTTTCCCCTGTTCGAGCATCTTTTGCTTTAAGTCTTTGTTTAGTCATATCTATAAGACGTAAGTCGGCTTTTTGACGGTTAGGCAAGTCTATGTAGTTTGCGTATGCGATATCGTGATGCATACAAGCTTCGTCTAACTTGTTTACACCTTTATCACCACGTAGTAATCGTTTTGAAAGCTTTGTTCCTTGTCCACAATAGTTATAACCGGGTATGTGAAGTTCGAATGGTAAATGATTAATGATACTGTTTATTAGTCCACCACCTTGCATCGTCTAAAGAATAATGAATAAACTTTAAAATTCTATATCACTTATATAATTAACTTATTCCACTATTGCAGTCTTATTAATCCAACTGTTCTCTTTGTTATTTAAACCCAACCATTTTACAAACAGTTTGTTTCCTTTCTTTTTTAATACCTTTTCTATCAAATAGACACCAGGGCAGGACGACTTTTGAAGCTCTTGTTCGTAAAAAGTTCCTAAAATGACTTGTTTTTGATTATCTTCGATGCGATATGTTATTGGTACAGTGTTATTTATCTTTTTTATAGTAAATAATTCTGTTGACCAGTTAGGAGTGTAGGAGTCCTTTCTCAAATATATGTTTGTACTTACTAATTCGAACTTTGTCACCAATTATAAACTTTGGACGACATTTTTGGGTTACCTTTGTCATGGAATTTGTAATATTATTTTTAATGTCCGTTTCATTAAACTTATTGACATTAACAGGTGCAAATTTAATAGTACGATGTTTTGTGTTGTTATATCTCTTCATAACACCGTTCAAGCCACCATCTATCCACTTATAGTGTCCGTTCAAGCTAAAGTATTTGTACAATTTATTTTTAATCGTTTTAATAGCTCGTTCAACAATTGAAGCCTTTTTGGTTGAAAATGTTGAGTAGTGATTAATATTATAGTTCTGTAAAAGCTTTTGAAATGTAGAATTATAGCACTCAGTACCCCTATCAGTTTGCAGATGAGTTGGTATCCTAAGATTAGTAGAAAGTAATTTTTCAAATGTATGAGAGACATGTTTGGATTTAGTTTTAGTGGTTCCACCCAAACGTACTTTGAGAAGCAGTCAATAACTATTAAAATATAGTTATATCCTTTATTAAAGGTTTTTAGGTTTTGCATATCAACTAAATCTGCTTGCCACAAATCATCAACACCTTTTAAAATTACAGTTCGTCGAGGAAAATTTTTTCGTGCTGCTTTATGTATTTCATTGACGATTTGTTGTTTCGCCATTTTGATAAACTTTAAGGTCTATGTTTTTCGATCTTTTAATATAGATTGAATTGCGTCTTGAATTAGTCTATCAACTGCTTTTCTTGTGTAAAATTTGTTTTCCAAATGAGTCACTATCTCAGACATTATTGTTTTTAAAGCTTTCTCTATGTGGTTTTGAACACTATTTGGAATAGAACTTTGCAATTTTTGTAAGTCATTCATTAGTACACCTTTCAATTCATCTACATATGCTTTATTTACTGCATCATCTGCGTCTTGAGGAGGTTTGACACCTTTTAACCTCGATGTCTTCAAGGCATAATCTCCACGATCAGATTTTATTAATGCGTTATCATTAAAATCAAGTATTTCCGATATACGCATTCGCTTATGAATATAATGACCAAATTTGTCTATATTCATATTAAAGGTGTATTATGTTGAACGGTATATAGTAAAATGATACACATATAATATTAGTAGATTTATTTATTTGATGATTTTGCTTTCACGTAGTTCTTCAATGATAGATATTATTTCATTGTCTATTCTTGTGTTACCAGCATCTCGAGAAGCAATTAATAACTTTAATCTATCAACCAACTCATTGGGATCATCCCAATATACAAAATCTGTGTTGTTTTTCCACATTTTTGTTAAAGGTAATCCTTTTCCTACTTTCTGTCTACGACTTGGACTTTAACTTTCTTGTTCGAAAAGTGGTTTAATAACTTGCAAATATTTTTGTCCTTTACTACTTTTAATTGGTTTTTTTTGAATCGAAATTACGACGATGTGCATTCGTTACAAGTAACATTGCCTTATAATTTTGCTTGTCATAGTCATTAACCAAGCTCAGATCAATGTCTTTTTTTAACAGTAACTCTCGCAACCCAGGTGTACTTTCGTACTTGTGTCCGGCTATAGTAATAACTTTATCTCCAATCGTTATGCTAGAGGAACCTAACATTAACTGTCCACGGTTATTTCTTATACCAAATGGTACATCCGATAGTACTTGTGAAGATAATGACCAAGATGATACATCTGGATTAGTATCGACTAATGACTGAAATGAAGAGTCTGATGAGGGTTCCGATTCGTTACTATCATTACTGCTATCATCTGTTTCTTTCATATCTTGGTCTTGTGGTCCTTGGGGTTCTCCTTTTTCCTCCTTTTTTGTTAGAGCTAAGTGGTTATTAGTGTTGGCTATTAAATTGAGAGATTCTGTAACAGGCTTAAAAACTGTATCAAGAGCATGCCTATTATTATCTTCTAAATCCTTCATTTTACGTATTTTTTTCCTGACAGCTTGTGTTGCATCAACAATTTGTTTTTTCAATGATTTATCCATTATGTAAAATAGGTGGTAATCGGATAAGAACCAATTAAAGAATAACAATAAAGTGACTGCAGTCTACTTAAATATTCAAATTTCATCTAATAATACAAAAGTGTCAAACGTTTTTCTATAGCAACCGTTGTTTTTAGAACAATCTTTATTAATTACCACATAATCAAAAGGCTCTTGCCATATTAGGGAACACATTTCTCGAAATTTTAACCATGTCATATCGGTGTTAACATGTTCTTCGTAAACATGTTTCAAATTAACTTCATCTTGCTTAAAGAGCACAATTAAGTTAGCATTATCTCTTACAAGTTGTTTAGGTATTTTGGTATAAGTTTGATTTAAATAAAAACTGTCAATCAATTTATGTCTTCCCATGGCAAAATAATCACGCATATTACTTTGATTTTCACATGCTACATCGTCAAAAATAATCACAGAATTAGGTTTCGCATCTGTAACCTTCAAAACGTCATCATTTGCTTGGTATTTCTGGAGAGTGATACCTGGTACTCGTTGTAAAACTTTTTTATAAAAAGATGTACTTTGGTTGATGTAGAGTTTTAGAATATACATAAACATTCTGAAATGTCAATCCATTTTCATGCAATAGAAGACCAATTAATAAGTTAGTTTTTCCACAATTTGATGGTCCGCAAATGATGCAACGTACTGTATTCGGTAATAATTCTCCATGGCGTAACTTGTTTTTTGTGAAATCGTCACAGATTGTATTGACCTGTAACGATTGTGTTTGTTTAACGAATTTCATGTTTGCTATGTAATACTGATAGACTCGTAATGAAAAGATGAATTTATAACATAAATATTTATAACTACAAGTAGTCGAGCCAAACTGGTTACAGAAAAGCTGTAGGTTATAAATGGTAAGTACGTTTTAGCTTATCGTAATTGTGATTCTACAAAATAGTTCCCTAATGAACATACAAGGAGCTTCAGCGAACGTACGAACAGTGGGACAGCGTGCTCAAATGATATTAATGTGGAATATTCGTTTAGTTAAATATTGGATAGAAACAGGCGTTACTTGGCGAAAATCCATGACAAAACAATGGTAAGTAAAATGTTTTTAAGAAAAAACCTTTTAAATTTATATAATAGCATTAATTTTTCGCAGAATTAAAAGGACAACAAAACGTCGACAATTGTTTCGCCTCTAAACGAGGCATTATCAAGACTGTCTCAGAGAGAACAGCAAAATTCGTGGTTGGAACGTTTTTGCTTATAAGTAAACGCGTGCAAATTTCATTATCGCGATGTAGGATTCTTTACAATAACTAATGTGGGTAGAAACCTCAACCTCTGAGGTTAATATCGTTTATTTAATCGTTTTTTTAATATCGTTGTAACACGATACACTGGTACCGTCACTGGTACCGGTAGGTGGATCCAACGCTAACCTTAATAGCGCGATCTAGAAATTATGAATATGATATGAAGCAAAAATTCGATGTCGTCGGTAGTGGTCATCGTAGCTCAGTTGGTCAGAGCACTCCCCCTGTTAGGGAAAGGCCGTGGGTTCGAGTCCCGCCGATGACAACAGTTTTTGTGATCTATTTATAACTAGCTGACCCCGCGAACTTCGTACCGCCTAACAGTCAATGAATGTCGTGTTACTTTTTAGCTGAACTAATTTAGGCTTTGATGAACGTAAAACAATGATACAAAATAATATATTTATATAGATAGAAACAAAAAAGTATTTTATTATGATGAATGATGATGAAAACATACATACAGAATGAGAATAAAAAAAAAAAAAAAAAATAATAATAATTAAGTACTTCAAACTCATGTCAGAAAAAAATTATTGAAAACTATGTTGTGCAGATTGGAAAAAAAAATAAAACTCGGATTAATTCATAAATAGGATTTTCATTCAAGCACTTTGTGGTAAACGACATTCTTTGTTTTTTGGTCAGGCGCAAGAACAAATAAAGCGGATGGTTTGCCGACACGTGAGCATGCCACGTACAATTGACAATGAGAAAAACATGCATTTTCTAGATTGAGGCCACAAATAGTCAAGGATTGGCCCTGTGATTTGTTGATCGTCATGGCGAAGGCAAGACGAATCGGGAATTGAATTCGTTTAAACTCAAAGGGCATATCCGTTGGGATCATCGGAATCCTTGGAATAAGAACTTCCTCATCTTTAAATTTTCCTTTAAGTATCGACGCGTGAATCACATTGCTCATCAGTTTTCTTATCACCAAATGCGTTCCATTAAACAGTTTTGGTTGGTTTAAATTTCTAAGCATGATGACTACCGAGCCAACTTTAAGTTTTAAATTGTGCGGTGGTAAACCAGGCACATCCAAGGAGTTTAAAAATTCAGTTGGATAATTAGTGGCTTCTTCTTCGTTTGATACACAGTCGATAGATTTGAATGAATACAGAGTACCTACGATTTGATTTTGAATTATAAAATTGAGGTCATCTACATCTTTATTTTTAGCGGCCAAAATTGCTCGCTCACTTAACCATTTAGTATTTTTGTGGTTAGCATGATATCCGGGAATACTTTGTTGATAATCTCGTCTTTTGATGATACGAAATTGCAAAAATTTGGAGGAAATGAAATCAAACCGCTCGATTTGTCAACAGGAACACGGCCATTACCGATAGTCAGCAATTGCTTCGAGAAATCATCAGCAGATAGATCGTTCAACAATGCAACTCTCATATTTACAGACAGTTGAAGTTTCTTTACATATCGCCACAGATTTGATGCTTTGAGGCAAGCGTTTATTTCGTCGGCAGCAGTAGATCTTGGAATGACTGGTAGTATTTGTCGGAAATCGCCAGATAATAAAATTATTGCACCACCAAAACATCTCGAGTCATTGCGCAGATCTTTTAATGTTCGGTCTAGTGCTTCCAATGCGCGTTTGTGCGCCATTGTGCATTCGTCCCATATGATGATTTTTGATGCTACTAAAACTTTGGCCATTGCGGAGTGTTTCAAAATGTTACATGTCCGTTGTTCAGTAGTTTGAAGGTTTAATGGCAATTTTAACGCTGAGTGAGCCGTACGGCATCCGTCTAACAATGTGGCCGCTATTCCAGAAGAAGCAATTGCTACCGCAATTTCGGATCTCGCACGTACAGTGGCCAAAATCAATGACATGAGGAATGTCTTCCCAGTTCCACCGGGGGCATCCAAAAAAAATAAGCCGCCATTTCCATCATCAATTGCATTAATCAGTGTATCATAGACTTCCCTCTGCTTAGGATTCAACAGAGGTACATTCGTTTGAACTGATTGGAATAGTTCATGTGGATCATATTCACGTTCACGTTCCAATTCTCTATTAAATGCGTCATTCATTCCGCGATCTGGCGCTGGCATTCCTAACCTAACTAACAAACTGCCGCACATGAGGTAACACATATCTTCGATCAAGAGCAAAGTCTGGTTATGGATCTCCTCATTCACCTCAAGATCGGAATTTCTTGAACTGACGCGAATTCGATGTAAAATATCTTCTGACATGTTATCTTTGTATTTGTTCCACAGGTCACGTGGGTTCGATGGGAAGCATGTTGAAATTATGATAGCAAATAATGTGCGTATCTGACTTGGAGATGCAGAAATAATTGCTTCAGCGATTGTCGTGTCCCAATGAGTATCGTTTTCAAGTAAATTTAGCTCTTGACATGCTGCACGAAATGTGGGGCACACGATACCATTAACAGTTCGTAGTGATTCAAAAGATTTGGCCCTCGAACATGTACCAGCAACAACCGCAAATAGAAACATTCATCATTCTTCGGATGAACTGTGTAAATACGACCAAGAGCATCAGTAGAACGCATATCTGGATGACCAGGAACTGCATCGCCTTGCTTCCGACGTTGAAATTTCTTCGATGTAGCGTTCCAAGTGTAATAACGTGGCATTTCTGAGTAAAGCAAAGTTCGTGCGAACGGATCGCTTTGACAAATCGCAAAGAAACTGGTCAGTGTTGTCGCTGGAGGTGTTTCGGCACGTTGAGCAGCATTCGACGCTGTGAAATATACTCTCTGACCGTTCTCTAGATGCACCCCCAAATGTAAAACAGTGGGATGACGTTCGTGAATAGGGAATGAAAATATACGCCAAATTGCTTCATTGCAGTTCACATATCTACCAACTTGATAGCGCGTGATTTCATCGTTGGTATTGGATGTTTGGATACCAAAAACCGCCATGTCGCTCCCTTTCGTGACATATTTGCAAATGTATTTAATTGACTTTGTAACAGTTAAGTCAACCTTACCCACCGGCGGTTCAGCGGAGGCTCACGAGACAATTATATGGTATCCCAGGGCGCCAGTTCACTTATGAACGGTGTGTGTGATGATAGGAGAATTCAATAAGGTACTACAGTAGAGAGAGTTCACAGAGTATATATATTTTGTTTACCTCAAAACAAATAGACACTGGATATTAGAAATAGTTATAAGATTTATACAAAGAATATGTAGGTTATTACACCTCTTAAAACATTTAAACAGTATTGATTAAATTAAATTATTGAGGTTACTCGGACAAAGGTAGGTGTGTGGCTACTGGCCTACTCCTTAAAACATAAATTACAGGTATGGTAATTATTTTAAACTTGACCTTAGATTATGACGATAGTTCTTGAAACTAGAGTAGACAGTATTATGGATGAAGAACACGGGATTAGATGTTGAGTAAAGTACTTAGCTTAAGTGTTTGGTTCACGCGGTCAGCTGGGATTGTCAGGGGGGCGCACGTACTGTGGTCCTGTGAGCCCAAGAGGACCTCGTGTATCCTTGCCGTAGATTGATTAGACTATTTCGGTACTGCTCCAGAAACGTCGACTACCTTAGCAATTCTGCACCAAGACATCAGACATCAGTAACACTATCAATATACGCCCTTTGGAATGCCTAAAACAGAAAAAATGCTTCCACGTTGTCCAAGTCGAATGGGAGGGAACACTCCCAGCCTCTTGAGATCACGTTCGATAGGACGCTTGAAATGTATCGACAATTGCTTCGACTCAATTTATATTCTTCCAAGTAAAATAATTTCTTTCAGACCAGAGATGTAGTGATCGAGAGATATTGTCAGTAAAGTATCCAGCAGTGGAAAGAGAGCCACGACAGCTCGCGCCGGCTTTTTATCAACTCCGAGCTGTTTCTAGATTCTTCCTTCCCTGCAAAAACTAGTTCAAACCACTTTTCTACAAGCAAAGCTTATCGTCAGCCGGAAACTCCTCTATAGATAAAAAGCAATATCATTGACATTCACCTTTTTAAGGAAATATTATGACATGGCTAGATATTACTCTGCCTAGTTCCCACTAAATCCTCTAGAGTGCGCTATACAATTTGTAGAACACCGTATGGTGAATGAATCATAGTCAAGACTTGACGTTTGTCGAGTTGACATCTATACATCAACTGACACTAATGACGTTCATAATATCATTACAAATGTTTGTTTACGTTTTGTGAGTGTAATGAAATTACGATGTTACAACTTGACCGAATTGCAATACTCAACATTACAATGTGCTTTGAATGTTTTGGAAAGAAGTGGCGAATATGGAACAATCCAACTGTTGTCAACTACGAAATCGTTTCCTTTCACTTTAGTTGTGATAGTTCTACCATTATCATCGGGCGATCGACGCCGATACAATGGATAACCATCGTTGCCTGTAATGGTCTCTGCCGTCAATTTTCGTGGATACCGTTTGGAACACTTGCCGTCGATCATGCACGGTGATTGTCGGTTGATAGTGCCACACGGTCCATGAAAAATATTCGTGACTACAACATCATGTAGGTCTGGATCGGTTTCAGGAGCAGGAATCTCCGCACATATGATGTCATCTATTTGATCTGGCCGAATTCTTTCGACTAACCAAATCAGAATGTGAGCATGCGGTAGGCCTCGTTTTTGCCATTCGATTGAATACATCCAGCATCGAGTATTCCCAAAGACGTGTTGCTTAACAATGTAATTCATTAGTGACCGAATTTTTTGCCTGAAAACACGTGCGGTGATGTCGTGTCGATCACTTGATGTTTGTCCGGGAAGCAGCAATTGAATAATTTCTATCCATTTCGGATTACATGTAAATGTAATGAATAGATCTGGCCGACCATAATTACGAACATATATCATTGCATCTTGCGCATATTCATGCAAATGACGCGGGCTACCTATGTATGTCGCCGGTAAAATAGTCAATCGACCAACATTTTCTGAATCTCCTTCTGTGCTAATTGCATCGCGTAAATGGATATACTCTTCCGAACGCAATTTAGCTTGATTCAACCGAATGAAAGTCAGGCGCTCCGTTTCGATTTTAACGTACATGTCAACGCAATATTGTTGAAGCAGTCGACGAAATCGCAACAAATAATTGTCAGAATTTTCACGAATCATCAAACGATATGCGTAATAATTCATCGAACTAACCTTCTTGGTAGTTTCCTCACCTGAAACAAATGCAGTAAAAATTGTATTTTAGAACCCGTAATAGGTTAACGACTCTAACAGCTACTCTCTACTAAATTAGAAATTACAACTTTTTTTGAGTACTAAAAGCAAACAGAATAAAATGTATATCAAGTTAAAATGAAAACAACAATATTGATCTTACCATTCAATGGATTAATCATTTTGATATTAAAGTGATATCCATCGTCTCCTTGCCTAAACATCAGCGGGTATTGTAACGCGTCATATGAACGGTGTGTTTCATATATTCTTTGTAGTTGCCCAGTATTGCATCGTGTAAGTACAATATCACGTGTTTCCGTTTTCACCAACAATCAGGATTGCCACTTCATCGATTGTTGGAGCATTAAATGTGCGTTCATGTGTTCCAGCTGGTTTTTTATCTGCTCTGATCACAACTTTATAGTCATCACTTGGCATGCGCTCTAAAGCAGTCTTGAATAGCCTGACCAATGCATGATGTTCATGAAGCATTTGCTGCAGATCTTGGAGAATTGCTCTTTTCGTAGCTGTGTTGATCCCTTGACGCCGGTTAAGTTGTTCTTCCATATTGCCCATGAAGTATATTTGCAAGAATTTATGCTGTCCATCTTCTATAGGTTGCAATGATCCAATGCGATGGCAAATCTGGCCTTGAATTTGTAAAGTCAAAACCATAGTTATAGTTAGATTTTCAAACACTTTTTTTACAAACACTTGTTTTTTCAAATAATAACATGCCATTTTTATTTCAGAGACAAATACAGAAATCTAACAAACTACATTCCAGATTTTTTTTACAATGATAGAAAATAAAGTTTTTAACGTAAATTACCTTAAATGTCGGATTATATCCGTGTTCTTCGATAATTTCCGCCCCAAATGAAGTCATTTGGAAACAGACATTGTATTTTTGAGTGTTCGCTAGAAAATGTCGTGATTCTAGTGTTTCGCCATAAAGCAGGGAGCACAATGGCTCTGGTGGCGGGACCAATAATGGCAATTTCACTTTACCACTAAGGCAGCACAAACCAGGCGTTTCACCAGCAAACTTCAATGCTCCACAATGCTGGCAAACAACGTCCATTGGACCAATGCAAACTAAACGATGCAAGCTGTAGTCGATGGTGCAATCATACAGAAACGCTGCTCGATTCAAATTAATACTTGAACCATTTCTTCTTGCACTTCGAAGATTATTCCTCTGTTCATCTGTACGATAAGCTCGACGATTTCTCGTTTCTAACCTAGCCGTTTCACGGGCTGCCTCTCTTTGCTCTTGTGTTTGAGAAGCACGAATTAAGGCCCTTCTTTGCTCCATACTAACGCGGCGCTGTTCTCGTGCAATTTCTCGTTCTCCATCAGATAATTGACTCGCGATATTCCGTTGCCTAATTGCATTACGGCTTCGCTGGGAAAGATTAGATCTTCTAGGACGCGGCATTGTTATTAAAATGTGCACTCGCATAAAACCACCAAATATAATAACAGTGACAACTTTCGAGACATAGCCAATAGCTCAAAGAGTATATAACCACTACGTATGAATATCTTATCAAGAAAAATCATATACAACCTATAAAAAGACATTTACACTTTTGTTAACCTGTAGATTTTTTTTCCTTATTCTTATAACCTTTACCAACAGATTTTTTATTCTTTTTTATTTTGTTCCTTTCCTATGATTTTATGTTTTTACTGTAGAATAAATCTTAGGTATTATTTTCTGGAATAAAAAATTAAATAATTAATAAATAATTTTCGAAAATTAATGGCTAAAACAAACAAATATAACACTACCTGAACTTTGTAGACATTTTACAAAAAATAAATTTCTGAACGCACACATGATGTCTTCAGAAAAAAATATTTTTTTTGCTTAAAGTTCTCAGCAACCAGGCCATAAGCTCCAAAAAAAAAAATAGTTGTTACACTATTTGACAGGATTGTACAACTAATGTTTTACATGTAATAAACAAATCAGCATCTATTTCATTGTTTTTAAGATGTATTCTGCTATTCGTGACGGAAACAAATCCAACAAATCAAAAACCATGGCAATCGGTCCAGCCGTTCTCGAGTTATAAGTGTTGTAACAAACACGACTTTCTTTTATATATATAGATTTCTTTCTTAATATTTTAAGAACCACATATTTATTATAATCTATCATGTTTTCTTCTGATATGTAGATACAACTGCACTTCTTCACCTCGCAAATTTATTAAGTTATTATTTATATCTAACAGCCTTATCTGTATGCAGCTTATATTGGTTTGGTTTATTGGAAAGTAAATTGCGTTTTTTGGAATTTCTATAATCCTGTATCCAGGTGGAACATTAAGTGCAAATTCGTGTAAGATGTGACTGGATTGACCGTTTATATAGGAACCGCTAACTATGTCATATTCAATCCTTATGACAGTCGTAGGCAAAATGTTAACTGGAAACTCTGATACATGATATTTATTTGCTTCTAAGATCTGTTTTTTAAATCCCAATAAACTTCCAAATGTACCTTCTTTAGTAAAATCTATAGTTGATGTACAAAATAACATAGTTTTTAAGGTGTTGTTATTACAATGGAGTTTTATGGATGCATCTTTTATCTCAGTTTTTAAGTAGTCGGCAATATCTTGTAATTCATAAGTTCCTTCAGGTATCTCAATGACATTTTTAGAACCATAATATAATTTATTGTTTGTATTATCAAAATTTGGAATATAATTATATGTAGCGAAATGTAATAATGCACATTCATACTCCCCAACTAATGGCAGCGTGCTTGGATAATAGGTAGATAATACCGATGAGTTTCCAGTTATCGATAAGGTGAGTGACATCTTGCAAATGATGGAAATGAAAGAGTGATATAAAATTTATAGTATTTATTCCAAAAAAATTGCAAATATCTTAAACACAAATTATTGTGTTAAATTGTTGATATATACTAAAGTTATAATAAACATCGCAGTTCTTAAAATATAGGATTAATTCTCTTGGCGGTTTTAAATCGCCAAAGCTATCAAAATATTCACAATAATTATTTATTTTAACATAAGCTACCCAATGCGTTCCATCATTTTTTGAATTATCAAGGTTAACTATACCACATTCAATTCGTTTAGGTGTTTTTGGTAACTGATCCTTCATGTAAACTCCCCGAAAATAAGGAATACAATAGGCATACTTCTGAATATCGATATTAGTTAAAGCGCGATTAGGTAGCTGATCAATTAGTTTTTTGATGGATTTATAAACAATCCCTGACCTTGCTTATGTGGTTTAATGTATAAACCTTTACCTATTGCTATAGCCTCCATAGTTTTATTATGACGTTCAGTTTATTGTAATTTTTTCTGACCGTCTTTATAATCATTCACTGTTTTTGCAATACCAGCTGCACCACCAGCTAATGCTCCTAAAGCAGACAAACCAGTAAAAATTGGGATTAAAGGTAGAATGCCTCCAGTTTTTGGTATAGATGTCATTCGATGTACGCGAACTTTTGGAATGCATGGAACTAATTTTCTAGCAACCATATAAGCTATATTTATTAATGACTTATTATCTTTAGGCGAGAGTTTTTTGATTTTTATTTTTATTTTCCTAACAAAGTTATTAAAGGTCTTAACACCAGCACCAGACTTCAATTTAGCTTTCATAACTTTGTTTACTATCCACGAACTAATCTTTTCCCCTGTTCGAGCGTCTTTTGCTTTAAGTCTTTGTTTAGTCATATCTATAAGACGTAAGTCGGCTTTTTGACGGTTAGGCAAGTCTATGTAGTTTGCGTATGCGATATCGTGATGCATACAAGCTTCGTCTAACTTGTTTACACCTTTATCACCACGTAGTAATCGTTTTGAAAGCTTTGTTCCTGGTCCACAATAGTTATAACCGGGTATGTGAAGTTCGAATGGTAAATGATTAATAATACTGTTTATTAGTCCACCACCTTGCATCGTCCAAAGAATAATGAATATACTTTAAAATTATATATCACTTATATAATTAACTTATTCCACTATTGCAGTCTTATCAATCCAACTGTTCTCTTTGTTATTTAAACCCAACCATTTTACAAAAAGTTTGTTTCCTTTCTTTTTTAATACCTTTTCTATCAAATAGACACCAGGGCAGGACGACTTTTGAAGCTCTTGTTCGTAAAAAGTTCCTAATATGACTTGTTTTTGATAATCTTCGATGCTATATGTTATTGGTACAGTGTTATTTATCTTTTTTATAGTAAATAATTCTGTTGACCAGTTAGGAGTGTATCCTTTCTCAAATATATGTTTGTACTTACTAATTCGAACTTTGTCACCAATTTTAAACTTTGGGCGACATTTTTGGGTTACCGTTATCATGGAATTTGTAATATTATTTTTAATGTCCGTTTCATTAAACTTATTGACATTAACAGGTGCAAATTTAATAGTGCGATGTTTTGTGTTGTTATATGTATTCATAACACCGTTCAAACCACCATCTATCCACTTATAGTGTCCGTTCAAGCTAAAGTATTTGTACAATTTATTTTTAATCGTTTTAATAACTCGTTCAACAATTGAAGCCTTTTTGGTTGAAAATGTTGAGTAGTGATTAATATTATAGTTCTGTAAAAGCTTTTGAAGTGTAGAATTATAGAACTCAGCTATCAGTTTGCAGATGAGTTGGTATCCTATGATTAGTAGAAAGTAATTTTTCAAATGCATGAGAGACATCATGGTTGGATTTAGTTTTTAGTGGTTCCACCCAAACGTACTTTGAGAAGCAGTCAATAACTATTAAAATATAGTTATATCCTTTATTAAATTTAGAATTTTTATTTATAAAAATATACATTATTATATACTAGGTACAATAGAAAATGAAATTAATACTAAATTTAATTATTACTATTTTAAAAAAAATGTAAAAAGTTTGAGCCCCGCGGTAGGGTGCCCATCATGGCGGCGGCATTCCCGCGCTGTATGGCGATGCTTATCCGCTGCGCGAGAAATCCGCCGGCTCGTAAGTCTCCCGTTACCTCCCTGAGCCGTTTGCTGAGCTCCTTGAAAAGCGAGTGGGCGCCCGGGCCCCACGGGCCCAGTGTCTCGACACCAAATGAGACAAAGTCGTATTGAGTGCCGAGACAACTGTACTTGCCCACCTTCGAGCGCTCACGTACCTCGGCCGCCGCGCCGGCACGTTTGGCAGTTGCCGGAAGATAGGACGCAGCTAGTGTGTCGGCACACGTGGCGACCCATCCTCCATGGTATCATCGACATCCCGTCAGGTCTCTTACCATCGTCCCGTGCAATGTGCTGGGGCTCCAGAATCGCAGGGACGTTTACACTGACGAGACACCGTCGCAGGATATCGTTGATCGCGGCATGGCGGGATAGGCGGCCAGCACTTGAAGAGCAGGCAAGCCCATGGTGACCTAGGCGATCCACACTCGCTCCACAAGAAGCACAACTATGTTCTACATAAACCTCGGCCCCCAGCCGGAGACCGATGGCGAGTCGGAGAGTGTTGTGTTCAATGAAAGTACCAGTGTTGGGGGATGGGTAGGCATGGAGCCAGTGTCCGGATTCCTGTCTTGACACTGCTTCCAGCCTGGCGCGATTTTTTAAAGATGACGAGGTATCAATGAGGGTTTGTAAAATATGTTGGCATGAAATGTTATCCCAGGCGTTCTGATTTTTGAGAGTGGGAGGGAAATTTGGACTCGGTCCAGCTAGCCAGGCAGTTTCAGCCTCGACCAAGCTTGCGATCTCACAGTTTGTAGCCGCGGGGGCTTTAAGGATTTTTCCTGCGAGGTCAGACGAGCTATGGATTGAGGACAGAAATGCTGGCAGTGCTACAGTAGAGATTTTTCGGGTTCCCAGGCCACCATACCTAATTGGTAAGGAGGCTTGGGTCCATGCCTGCTCGCTTAGTCTGATATTTATGATAGCTTCAATTTGGAATTTTATTGTATTGTCCAAGTCTTGGGTTAGATGGCGAAATTTCCACACTGGGCAGCAGCGGAGCAGGTACGTAAATTTAGGAACAAATAGACAAAACTTAATGATGAAAAGAGCGGAATGGCTGCTAATTTTAAGGAGGCGGTCCGAAAATTCATTAAATTTAGAAACCGAATTTGTTAGAAGTGGTGGAATGGCCTCATCAAAAATAGGTGAACCAAGGAGGCTTAGACTGTTCTTTGTTACTATATTGATATTTGGGGCTACGCTATTAAAATTATTAACTATGGATTGAGCAGAGGTTGTGTTTATTTTGTCGTTAATGAAGAGTTCAGACTTATTAAAATTTAAATGTAAGCCAATGAGATCAAAATTTTGTTTTATCATTACTAAGTCAGTTAGAACAGTCTGAGCGTCCCCGGCTATGGTACCGTCATCTAGGTACCATATATTCAACTTTGAATTTACTTTGTGGATTATCGAATTAATGGCCAAACTGAAGATTGCTGGACCGAGGGGATCACCCTGCTGACATCCCACAGCCGAAATAATTTCATTATTTTTGTGTAATAATTTAGAAGGACAGTGATAACACTGTAACATAAAATTGTAGATCTCCGGAACGTATAATTTAATTTCATTCAGGAGGATGTCCCTGTTGACCGAATTAAAAGCATTTTTTACGTCTAACTTAAGGATCACTTCACATTGATCATCTTGAGCAAAGGTGCGTACGGAATGTACCGTCGCTTCGCAACCTCCACGGGTTCCGAAGCCAACTTGTACGGGTTCGAAAAGGGACTGAAATTTTGACCGTGTTAGCCGAACACAAATTTTGGCAGCCAATCGCCGCAGAGTGGACCCTACAGCGATCGGTCGTACACCACCATCTTTTTTAATTAAAGCTATTAAATTTGCTCCGTATAGGATAGGCGTAACTTCCTGGCACACAGCCCCCTCCAACATGATGTTGACTAGTCCGGTTAGGGCCGAGATGACGTGGTCGCCACCTGCGCCCACACCGTGGCTGGTGAGGTCTTTGAGATGCTGGGGGGAGATGCCATCCAGTCCAGACGCCGAACCTATAGGGAAAGAAGCAATGGCAGCAACAACATCTTCTTCTTTGGCGTGGAGGCATGTTGCAACCTCAGATGGTGGGTCTACAAAAGGTGGACAGGTAGGGCCTGGGGGGTGTTTCGATTGTAATGCTAAGGCGGTCTCCGGTGTATCAGGTGCTATGGTGTCATTTGAAAAAAGAAGCCGAGCGGCACCCTTTAGGTCTCCGTCTTGCACTTTCTCTTCAACTTTAGAGAACAAGTCTTTAGGTTTGCTATGCGGAGGCCTTGGAGGTGCCGCTGGGGGTAATTGAGTGTTAGGGGCAGTGTTATTTTTAATTTGTTGAGTGAGTGAGGTTTTAGTTTCGGGGGTGGCGTGTAGAGTTCTGTAAGCGAATGTTAGGAGGTCATGCCAAGAAGCGGGGTTGTTGTCGCGAGTACATTTTCGAATGGTATCTGCTAGAGCCGAGGCTACGCAGGATCGGGCACCCCGGGGTATTCGTTTTACGATGCTAGTTGAATGTTTCAGTTGGCTAAGGTGTGAGTGTAGGGGTATGGGGGATAGTGGTTAGTTGTTGAAAGTCAGGAGGTCGAGGTTTTGGCTACATGGAGGTGAATTAATGATACGAGCGTGATGAATACGTGATTGATGTACATGAAGTCCTTTTGTGCTATGAAAAGATCGTGAACACACTTCACAGATGTGCATACGGCTCGAGGAAAAGGAACACTTACTTACAGTAAAATATTTAAAAAGTACTTAAACTATTAGAAAAAATATAACTAAGGAAAATAATTGTTCAGGGCTAGTAGTAAAAAAACGAAGAAATTCAAAGGGTAGTAGTGTTTGCTTACAAAGCTTGATTCATTTATAGAATTTTAAATTTTTCTATTTTCAAAGCTCCCATCTAACCATATCATAGACTTATTACAACACTGTGCGCACATAACAGCGGCTGGTTGCCACGCAACCGTTACTATGGTTTCGTATATTGTTACACTTTCTTTTGCACATACATATCAATTATAATGGATTCTGATTCTGTAATTAGTACTTTAATATCATTCATAACACTTCTATCACTGAATTAGGCTATAAACTCAACATTTTGGTATATTTTATTTATGTAGGAACGGTATTATATTTTAGATGTTAAAAAATACGGAGCAACTATATTGACAGCTTTTGACGTTTTCTATGTGTAAAAACAAACCGCCCCTCATCAAACGCCTTGGCAATATTTACTGCGACAGAGTCTGTGTACGTACTACTTCTAGCAGTATGGTTCGCAGGAAGATTATACAATAGCACGCCAGTTGTTGTCAGATAATGGCCACTTGACTGTAGGAGTTTCCGTCTCGTGACTCCGTTTATGTTTACGATCTTGGCCACCACTTGCGTGAGAGCCCCGTCCAACAATATGGTCTCTCTGGCCTGTCGATTTCGTTCGGGGGGGGCCGCGACCGGCACTGTTCTGGTGTAACCAAAACTCGTCATATAATGATGACATTGCGTGTTCCATGTTGTGATGGTCACTTCTCGGTTGCTCCCTCTAACTGTAGTCAAATCGGAACAGGTCGGCACGTCTCTCAGTTTCGATATTGCTGATCCAGACATAGGGAGAGGCGCTTGAAAGGTAGATTTAAACAAATCGGACGCCTGAGCGTCCGGTTCGACACTGTATGCGTACGCCATTTAACAGTCGGTTACAGTAGCTTCGCAAATTCTTTTTAACATTAGAAGGTCTTGCGTGTTCAGGGTGATGACTTTAAGTTCGTTCCGAATTATAGAAACCACTAAGAGTATAATGGCAATAATTATCAAGATGATGGCAAAAAGTAACTTCCTATGTTTACCAAACCTAGGTGCAACAATTATTTCGCTCGACCCCGTGGGGGAGTCCATATTCGAGATTGCTGTAAGCTTGTCGATTTTCCACTAATGAGTGCAGTCCTTGATTCGAATCTCCTTCTGTCTACTAACTAAATTATAAATATTTTCCGTTCCGCGGCCGGTTGTAGATCTGTTCTCACATGCAGTGGTTGCCTTCACTGGTCCTCTCTGCTTTATTAAAGGTTTTCAGGTTTTGCATATCAACTAAATCTGCTTGCCACAAATCATCAATACCTTTTAAAATTACAGATCGTCGAGGAAAATTTTTTCGTGCTGCTTTATGTATTTCATTGACGATTTGTTGTTTCGCCATTTTGATAAACTTTGAGGTCTATGTTTTTCGATCTTTTAATACACGCTGATTTTATCACCGTCAGCAGTCGAAAGGGTACGCTCTCGGAATAATATTTGGTTTCTTTTTTTAACATCTTTAAATCGGGGACTTTTCTCTGGTACCATAATCGCCTCACAGAGGGCACTACTGTAGAACGGGGTGGTGGAGCGGGGTACACAAAGAAGTAACTCGGAGCGTAGTTTTACGTGAATATAATAATCAAAAAAAATATAGCCTCTGACATCCGGCTTTCCTACGAGCGCCCTCAAGTAGGTATATAGCACCCAGCAGGGGTGGATGGCCGTATACCGTCCTTGAGTCAGTCCTAAGAGGTCACATGGATACTCAAGCAGTGGTTGAGGTATCCAGCACACGCTCCTAGTCCCTACTCGTAGCAAGGAACAATATCGTCCGTGATCATCCACGCGGACCCGTATGGGTCCCGGGGTAACCAGCCTGCAATGACAGGCGGGTCGCTGGGTCGGACTCGTCGAGTCCTGGGGTTGTCTGTTCCGGTGTGTTGTCGTGGCGGCCGGCGCGGTCAAGCCCACAGGAGGAGACCCTGTTCAGGGAGGTCCCGTGAGCGACCAGCGGCCGGCGACGACAGGTCCAAGCAGGTAGACTACAACCCGCCGCTCAGCGGAGGGCAAGCTCACCGGGTGGCGAGCGCCCGTCGGCCAGCGGCGAGGAGCGGTGTCAGGTCAGGGGGGTGCCCCTGGAGACGAGGTCACGTGGTAGTCCCTTCTTGTCCGGCGGTCGCCGATGGTATGGCGCAATGTCCCGCAGGCTGCGGGTTTGCGTTCCGTCGGCCCGCTCGAACATCGAGGTACTCAGGCGGCGAATGTGGTCATCGAGGCTCTCCAAGCGAAGATCCCTGGCTATCACATCATTCCGCACGTAGCGCGGGGCTTTAGCTATCGTCCGCAATGCCAACGACTGCTGGGCGCGCAGCGTGGCGCGGGACTTCTTGTTAGTCAGCGCGTACCACGCTGGGGCGGCGTATGAGAGCCGTGTGCGGACGTATAGCTTATACACATAGCTTAGCGCGGGTGGGCATGTGTGACGCCAGGATAGGGTATAGGAGGCTTCGCGTGGTGCGCGCCTGCGCGACCACATTCTTCACGTGGGGCTGCATGGTGAGGTTCCGGTCGATGGTCACGCCGATATACTTTACCGTAGCGGACCACTCGACGGGTTGTCCCAACAGCTTCAGCGGGGGCGGGGGCGCCCCGCTTCCCACGAGAATCGCCTGAGTCTTCGCCACGTTGACCTTCAGTCTCCAGTCCTTCAGCCAGGTGGGGAGTGCATCCAGTGCTCGCTGCATCTTTAACGCCGCGTGAGCGCCTTTGAGCGATGTTGTGATGTAGGCGGCGTCGTCGGCGTACAGCGCCAGCATGGCGCCGTCAGCGACTGGAATATCGTCCGTGTACCTACTGTAGCACACGGGCGATAGGCACCTCCCCTGGGGCACACCGGCACGGATGGGAAGCTCCGTAGACAGGACGTCTTCAACTGCCACTTGAAAGCGCCTGTCTTGCAGGAAGGTGGCCACAGTCCTAACTATTCGACGTGGAATAGTGGACGTGGACAGCTTGTACAGCAGGCCGATGTGCCAGACACGATCGAACGCCTTCTCCATGTCGAGCAGCACCATGGCTGCGCACTCACGCTTGTTGCGAGTTGCAGCGAGGTGGTGCGTCACTCTCGTGACTTGCAACGTGGTTGAGTGCTCGGCATGGAAACCGAACTGTTCGTCGCGTGGCTGAAGGTGGGGCATCATGTGCAGCAGCAGCAGCTTCTCGAAGACCTTCGAGATCGTAGACAGCAGCGTGATGGGGCGATAGCTCCCAGGTAGCAGGGTGTTCTTGCCGGGTTTCGGCAGGAGAATGACTCGCCCGAGTCTCCATGAAGTGGGGAAGTGCCCGGTCCGGAGAATCCCGTTGTATAGTCGCGTCACCGCCGCGATGGAGCGCGGTGGCAGATGACGCAGGGCTTCATTTGTGACTAGATCCGGCCCGGGGGCCTTCCGGAGCTTCGTGCGGCGAATCATCCTCTGGAACTGTCCGGGGGAGAACACCACTGGGTCCTCGGTGGGAGCTATCGGTCTCTCGAAGTAGCTTCGAAGGTGCTGCCAGACGGCTGCTGCGTGCTGCGTGTCTGGGTCGGGGTTCGGCGCGAACTGCGGCTCCAGGGAGTCAGCGAAAATCTCCGCCCTGTCCTCGGCACGGTAACGGGGGGTTCCGTCACTGGCACTGAGGGGGCGGATTGGCGCTGGGGTCCCCGAGAGGCGGCGGCATAGGCGGTGGATACCCGTCCAGTCCTCGCCGGCTCGCTCGATGAAACGTTGCCAGGATTCGTTCGAAACTGTCGCCAGTTCGCTCGAAATCCTGGCTGCCAGAGCGTTGAGCCGGGTCTTCATGGTCGGGCATCTGGTAGTCTGCCATTGCCTGCGCAGTCTTCTCTTCTCCTCGATCATGTCACGAAGGTGAGCGGGAAGCTGGGGCGGCCTGTGTGCGTGCGAGGTGTCGACTGTCGATACTCGAAGCGCGTCAGTCATCGATGCGCTGAGGTCTTCCGCGAGCTGGTCGACATCGGTGGCACTCTCCACGCGGACGGCGTGGTTGAGGGTCGCCATGTGGTCAGCAAAGGCCCGCCAGTCGTGGCGGGATCGAGGAGAGGGTGCGGTCATCGTCATCGGCACCGTCTTCAGCGTCAGTAGTACCGGCTGGTGGTCGGAGATCATGTGGTCGTCCAGGACGTCTATCGAGGCCGCTGCCGCGCAGTCGCGCAGGACAGCAATGTCGATGACGTCCGGGGTGTGGGCTGCGTTGTACGGGTAGTGCGTCGGGGCCTCTGGCCCTAGCACCTGGTACCCGCGGCGATCTGCATCGTCCAGTAGGCGCCTGCCATCTGGACAGACGAGGTTAGAGTTCCACGCCGTGTGCTTCGCGTTGAAGTCGCCGGCGATGATCGTGGGCAGTGGCGAGTCCAGCAAGGTGTGGACGTCAGCATACATAAACATTCTGAAATGTCAATCCATTTTCATGCAATAAAAGACCAATTAATAAGTTAGTTTTTCCACAATTTGATGGTCCGCAAATGATGCAACGTACTGTATTCGGTAATAATTCTCCATGGCGTAACTTGTTTTTTGTCAAATCGTCACAGATTGTATTGACCTGTAACGATTGTGTTTGTTTAACGAATTTCATGTTTGCTATCTAATACTGATGGACTCGTAATGAAAAGATGAATTTATAACACAAATATTTATAACTACAAGTAGTCGAGCCAAACTGGTTACAGAAAAGCTGTAGGTTATAAATGGTAAGTACGTTTTAGCTTATCGTAATTGTGATTCTACAAAATAGTTCCCTAATGAACATGCAAGGAGCTTCAGCGAACGTAGGAACAGTGGGACAGCGTGCTCAAATGATATTAATGTGGGATATTTGTTTAGTTACGTTATTTCCCAATCCAAAGTGATATTGGGCATTCTGTCCCACCTTTATATATCTTAAAAATGTGATCTTAACGTGTTCATGTTAACAAACATGCATCGGGTTAGTTTGCTGTACGAAAGCAATCATCTAGCACGTGAAATTGGTTAACCATTCATAGGATGATATTGGGCATTCTGTCCCACCGTAGTGACCGAGGGCTGTGCCAGAGGGAATAGGTGGGACAGAATGCCCAATATCAAATACTCTTTATTGTACACAAAAACATAAACAAATATATACACATATTTTTAAAAAGAATGTACAACAGGCGGCCTTATTGCTAAAGAGCAATTTCTTCCAGACAACCTCAGGATGGAAAGAAAATTGTTGAAATTGATAGGGGTTGTGCACAATGTAATATAAATATTATACATAAAAATAAAAGGTTTTACAAAGAGAGTAGATGGTTGTGAAGTTCAAGAGATATATAAAAGGATACTTTAATATATAGATAGATAGAATAGAAGATATAGATAGCGTTAGCGAGTTTCTAGTTAACGGAAGTGAGATAGTAATCCTTTACCATATTTTTAAAAGATACTATTGTTTGAGCGCGTCTGATATGTAGCGGCAGGGCATTCCATAGACGAATTGCTTGAATAGTGAAGCACTTGTCAGAGAAACTAGTGGAATGCACCGGCATTTCCAATATTAAATTTTCTGATGACCTCAGAGATCTAGAATGTGTGTCATGGAGGAACTTGAATCGTTCTTTAAGATATCGGGGGGTACAAGGATTGAACAGTATATTGTATAATAGAGATAGGATATGAGTATTCCGGCGAAGGCGAATTGGGAGCCACTTGAGCATCTTGCGGAATTCGGATACATGGTCATATTTGCGTAGACCAAATATGAATCTAATACAAACGTTTTGGAGTCGCTCAAGCTTATCAAGTTGCTCCTCTGTAAGATCAAGATAGCTGACATCAGCTTAATCAAGGTCAACCAATATCTCCCTACTCATGGTGCATTTGGATCATAAAATTGTAGAACCGGAGATGAATTTAAATATTCTTTAAGTTGTGTAAAACTTTTTTCTTGATCTGGACCCCATTCCCAATTCTTGTCCTTTTTTAATAGTAATCTTAATGGTGCAGTTAATTCAGAGATATTTGGTATAAATTTTGAAACATAAGTTACAACACCCAGTAATTTCTGAACACCAGTAATGTCTTTTGGTTGTTCCATTTTAATTATGCTTTCTATTTTGTCATTGTCAATAAAAATTCCTTTATTTGTGAAAATATGTCCCAAAATTTTTTGTTGATTTGTGCCTATTATGCACTTTTCAGCATTTTTTTTTTTTTTTTATTTTATTTTATTTATTTGGAACAATCACAGTTATATGCTAAAACATAGTTACAAAACACAATAATACAATATTATTAAGCACATAACCCACACTGCTGTTCGCAGGCATTGAAAGTGATATTATTTTCAGATGCCCGTTTTAGAACTGTATGCAATATTTTATCATGTTCGGTTTGGTTCTCAGTCCATATGATTAAATCATCGATAAAAATTTCCACATTTGGTATGTCTTGGAATAAACGAGAAAACAGTTTATGAAAAACTTCTGATGCCAGATTGGCACCATAGGGCATTCTTCTGAAGCAATATCTTCCAAATGTTGTTTGGAATGTAGTTAATTTAGAACTTTCAGGACTCAATACAATTTGATAGAATGCTTGACAACAATCAAATTTACTAAATTTGTGCATTTGCCGTTTTAGCAGATATTTCTTCAAATGTTGGAAGTTTATAATGCTCTCTTAAAAGAGAAGAATTCAGATGTTGTGGGTCCAGGCAAATACGGAGCGAGTTATCAGATTTCCTTACAATGACTACCGCATTCACAAATTCAGTTGGTTCTTCTATTTTCCTGATTATTCCATTTTGTTCCATTTGATGTAACTCGGCTTTATAAGCTTCCAAAAGGCGACAAGGAATTACTTTGCCTGTATAATTTGGTATCAACTTAAAATCATAATCATAGTCTTTTATTTCTCCTAAGCCTGAAAACAAATGCGGATATTGATTTATTATATTTTCTTTTTGTACTAGACATAATGAAATTATTAAATTAAATTTTTGTATAGTAGGCAACCCTAATAATGGAGCTGAGTCACAATCTACTATGTGAAATTTCACAATCTCTTTTTTTCCATTTATTTGACATAGTAAATTCATTGTTCCCAATAAGTTAATTTTAGTGTTATTATAGTTTCTTAAGATTGCATTAGATGTACTTAATTCTCTTTGAATATTTAATTTATCTAACATCTATGCTCCCGTGTCAAGTTTAAATACAATATTTTTATTTAAATTCAAAAAAATCACCTTAACAGTCCAGTCATTAACATTGATACTACCCAACATGTACTCATCTTTAACATTTTCTTCATTTGAAATTTCTGCCGATATCTCCTTTATCTTGTATTCCTTTTTTCTGCACACTGTTGCAAAGTGGTTTTGTTTCTTGCAATAATTACATGTTTTCCCATAAGCCGGACAGGCACGAGGCAGGTGTTCATACCCACAGCTTCTGCATTTGAACTTGCCGCTAGTACCCGGTGTCAGTTGCTGATATTTAGTGGTTATTTTGTCTACTTTTCTGGTTTCTTCTTCCTGCAGCTGCTTAATATGTTCTGTGGCTATCTCCGCTGTCTTACACATATTTATACACCTATCCAATGTCAAATTCGGTTCGCGTAGTAGTCTTTCCTTAAGTTTTTTATCTTCAATGCCACAAATTATTTTGTCCCTTAGTAAACTGTCCCTTAAATTGCCGAAATTTCATGTTGCTGATAATCTTATCAATTCCGCTAGATACTCCAAGAAGTTTTCGTTATTTCTTTGCTGTCTTTCAAAAAATGTGTGTCTTTTATACTTTCGTTAGTTTTTGGGAGGCAATAATTTTTTAGTGCTTCAAGTACTTTGTTAAAATCTTTTTTGTCTTGCTGCGATAACTCAATCGCATCGAACCTTATAACACCTTCTTCTCCCAGACAATGTAACAGTATTGCGACCCGAGTTTCATCCGATTTTGATTCACATTCGTTAGCCGCCATGTACATTTCCACTTGCCTCAACCATGTCTTGAAATTTTTACTTAGATTTCCTTCAAATGATAAAGGCGGTGGCTGTAAAAGCGAAAGTGCATTCGACTGCGCCATATCGAATTAGGTTATTGACTCCACATTGATGATGAATTAAACAATTATTAATCATTTAAAGAACTGATTTATTTTAGATTAATTATCTCACGTTGTCTATTTTCCATGGAGTGACAGGTCAGGACCATAGATTATCCACATTGATAATAGTAGTGTTGTTGCAGCTTACCTAATAGTGATGTGTATAGTATTGTATGTTACATAACAATGCTTAAATAAAGCAAGAATGATCGATATTCAGATGCTTTCCAATGGGAAAGACAATCTAGTCCTCTCACTGACCGATGAATTTCAGATGGCAATTTACATTCAGAAAGAAAATTAGAAACTGTTTCAATATCTTTGGCACACCCTTTAGTTATGTACTTTCCAAAATTACCATTGCGCCAATCAACTAGTAACCGTTTCATTATGCCCAAGTCGACTAGATGCAAAGAATCTGCTACCGGGAAGTCTTCAACCATATCGATTCCTAATCGTAGTAAAGGTGAGTCTTTTTTATGGTGAGGTCCATACTTTTTGTCACGAAATTCTTGGTCAGTCCTCGGACGGCAGTTCATTTCAGGAAAAGTTACTGTATGGGAAGTATGTTAATATATTCTCCTACGGTCACACATTTTAAGCATCCATGCTTTCCATTAAAATTGCATACACCTGAAAAATAAATTAATATACCATTATCAAAGTGACTTGTATTTATATTATTCATATTTATTCTCATAGTTCATTACTTAAGTGAAAGAAAAGTAGGAGCATTACTTGAGTGAATTGCAATCTTTTTATATTTATGCATAATGATTCACTTAAATTCTACTGTTTCAATTCTATTACCTTTAATGTTAGCTCTCGCAGGAGAATCGCATATAAAACATCTTATTCCTATAGATACTTTACTCTTGATTTGTTCAACGTACATTCCATTTTTAATTAGGTTGTCAATTTCGTTTACAAAATCATTTAAATATTCGCCAATTTGCTTTGGTTTTCCAACACCGAAATAAATAACAATCACCAACGGTTCTACATCAGGTCTTTCAAATATAGTACATAAAATCGGCCAAAACTCTTTATTAGAACTATTAAATATTGGAAGACCGTCAAAATTGAAATTCAAACAAATTTTACTCGAAACGTCAACCCATTTTTCTATTTTTTAAAGATTTAGTTAGGCCGTTATGCCAATATTCACCTCCTTGAATCGGTTTGATTTGTATTTTCTTTGCAGTACCTAAAATTGTTCTGGCATCGCATGGTAAAATTCCTGGAAATCTTAAGTTTATGATAGTAGCTAAATTATTCAATGCTACTTGAGCTATGTTTCTTTCTCTGGCCTAATTCTGTATTTGTTGGCGAAATATTTTTTTTTTTCATATTCACTTTCGCCGTCACTTGAACTGCTGCATGATAAAATGTCGTCATCAGTTGCAGAAGGTAAAGATAATAAGTTACACCTGATATAACTATGATCGTTCACAATATTTTCTACAGAACCCCTTTCATTAGATGTCGACGGTATTGACGAAATGAAATGAAATGATTTATTTATTTGTATAGGTCACTAAATGGCTCTTACAAACGTCAGTAAGTACTTAAAATAAAAAATGTCATTGCTTCTATATTTACATGTAATGCCAGATTCGCAAAGCAATAAGTAGAACCGAGAGAAAGAACCTGGCAATAAAACTCTCGGTCACTCTTTTCAATAATTTACTCATTTACACATTTTCTTAAGACTAAATGTGGACGAATGTACATTGGTCTCGTGTCAGAATCAATTCAATTCAACAAAAAGAAAATTTGTTTGTCACCTAAGTACAAAATATGCTACAATTACGGCATTTTAGGAGGCGGCTGCACCATGCTCAAGCCAGACACTTATCATTAAGGTAATCAACTGTCTTATAATATGCTTTTTGACATAAAGTGGTCTTTATAAAGGTTTTAACGCTTGACTGTAGGTGATCTGATCTGTTGCAATATCTCCATGTTCCTCGGCAGTAATTTCATTTTGTTGATAATTTGTAATATTTAAATATTCCTGTTCAATCTTTCTTCTAATAGCACCAAATCTTTTTCGCTTTTTCCACATATTTATAAAACAATCACAAAATATAGCATATACAAATGCACAATAATTCAAAATGGCGACTCTGTCACTTATACAGATTAAGGCTGTACTATAGGCGTCATTTATTTTTATTGCTGTTTATTACTCTCAAAGACAGAAATTAGACAGCTATCGTCTGTAAAAGGGTGTACAATTACACCATAAAAAGAAGCTGTAGAAGAGAGTTTGCCTAATTCATAATACAGAAATAAGATTTGAGGACCACCACAATACAGCTCTAAGCTGTATTAAGTAAGTGACGGTATGCAAAATGCAGCTATTGTACAGCTTTAATACTAAAATGAGATTAAAGCGCTACAGGAAACTTAAAGCTGTACATGACAGTTATCATACACTGATTTAGAACTTTAAGCGTACTTTGACTCTTAATACAGAACAATGGTAAGTAAAATGTTTTAAGAAAAAACTTTTTAAAATTATATAATAGCATTAATTTTTCGCAGAATTAAAAAGACAACAAAACATCGACAATTGTTTCGCCTCTAAACGAGGCATTATCAAGACTGTCTCAGAGAGAACAGCTGTTTTTGGTTTGTTCAAGACTGTCTCAGAGAGAACAGCTGTTCTCTATATAATTTAAAAAAGTTTTTTCTTAAAACATTTTACTTACCATTGTTTTGTCATGGATTTTCGCCAAGTAACGCCTGTTTCTATCCAATATTTCTTAATACAGACTTCATACAGTTAGAGCTGAATAATTACTCCTAAACCGACATTATAACACTTCTTTTCAACGTTCTTATAAAGCTGTAAAACAGCGTTAAGTGCTATATTGGCTGCGTTTTAGGTGTTCATTACGCTTGGTTGCTGCTTGGGTGTGTTACGGATCGAAATAGCGGACTTAAATTTTTAATAGACACTGGTGCAAATGTTTTCGTAATTTCGTATAATATAAACAGTCGTTCGTCGAGAAATACTGTGTGTGTTATGGTATGTGTAACCTAGTACTTAATTTAAATTTAAGAAGAGCATGTAGATGGTCATTCCGCTGTCAAGCAGCCTATAATCGGAGCTGACTTTTTAAGCCATTATGGGTTGCTGGTCGATTTAAGCGCGCGGACATAGACCAAATAGACATAGACAAATTTAAATGTTATTACCTCTGTAGTTAAGAATAGTATGTATGATTCATCAATTAAGTCTATAAATTGCAGCGATAAGTGGCACAGGTTATTGGAGCAATACCCGCATATAACCAGGCCGGTATCTTATAAGGAGATACCTAAATATTCTGTGTGTCATTATATAGAAACCACAGGACCACCGGTATACGCGAAAGCTAGACCTCTACCTCCAGACCGATATAAAAAGGTCAAAGAGGAGTTTCGGTTAGTGGCCGAATTAGGTATTCGTCGTCCATCATTTTATACCGGTGGCCCCGGGGGACATTGAAAAGACCGCTGTCATCACAAACTCTGGTCTTTGGGAATTTACACGAGTTTGCTTTGGTTTAAGGTCAGCAGGTCAGTCGTTTCAAAGGTTTATGGACACAGTAGTTCTGCAGGGACTCGATTTTCTATTTAATTATATAATAATGACGTCATAATCTTAAACGAAAGCGAATCATCGCACATAGAACATTAAAATACAGTGTTCCAGAGGTTCAATGAATACGGTTTGACTCTTAATTTGTCTAAATGTTATTTTGGTGTGCCTAAACTTGACTTTTTAGGGTTCGAGGTCTCGACGGATGGATTTCCGTTGGAAAGTAAGGTACAATCTGTCTTAAATTTTCCGAAGCCAGAGAACGTAGAGCAACTACGTCGATTTCTAGGTATGGTTAATTTTTATCGTTCGCACATTCCAAACGCAGTAGAGTCTCAGGGTTAAATAAATACCTGGTCAGTTCTAAGAAACGCGATAAGACCCCTATACAATGGACAAATAAGGCGAACTCGGCATTTGAGAAGTGTAAGGAAAGCTTAGAAACCGCCGCTACACTTTGATACGGCCCCTGCTAGGAAGATAAATTAAACAACGTACAACAATTTTATTAACGTTTCTTTATTAGCAGGGAACCTAGGGTTATATAATGCAAATTATCTATGTGTGTGTCGATAGTATAAGATCACAATACTGTTTGCGGAAGTGCCTGGTGCACTTAACTTTGGGTCCACAGGCGAGGGAACCTAGGGAACCCTAAAATGACAGTCCTTCAATGGCCGTCTACATAATAAAATATTAGTGAAAAGAATCTCACAATGGTTCACCAATTTAGGAAACCCTAAAATGACAGTCCTTCTATGGCCGTCTCGATAATAAAATATTATGAATAGTGAATATTCCAGATAGGTGGAATACGAGTATGATCTAGGTAATTGAATTTACGTTAATCGCATTATGAATTTAGAAAAATAACGGTCACAATAAAATATGTCGGGTAGATGAAATAATATTAACCTTGATTCTACTTTCTGGATATTAGCAATATAAAACTTATGAAACAATGGTTTCCTGCTTAAGGCCGTAGCACAAGATGGTGGCTACCCCTTAAGAGAATTTTAGGTAGAAACATTTTTAACAATTTATTTTTATTCCCTCGATAGGGCAATGTTACTACGTTCTAGCATTCCCCATAAGTTTATAAATAGGTAATAACATAATATACAACATATAGCACGTTACAAACAAAAGTGTATTATGTTGAAAAACAGTGTTTTGAGATATCGCGTTTCAAAGTTTTGAAAATTTATATTTTCTGAACTACGAGCTCAAATTTTTCAAGTTATACCTTAATATGACCGTCCATTATTGTATCCAGTCCATTATTGAGTAAGTTTGGATTGTGTATCAATAGTAGTTTTAGTTTTATTAGTATTTTTATGGAAGTGGGTAAAGATGATAAGCAGTTCAAACAGCTCACATTTGTAACTTACGACTGTCTTGCCTAACCGAAATTTGAAATATCGTATTGATAGTCAGTAGTATTTAATAATAATACCATATTACTTGTACGGAATTTATGTTTTGCCTACTTGAGTAAAAAGTTATAAGTAAAACTCTAATTGGATTTAAAAAATATTTATTAAAAGAAATACTAATTCTGAATCGACCCTGGCTACACTCATTTGACATACTTAACAAAAACTCAACTTAAAATGTATACTACTATTATAAAGAGGAAAGATTTGTATGTTTGTAATGAATAAACTCAAAAACTACTGTGCCGATTTCAAAAATTCTTTCACCATTGGAAAGCTACATTCACCCTGAGTAACATAGGCTACTTTTTATCTCGGTGCTGTGTTCCCACGGGAACCGGGAACGAGTAAACTAAATCACGCGAGTGGAGCTGCGGCGATCAGCTAGTATTTAATACAAAGGATGTCAATCAACTACCTATATTAACTCACAATATCAATATCACAGTTTTTCTTATTTATACGTTTAGACTCTTTATCAGCGTACGATGTTTTAACATAAAAAGCTGCCTGATGTGCCAGATGTACACGATCTAGGGTGGCAATTCGTTGGTTTTATCGGGTACATAGGATGGATCACTGTCGGTATCATCAGCAAACGGGTCTCTCTCTATTCTCTTCATTTGAGGTACTATCCGGTGTCCTATCGCGCGCGCTTATTGCATTATTAATTCTGTTCTCTTACTTCGCTTCATTGTGATGAACTAACTAAAACATATAATTTTTCAAATAAATAGGTACCTTAAAATAGGCGTTATTAATATATAATCAGTTACAACACATTACAAAGATTAAGCAACATCTAGCCAGGCCGGTCTTAGGGTGGGTGACCAATTCTAAAGACATTTTGTGATCTCTCCGTGCATCGGAGAGCACGTTAAGCTGGTCCCAGTTGTCATACGAACATCTATGACAGTCGTTACGGGTATTTGGAGTCCTAAAATCAAAATCCTCATGGTCTAACTACGAAACTTTGACATCGCCCATGGGTTGTGGAGGTCAGATGGTAGTAGCTCCACGTAAAATATCGAAGTTCAGTCGGATCGCAGTTAGACTGGAAAGCCAACCCCAAATGAGTTGGGAAAAGGCTCGGTAGATGACCACCTCCACCTCATGGCTTGTTCCAACCTCAGTAGGTTATACAAGCCGAATCGCGAGAGATGCAGACCCTTACTTGCCAGTGGCTCTTTCAGGGAATGCACATTTCTCTATACATGTTATTTAACTCTTTGTCCTTGTCCCTATGGTCAACCTCTCCCACTTCTGGGGCGTGACAACACACGTACGCCTCGGATGATTAAGTCCGCCGTGTGCCCACCCTTCGGTGGTACCGCTAGCTTCACATGTTGTTCCTCTGTTCCTCTTCTAGGTCTCGTGTTCTTATTTCTTCACCTCTCTAGTCCACTACGAATCTCATGCCACCTTCGCGCGTATTCTCTGAAACTCCGGAAGTTCTCCTCTGTTCCGACCAGGTCCGGATAATACACTGGGCCTACCTGAAGCACCGTTATGCTGTCCAGTAGTTTCCTAAGCTCCTCCCCGTAGAGGATGCATTCCCACAGTGCGTGGTGCAAGTCCTTCACCTCACTCTCCGAACTACTGTTCGGAGAGTGAGGTGGAGGACTTGATCCCCGCATCCGCGAGCTTCATACGGTGAAGTCGATCCCTAAAGCAGCCATGACCGGTGAGCAATTGCTAGGTTTCATAGTCTGGCTCGACCCAAGTGGCCTTAAGCCGAGCCCGCACGTCCGGAAAGTACCGATACAATTCCCTTCCCCTGTCCGATGTGTCCCAACGCTCCTGCCATTTGGCTTGAGCGGACCCAGTTGTTTTGAGTTAGGCACTCCGAAGCTCTTCCTTGGTAGTCGCGGGAATGCGTGCTTCGCATAGTTCGCCCGCCCGAATTACCTCGAGGTCAGCCGGTAGGACCCCGGCAAGCACTGCCAGTCCATCCGTGCTAGTCGAACGGTACGCCTTTGTCAGAAGGACTCAGGCTGGTCTCTGGGTGCGCAAAAGCGCACTCCGCACAAAGTGGAGGTACGCGCGCTCATACCAACATGCCGCAGCATACGTTACCGTGGCCACAAAAGTCCCCTGGTACAGCACCTTAAGGGCCCTGTACCTAATCCCCCATGAGCACGCCGATACTCTCTACATTTTGTCGAAGCAATTAGCCGCCTTGTCCCCTATCGATACTGCATGCTGCGCGAACGATAGACTCGCGTCGACCACCACACCCAGCACCGTGGTCGACGTGACGCTCCTGACAGAATTTCCCCCCATTTTAATCACCGGCGGTCTCTGAAGTTTTCCCCTGATAGTCATAGTTGCAGACTTCGCAGGGGAGAACTCCAGTCTGTTGCGGTTTCCCCAGTCCACCACGAGACCCATAATTTCAGAGGCTGTGGCTTCAATCCGCGCTCGCGTTTCGGCTTCTATCAGAATCGTCACATCGTCGGCATAAGCCACTGTGCTTACTACCCCCGGGTATGGTAGTCGAAGCAGGTC
Organism: Nudaria mundana; assembly: GCA_963556515.1. NCBI lineage: Eukaryota > Metazoa > Arthropoda > Insecta > Lepidoptera > Erebidae > Nudaria > Nudaria mundana. The sequence continues at coordinate 10,100,031 of OY748309.1, forward strand.
GTCCATAAGCACGTTCCAAAGCGTGGGTCCCAACACCGATCCCTGCGGGCAACCCATCGTCGCTGCCTTCCACAACACCCGGTCCCCGAACTATATATCACGAACTACGTATCACGAACATGCCCCGTCCGGCGACCCACGAAGTAGTCCATTTGATATTTATCTACTTATTTGAAAATGAGTATTAAATTCCATATGTCCTTGAAAGATAGTTTTTCCGTATACTCTTGTTGGCGATATTTTTAGATTAATATTATTGTATGTTTTAGTTTACTTAACCAACACCCAACCCTGGCAACACAAATATTAAACAAAATTGATATAAAAAACGCAAAAAACCTCATTCCTAGTTTGGACATATTAGATTATGAAAATAATCAGTGGATATATTTGAGTTTGAAAGAAAAATAGTTTTGGACATATCTGGCTTTAATTTAAATATAAGTGACGTCACCGTTACAGGAGCGCGTAGGGTTGACACTTACTTCTTTATGTGATCGAGATAATGACAAGAAAAATACTGCTAGATAATTATTTATTCTGAAATAATATCACAATAATCAATTAAATATTATAATCATAGACCAGTAATTTGCAAAAATCGTTGGTAGTTAACGATCCACATGTCGAAGTTTTGGAGTTATGTTGGCAGAAAGGCTTTTTAGGCAATCCCGTTGCTGAATACCTGAAAATAAATATTTATTCGAATTACTAAGTAGGTATTCATAGCAGTAGCGGCTCGCATCAAAACGAACTTGCCGAAACACCGCGCAAAAGACAAGCTGGCGTCCGATCAAAGCACCATTCAGTCATTTTTCCAAATTATCTCTATTTTTCTGCCTAGTTCGCTCATGAATATGATGAATTAAATTTCTTCCCGTAAACGTGGTCACTGTTTACGTAAAGAAAGCCATAATACTACTCGCACCTTTGGTAGAACAAGGGCACAATTGCAGTTTTTGCAATTTTACAGGAGAGTCATTTTAAGATATTTTTTGTACTTAATGTGGTCTAGCTATGTTAATAATGTTCTAAGATTGTTCTGCTTTGTATGACATAAACTATTTACTATTTTCTTTTAGGTGTATCTTTTACAAATATTAAAAACTGCTAGTTTTTTTTTTATAATTATTTTTCGAAAGTAGGTGTATATTTGTGCCCTTGTTCCACCAACAAGAAAATTAATTTGTAAATATGACCATATCTTAAGCTTTAAGTTTGGATAATTTTGGAATGAAAATAACGTGTTTTTTGTATAAATGTTTTATTTTCTTAAACATTTCGAAATCCGCAGTACTTTATCACAAAAATAGAGAACTCACTTTTTTCCTAGCAAAAATCTTTGGAATCGCTTTAAAAATTGTAATAATTATTATTATAAGATAACAGTATCAAAATAAAAGTAATGTAAACGTAACAAAATAATCTCTTACCTTTTTTTAGTAACAATAGGCAACTATTTTGTAATAAAATTTCAATCAATCTTTTAGTAACAGAGGTTTTACTTAAATTGGCATTATTTCTTATTAAAACTCTTTGGAATCACACTTATAAATAGGCTAAAATAAGATATCAGTCTAAAACTTAAAGTAACATAAACGTAAAAAAAAAATCTATTATAATTTACCAGTTTCTGTTTTTTTAAACGACTATTAGGACTATTAGAAACACACTTAAAAAATATAAATGAAAATAAACTAACACTTCTAAATCAGTCAACACTCTCTCTTATTTTTTAAAAGAGGTTGTTATAATATTGTTCGTAAAACTTAGGAACTATATTTGAGGATATCAATTGAAGAATGTCTTCTTTCTTTCGGTTAGGGATTGGTAACTTTTCGTTGTATAGCTGTTTTAATATGATATCTTTCACTCTTATATTTCTATTACCAATACGGCCTACTCGAATGTTTGCTACTATCCACTTGTCTGACTTGTAGCTGTCCCTGTATTGGTATGTCTCTGAACCTTTAGTAAATTCGATCGCTTTGATTTCCAAAATCTTAATCGAATTTCTATCAACATCCTTGGTTACGTTCAAATTAACATCATCAGATAACATCTTCATATCAAAGAAAGAATCGAAATTCATTTCTTTGACAGTAAATGTAAATTCCCCCTTTTTCTTGGCATTTTTTATGTATTCTGCCGGAGTGTATATTGGTCCAGCTTTTTTTTGCACGTTTAACATTCTTTTCTATTACAGAATGGACGGCATCGGCTTTATTCTGGGTATGTCCCCTAATAAGAAATTTATGTGTGATCGACTTTATAGGCAATGTGTTCACAGCAAAATAATACATTCCGAAAACGAATCTGAAACAAGAAAAATAATTATTGACGAATAAATATCTTACTAATATTATTATGTGAACGCGAAAGTTTTTGAGGATGGATGTGTGAGGGTATGTGTGTAGTGTGTTTGTGTATTTTAAATGGCAGTCCTATTGTTTACATTTCTAAAAAACTAACTTGTTTTTTTGCTGTCCACAGCAATTATCGGAATAAAATATTATGTCCTTATTTGGTTGTTTACTAGACAGTTCCTCCAAAAACTTGTAAACGCATGTTCCAATTTCATTGGCGCCGCGTTTCCCAAGATCCTCGTGCCAGAAGAAGCAAACTGTAGTATCATCATTTATATTGGATACCTAAAGCAAAATATTAATTTTATAAGTACATAAACTGATTAATATTATTTATATCATTAACAAAAAGAAAATAAGTTCTCACCGTGAAATTGTAACAATTCAACTTTGATTTATAAAAGAAAGCTGACGATTGGCCAATTGGCCAAGGTAAAACTGCTTGGAGATCGAAAATGGCAACTATATTATTAGAACCATTACTTTTACATTGTTCTATGTCGTGTTTCAATTCTAATCTACTTAGAATCAAAGAATCAAGAATCAAAGAATCAATTTCATTTATTCAGTTTAGGCACATAAAGAGCACATATGAATGTCAAAATTTTACAATTTTGTCAAGTAATATTATAAAAATACTAAATTAAGTAAGTACATAAATAACCATTAGAAAATGATTCTTTCGCTGGTTCGGTAATTTGGTTCTCCTGAGAAGAGACCAGCAAGAAACTCAGGTAGATTATCCATTTTCTTTTTTAATATTGTTTTGATTACATTGTTACAATTAGTTTCTATTGTATTATACGAGTGGCCAACAACAGAAGATTAGGGTGACCATGCATTTTTATCATTAAGATATTCGTCTACATTATAGTAGCCTTTCATCATCAAACATTTTTTAACTACTATTTTAAACTTATTAAGAGGCATGTCAACCAAATCCTGAGGAATTTTATTATAAATTTTTATACATTTGCCAACAAACGAATTACCAACTTTATGAAGTCTAATTTTTGTCATTGCCAGTTTATTTTTATTTCTTGTATTAAAATTATGGTTATCGGAATTTTTTTTGAAGAGATCTATGTTCTTCCGTACATATAAGATGTTGTCGTAAACATATTGAGAAGCAACTGTTAAAATATTAATTTCTTTAAATAATTCTTTCAGCGAGTCACGGGGTCCGAGTCTATAGATTGCTCGTATAGCTCGTTTCTGTAATATGAATATTGTCTCAATATCGGCAGCTGAGCCCCACAGCAGCAGACCATATGACATAACGCTATGAAAGTAGCTAAAATAAACTAATTGTGCCGTTTTTTCGTCAGTCAGAGACCTTATCTTTCTAACCGCATAGGCAGCTGAGCTAAGTCTTCCTGCCAAGGCTGTGATATGAGGACCCCATTGTAGTTTACTATCTAGAGTTATCCCAAGAAAAACTGTGGTATTGACTATTTGAACTAATTCATTATTCATAGTAATATGAGTATCCACCTGTCTAACATTGGGCATAGTAAATTTTACACATTTTGTTTTCTTCGCATTGAGCAGCAAGTTGTTACTTGTGAACCAATGCAATATTTCCGAAAGGGTATTATTTACATCGTCAAGTGCTACTTTTTGTCTATCACTTTTAAAAATTAATGATGTGTCATCAGCAAATAATACTATCTCACAAAGATTTTTAGTGAAATAAGGAAGATCGTTTACGTATATTAAGAATAAAAGGGGTCCTAATATCGAGCCCTGGGGTACTCCCATGACTAATGAGGCGCCAGAAGAGTCGGTGCCATTAATGTTTACTTTTTGTACTCTACCAGTGAGGTAAGACTCGAGTAAGCCAAGTGAGCTGTTCGAAACACCATAATAACCTAATTTTAGTAGCAAAGTCCCATGATCAACACAATCAAAAGCTTTTGATAGATCACAAAATATACCAATGGCATCCTGCTTTTCCTCCCAAGCATCAAATATACGTTTCACAAGTGCAACTCCTGCATCCGTTGTGTTCCTGCCTTTAGTGAAACCAAACTGTTTGTTATGAAGTAACTTATTGTCTGTAAAATGTGAAAGCAATTGATTAAATATTATTTTTTCAAAAATTTTACTGAGGGATGGGAGTATGGAAATAGGTCGAAAATTTGAAGGATCACTTTTGTCTCCTGCTTTAAATAAAGGATTGATTTTACTGTACTTCATAAGATGAGGAAACTGATTTTCATCTATACATTTATTGAATATGAATGCAAGGTGAGGCGCTATAGCGGGCACTATTGATTTTATTATATTAGTTGAAATGCCCCAAAGATCCTCGGTATTTTTATATTTAGTTGTTTAAAAGTTTTAAGTATAGTGACAGATTCAATATACTGAAAATCAAAGTTAATTCTACATTTATCAACACTAGATTTAAGATGAGAATTGGCTACGTTTTTTGACGAATTTAACTTATTTGTAGTGGTGATTGGAACATTTGTGAAGAAAGATTCAAATGCATCGGCCACTTCAGAATCAGTTTTAATATGTTTATCATCTATTTTTAACTCGAAGGATCGATCACGTGACCTTGCTTTACAAGTTTCTTTGTTAATAACATTCCATATTGCCTTCGTTTTATTATCAGATTTTTCAATTTTAGCCCGTATATAATTAGATTTAGCTGTTGAACATACTTTTTTGAATAGTTTGGAGTACTTTTTAATCTGTTCAATTACTTGTGGCTGATTAGTAGATGCCTTTGTCTCGTATAATTCATATAATTTCCTTCTACTTTTATAGATTCCAGGCGTAGCCCAATCACTAAATTTTATTTTAAATTGATTTACATTTATTGTTTTTTTAGTGAAAATGTTATCACATTCGTATTTGATTACTCCGAACAAATCTCCGTAATGATCATTCGGGTGTTTATCATTATTCAACTCCAAAAGAGGTACTTTATTCTTAATGTTTTCTTTAAATTTTTCTAATCTATATTGTAATAAAGTGATTGGTCTACAAACAATATTTTTTGATAATGGAACTTAAACTCTTCTCTTCTAGGTGTTTATTGTATTTATCTTTTAGTGGTCCTTTATCTGTAGAGATTTTGTACCCTCGCATTCATCGCACTGATATTTGCGGGGATTAAACAAACCAAGATTGAAATCAATATTGAAAATTCGATAGTAGGCATCATAGTTTGCGAATTCTTTTCCAGCGGCTTCTTGAATTAGTTTGTAGTCACGATGAAGCTCCGCTATGGTTAAACTTCCATCTATAAATTCTCTTGTTGTGTTTGCCCGTAAGTAGTGGCTCTCTGTTCTAGGAATGGAATTTATATGATCTCGGACAGATTCTAAGACTTCATCACTTAATTTACTATGATTATTATGGTTCCCACGATTATCGACTGGACCCATTATATTCAATGCAGATCTTAGCAGAATTGAATTTTTATGCAAATGGGTCGTATCAACGAAATGTGGGCGCCTCATTTCTTATTAATATGTCTCAGCCCACATTCAGTAAATGTTTACATGAAATAACCAATGCACTCAATGCCCGGGAAGTACTACTCAAGTACATAAAGTTTCCTCGAACTCAGCAAGAGAGGGAAGTTGTTATGAGAGAGTAAGTTCATGGTTATAATAATAACAGATTTATAAATAATAGAAATCTATATGTATACATAAAAATGTATCGCCATTAGTTTGTGGTCCTAAAACCCCAGAATGATGGGGCCGATTTGGCTCAGTTTTGCCTGGAAATATTCATTTGTGTTCAGTGAAGTTTTAAAGGGGCTGTAAGAATTTCGCCAGGACAGTTTGTATTTTATGTTTCTTAATTTTATTTATAACATTTTAGGTTTCAAGAAAAATTTGGATTTCTTGGCATAAGTGGGTGCATTGATGGTACACATGTGGCCTTGATTCGACCCAAAGAGCATGAGGAGACTTATTTTAATAGAAAAAACTATCATTCCTTAAATGTTTTACTTGTAAGTAATAAAATATATTATTATCTTATTCTTATTCTTAAATAACAGCCACTTACTAATAAGAATGTCAACATAAAAAAGTTTTTATACCTAATAGCCAACAACATTCCCCATTTCTTTCAAGCCTTTCCAAAAAAACCTTTAAGTGGCTTTGATTCCAAACAAATGAGTCATGGGCCGCACCACCATATGAGGCATCAACATGCAACAAGTTTAAATTAGAATTACAAATCTGAAAAAAAATATAAAATTTTATTTAGTTGTTAAAATTATTAATTTATTAGGTAAACTTATACTAACTTACGACTATAAAACTTTATTATATAGGTAAATACAAGACATATCCACAGATGGATATAGTATAGGCTCTATATAACTACTATGCTATAGAAAAATATGTTAAGAACAATATGTAGTAACTACTCATTAATATTGTTCCTACCAACATTTTCTATGATATTTAATATTCCAACCATTGTAGTTTCTATTCGGCCGAGTCTCTCACCTATATAACGCACTCCTTCTGCTAAGCTTTCAATGCGCGCCATCTCTATGTCATAGGCCCAGCGAGGCACCCTTTCATCTCTACGAACTGAAATTAAATTTACATTAGTTTAACGTGGAAGTCTTGCACTACAACCTAGAAACCTTTCGTTTTAATATGAATAATTTTACAATATTTAAGCCGTAACTCGCGATATTAACACAAAATTATCACAAAATTAGATATCGTGGGCTAGTGGTGTCTTGGTCAGTTAGTAGAACTTTCCTCCTGGAAAGAGATCAGTCACTGGTTCGAGTCCAGCAGTATAGTTTTTGTGATTCATATTGTAAAATTATTTGAGAATACAACTTATTCTCCAATAATTATATTTATGTCTATACTACTATTATAAAGAGGAAAGATTTGTATGTTTGTAATGATTAAACTCAAAAACTACTGTGCCGATTTCAAAAATTCTTTCACCATTGGAAAGCTACCTTCACCCTGAGTAACATATGCTACTTTTTATCCCGGTAGGTAATGTGTTCCCACGGGAACCGGGAACGAGTAAACTAAATCACGTGGGCGGAGCTGCGGCGATCAGCTAGTTGCTTATAAAATTAAATTCAATCATATACTTACTTTGTCTTTGTGGCCTCGCTCTTCGTTGTCGGGTTGGTGGTGGTGGAGTGGAGTGTTGAGCAGGCCCTAAAAATTAAATTTGTTTTATAACTTTGTTTTTTTAACTAGGTACTTTGGTGTGGGGAATGTTTTAAATGTGCAATTAATGAATTATACAGTATTTAAATTGACTTACTATCTGTTCTTGATGGAACCTCTGGCTGGTCTGCTTGTAATGCTATAGCAGCAGTTTCTTGGGATTTTACCTCGCGCTCAGTGGGAAGTTCTGTTAGAGCTGGGATATTGGATTGGGTTTGGGCAGATGGAGAGGGAATGTCTTCTTCCAGCCATTCCACTTCCATTATAAGTTCTGGGGATGGGGCACAGAACAGTTACAAGAGGTTAGAAAGGAAATAGTGTCTGATTTGTATTAGAACGCGTGTCGCCGCTTGTCTCCCACTCTTTAACTCCACTACAAGCAAGAGACTAATACGTACGCGGTTTACGCACACAAATGATACAACACACTTAGATCGCGAGTTTGCTATTGGTTGTCACACTAATGCAAACACTGTATTTGACGTACACTCACACATGAGCAAAAGCAATAAATATTTCTCATACATGTTACGGTGACTAAAAGGTCGATTATCGATATCGATAAAATAACTGTAATTTTGTTTACTTTGGAATTTTTCACTATAATTTCAAAAGGAGGACGACGACGGTGTACGAATAGTGTGGTCATTCTAAATACATATGAATAATAATTCAAATTAAGGGTGAACATCCGACATAGCCACGAAATTCAAGTTTTCTTTCGTTTTTTGTCTCCCGTGCGAACCTGGGGTGTGGATTCCCGCGATATAAACATCTTTCATGCATAGAAAGGTAGTAAGTAAAGAGTATAAAAGTATTTTAATATTGAACAATAACGTAACTTAAATTTTATTATTGTCCCTGAAATAATACGTATTTATTAAGTAACATACGCTTGCTATCTTTTAAATTCGAAATTTTAGAATAAAGTGCAATCTTACATTAATATATTTTTCGATAATAGCTTTGGTTAGGTCTGTAACATGGCTCGCAGTAGGATATAACCCAACCTGATGGTTACTAATTAATTAATCGCTAAATAATTCAGTTCCGACGAAGCAGCGCAAAATCTTCGTCGTCAACATATGTTTGTTAACGTTTCGAAGACTGTCGGTGTAAATCTTGATAACTGCCTCAGACGTTTTACAGATTAGTATTAGTTCTTTCGAAGGGTACAAGAGACCCCCTTTATCTTTTGCTACTATAAATTTGTGATCTGAATTAATTTCATTTGACAACAGTGCTCCAACACAAATGTCACAATCAATTTTCTTAATTAAAATTTGGGCTATGTAACCCGCGATGTGGCTGGTTACTGAAATCAGATACATTTTGGAAGAACAACAGTATATCATCATTATTTTCGGAAACCATTTGACCATTATCTTCGACTAAACCATTATTAGTAGTTCTATTTATGCGTTCTATAGGCGATGATGCGCAATTGAGAATAGAAATATGTTCAAGAGCCATGCAATTCCCACTTTCGAGAGCCTTTAATTCGATATGCACCAGAAGTTTTTTGTAAGCTGCCTTGAATTGGCGGGCTGTAGGGTTATTGTTGGCTCCACCATGTGATCTTATGTTCCCAAAGAGCATCTCGAGGTGGTCTTGGCTAATTTTGTACATTGGCATATATACAATTACTTGAGTACGTATTATATGGTTATAAATATGTTTTACTGCTTCAGCACAACCAATGAAGCCAATGAAGCCTGTTTTTCGCGGGCTTTGTATTAAAAGTCTGTCATTTTGACATTTTAATTGGGATAAATAATCTACTGCCGTGTCTAGGAATCCTAAAATCTGTATTGCATTGATTTCAGTAAGAGCTTTTTTAAATTTATACTGAAATGAGCTTCGGGAATTGAATATGTCAAACATATTATTAATTATTCTCAAAAATTTCTTATGTTGCTTCACTGTTTTTAAATGCAGGTAGTTCATCGCGACAAAAGTCTATAGCATCCGCAACACTAAGGCTGAATAGTTGTGTTGCGAGCTTTACTTTCATCTTTTGATTTTGAAACTGGATGTGACGGTAACGTAGTTTATTTGCTAAATGAAAATTTTCTCTTTCTTGAAGCTTATTTAGTTTCTCCAAATACACCCACTGTATCTTATTGCCATCTGGATCTTTAAAAGTTCTATAGCATTGAAAAGCGTTCTGCAATAATTTGATCATGTGAGATGGGTCCAACATTACTAAAATTAGATCTTTTGTAACAGGATGGTTAAAAGTAAGTTTCCTATCTTCTATAGAACAACCCAGACATTTCACCATTGCTATATTTGCAGCGCATCCGTCGAAAGTCAACGATATAATTATTATGCCTTATTCGTATGCCTATACCTCTTGTAACTGTTCTGTGGGATGGGGTATAGGTAGTTGACAGGGGTTGAGTGATGGATGTAGTTGTACTGGGAAGAGGTTCACCTGCTGAAACTGCTGCACTCTCCAAACCAGCAGAAGGCTCAGTCCCGTCTATAGGTGATATCTGTAATATGCAAATTCAATCTTACTTTTTATAATAATTAAACATAAGCATTAATAAACACATAAGATAAGTGTTTAAATAATCTGTTGGATGTCTGTTCATTGAAAGGATAATAATGCTGTACAATCTTAATCTACGGAATAAAGTATATACCACTAAGATGTTATGCATTTTCTTTGAAATGTCAGTGCATTTCACCAAAAAAGTTACAAATCTATCTATCTTCTTCGTTCATTTGTCTCACCCAAACTCGAGAACGGCTAAACTGATTTGACTAATTTTGGTCTTGAAATTTTCGTGGAGGTTCAGGGAAGGATTAAAAAGTAAACTCGGGCGGTACGAAGTTCGCCGGTACATCTAGTAAGTAATATTAATTACACTTTATGAAACTTACATCAATAGGTAGACGTACTCCAGGCAAGCCTTCGACTGCTACAGGGCCTATTATGGCCAGCACCTTTTCTTCTATATTGGTTAAAGGCACCAGCTTACTAGGCCCTCCACCAGTTGCTGCTGCATTCCTTCTGGAGTCTGCGGCTTTAGATTTGGTTTTAGCCTTGAACTCTATCCAGTACTTGATGGACAAAAGGAATTTAAAAAATAGGTCAGAAAAAACATCTTCCTCTAAGTTTAAATAACATAATTATGTAGGTACCTATAAATAACCAACTAATATATCTAATACATATTAATAAAAACCCACTTTTAAAAGGCATGCTATTATTAGAAGGGAGCCTTTTTTTTTCTACCTTACCAGGTAGGTAAAAATGGATCACTAAGTGTTTGTTTGTGTTATAAATGCAGAGATTAGGGATTTTTACTTAAGTTGTGTTTTTACAAAATGTGGGACTAGATATTGTAACAAAAATGTACAGGAAAGTAACATTAGAGAAGTACGGAGTATATTTAAGTAGGTAAAGATCATGAGTATGTATTATATTATTAGTATTCGTACTGAATATTTTAATTAGACTGCACATGTATTTCTACAGGATATTTTGATTGAGATGTGAACTTACTCTACGCCATTGGTCTGGGGTTTTAGTAACTCCGTCGGCCACAGAGTTCAGCTGAACTGCTACGGAGTCCCACAATCCCCGTGTAGCTCGAACAGCCTGAAGCCCACCCGGAAAGCGGCCCAGCGCTATATCCTGATGGGCTTCTGCAAACTCTACAAGGAGTTCCATTTGCCTCATTGAAATCCTCCTTCTTGCAGGCATCTTAAAATAGACATTATATTTCACTAAAATGTATAACTTACACTTGTAAATAAGCAAATAATTGTGTTTTTATTAAGTGAAGAAATTGATGACAACTTTTTTAAGTTTTAACAAACAGTATTAGTACACGGGCCGTAGAACATTGAAAAATATTGATTTTTTTGTTTTTTATATGGCGCATACTTCCGATAAGAAAGGATTTTCCAAAATTCTACTCTTAAAAGGGTGAAAAAGGGGGTACAAAGTTTGTACGGGACAACGTGACACCTCAGAAACTACTGCACTGATTTTAAAATTTCTTTCGGTAATTTAAAGCTACATTTTTAGCGAGTAACATAGGCTATATATAACATCACGACAGAATGAATAGGAGTGGACTAGCATTGCGTGTAGAGTATAGCTTGTTGGACGTTAATAACCGCAATCTCTCAGAAATGGTAATTCCTAGGAAAAAAGTTGTGAGGACTTATTTGTAAGTTATTTTATTATCTACAATTTTGTAAATAACCAATTTTTGATATAATTCACTGTTTACGAGAAAAATCCAAAAAACCGAAAATTTTCAACTTTTTAACTTTTCAACCTTTTTTTATAACTTTTTTTTATAACCTTTTTTTATAACTTTTTTAGCACAAGTCGGATCGATGGGAACTTTTGATATTTGATTTATAATGATGTACTTAATACCTGCACCACTTTGCAGCTCTATACAAATTAATGCAACCTTACAATTTTGTTTCGAATATTTTAACTGGATAACTCTGTTAGCTACCTGATTTGAGATTTATTTTTGAGATATATGTGGGAGACTCGGTAAAATAAAGCTCCTTACGAAAAATGAGCTTGCTGTTAATCAATATTTTTCAATGTTCTACGGCCCGTGTACTATATACATATAGATTTTATTTACTTTTATAATTATTTTCACACACAATGTTGCACAATTGTAAACACACTAAAAAGCAAAATGGATACTAGGTACCAAGTTATAATTGACTAAATTCTTTCTGTTTGTACTCTGAAAGTGTTCAAACTGTGGTCCAATCCAAACTAAATAATTTAAAATTTTACGCACGGTTTTGAGAATATCCCGTTTCAATCCGCCTAAATTCAAAATGTTTTTAAAAATGTAGTATCATAACGCAAGAAAATTATTTACCATAAGAATTACAATATACATAATACGCATTTACAATTACTATTTACATTCATAAACATCTTAAAACTAATTTAGAAATTAGGTATGAAATTAATACTAATTTTATTTCTATTTTAAAAAAAGTGTAAAAAGTTTGGGCCCGCGGACGCAAAAAATGGTTTATTCAACTTGGCCGTATAATAGTCGATAAAAACTAGAGGTGTCAAGTGGTGTGACGATAAGCACCGTTAATCACTGTAACATGATAGTCACTCATTACGATACATAATAGCAATTGTAACGCTCCACCGGTTGACTTCAAAGTTTGGTGATCAACCGAAGCCCAGTTGGTCATATGAAAGTTAGCCAATAGGCCTGCAGGACTCAATACAATTTGATAGAACGCTTGACTACAATCAAATTTACTAAATATTTGTGCAATTGCCATTTTAGCAGATATTTCTTCAAATGTTGGAAGTTTATAATGCTCTCTTAAAAGACAAGAATTCAGATGTTGAGGGTCCAGGCAAATACGGAGTGAAATGAAATGAAATGAAATGATTTGCCTTCTCCCCTGGACCTTGCCACCAAGCAGACGTTTGTGAATTTATTGTTTGTGTATTGTTTGAGTGAATAAAATAAATATATTTTTTTTTAACCACTTACTAATAATTTATTTACAATAAGAATTACAATATACAAAATAAACATAATTATAGACTAAAAATATTTACATTACAAAATATCGTTTAAAAAATCCTCCGCGCCATTGCCGACTGGGAAGGTTCCCAGAATGCTGGCTGTGTTGCCACGTTGGATGGCGATACTTATTCTTTGGGCCAGAAAATAGCCAACCTTTTGGTCCTGAGAAGCATCGATTAGGCGTTTAGCAATCTCTCTATAAAGGCGGCGAGCACTCGGACCCCATGACCCCAGTGTCTCAACCCCAAACGGCTCAAATATGTAATCACTTGCTAGGTTAGCATATTTACGCCGTTTAAGGCCTTCAGCCGATGCAGCAACAGCGCCGGCACATCCGGATGTGCTTGGAAGGTGTGAAGGTGCTAAGGTGTCAACGCATGTAGCGTCTCACACCAAAGGCCTTCCCATCTTCCACGGTAGCAACGACATACCGTCCGGTCTCTTTCCATCGCTTCGTGCTAAACCAGTTGGTTCACGTACGGCCGGAAGACCTGCGGTGGAAAGAGTCCTACGAATTATGTCGTTTAGAATAGCGTGCCGAGGTATACGACCTGCGCTTCTGCTACAAGAAAGGCCATGGTGTCCCAGATTATCGACGGCTACTCCACAGGTGCAATGATGCGGGGATACACAAGGTGTACCGAGCCGAAGGCAAGTGGCAATGCGGAAGGTTGTGTCGTCCAACATTGTACCGATGTTGGGCGATGGGAGCGCCTGGATCCATAACCCTGACTCCCATTCTCCAACGGCTAGTAGGCGTGCACGCTCTGAAATATTGACAGAAGTGTCAATTAGTGTATTAATTCTCAATTTACAGAGCGGTGAATCCCACGGTCGCTGTGAGCCTAGGCGTGAGGGCAGGTCAGTGTCGGGGCAAGACATCCTCCAAGCATTTATGGCATCGGTCTTGCATCGCACCTCGAAATCAATCAGTGTATTAGACAAATTTTGCCTGACTAATTCTTCGGTGCTATGGACCGACGACAGAAATGCTGGCAGACTGACATCTGTGACTCTACGAATACCTAGCCCGCCCAAGCGAACTGGAAGAGACGCTTGGACCCAGGCGCGGTCATTAATATTTACATTTAAAATTTTACACAAAGAATTTTGTATTAAGCTGTCTAGTCTGCCCAAAATTTCTACATTTTTCCAAAATTGTCCTGAACGGAGGGCTGGGGATGTGTAAATTTGGGTACGAAAAGACAAAAACGAAGAATAGTGAAAGCTGAATGAATACTGATATTACATAGACTATCAATAACCTGATCAAAATTTTAAATTTTTTCCTCGATAAAAGTGGAAAAGCCATCTTCTAAAATCGGGGACCCAAGGAGGCTTAAAGAAGTTTTGTCCAAAACTTTTATGTCGAGGGCCTAACAGTTGAATTTGGAGATTGTTGTTAACTTATCTGTGTTTTCAGATATAAAAATCTCACATTTATTGCTTAGCTCTTCAAGTTTTTTGTACGCATCTACTTTCCGTTCGGAACAACATAAGGCTAAATTTGATACAACTTGTAACAGGCTTTGTGGTCAGAGACGCCCGGCAACGGACGTTAGAGCGGCCGCGGCCTTGGTCGCGGAACTAAAAAAAAAAAAAAAGGCTTTGTGGTGCAGTGGCTAGTAGTGGAGACTACCGATCAAGAGGCTTAGGTTCGGAACTACATCCAAAAAAGTTTTCTTTTTGTGGTTTGTTTTTTATTTTTATAAACAAACTAGCTCTTTGAGACTGGCTGGAATTTTTCTAGTATTTTATACTTCGCAACTATATTTGGCAAAAAAAAAGGCAATTATTGATCACCGCCCCTCAACTAAGTTATTTTCTACTCTGGAGTCTTCCAATCAACCAAAGGAGACGGAGTCTGCATCTGTTAAGGTGCATTCCGATATTGAACCGGCACCTATCAAAAAAAAAAAAACGAAAACCAAAACCTGTTGATGTGGCGAATGTAGAACTGAGGGACTTACTCTGCAGCATTGAGAAAAAACAAGCGGCTGAATTCCAATCCGTTAAAAGTGAAATGAATACTATAAAATCTCAAAACACGGAATTACAAAAATCTATGGAATTTCTTTCTTCTATGTATGACACCCTACTCCAAAGATTCGACGAGCTCTCAAAGGACAACTCAACATACAAATACCGGGTCACCTCACTGGAATCAAAGGTCGAGCAGTTAGAGCGTACTCTCAGAGCGTCATCGGTAGAGGTTCGTAATGTTCCTGTCGTCAATGCAGAGACTAAACAAGCCCTTGTCACTCACTCACCTCAGCGAAGCCGTTAACCAACCTATACGGGAAGCAGATGTTCATGATATTTTCAGGATCAAAGCTTAACATGAACCAGGTCCCATCATTGTGGATTTTAGATCAACATTTCTTAAAGAGAAACTCATCAGATCTGTAATCAGTTGGCAGGTGGTGTTTAACACTTGTTATTTTATGTCACATTAAGTATCACAAACGTGAGTACACTTCTTTTACTTGATTTAACACTATTAGGTAAATAAATACTGTAAATGACTATGAAATCTTTTTAAAATCAAGTTGTACAATTCTTAGATGTGTTAAAAGTAAAATCAGGAGCCATGTCGGGAATAGGTGCAGCCAAATTATATAAAATACCTCTTGTGACATTATTTTATAAATTAAAAGAACAGCATGACAAGAATGTGGGTAGACCTAAAATATTTACTGACGAAGAAGAAAACACTTTCGTTTCAAATCTTCTTATTATGGCCGATTTGGGTATTCCTTGCAGTATGTTAGATTTTCGAGTAATTGTACGTAATTTTTTGACAAAGAACAACAAAATTGTACCTCAATTTAAGGATAACATGCCAGGCTATGAGTGGGGTACATTATTTTTAGAGAGACATCCTGAGATAAAAGAAAAAGTAGGACATAAAATTCCTAGAAAAAGAGCTCAAGTAAATCAAGAACAAGTTGACGAGTTTTTTAACAACATTAAAGAAGAAATAGGAGTTTCACCTAAAAATATTTATAATATGGACGAAACAGGCTTTCATGACGATCCAGGTAAGAAGAAGCTATTATTTCGTAGGGATTGTCGCAATCCTGAGATAGTTAAAAACTCATCGAAATCCTGCTACACTATCATATTTTGCGGAAATGCCAATGGTGATATGATGCCACCATTTTTTGTTTTCAAAGGCAAAAAGTTATGGTCGGACTGGTTATTTCAAGCTCCATCTGGTTCTAGAATGTCAGTTTCACAATCTGGATGGATTGATCAGTCATTTTTCGAGGATTGGCTGGAAAACCACTTTTTGCCTTACGTTGACAAGGATGACGGTAAAAAAATATTGCATTGCGACAATTTGAGTGCACATATTTCTCCGAAAGCATTGCGTTTATTAGCTCATAATGTAGCTTTTATATGCCTGATTCCTAACTCTACTCATTTACTACAACCTCTGGATGTGAGCTATTTTTCTCCCCTTAAAACTGCATGGCGTAAAGTATTAGATAGCTATCGCAATACAAGTAGAGGGAAAAAGGTATTAGCTTTGCCAATGTCTCTGTTTGCACAGCTTATTAAAACTACTTTGGAAAATATCAAAGTCACTTACGCTGAAAACATGAAAGCCGGTTTTAGGAGCTGTGGTCTGTACCCTTTTTCTCCACAAACCGTTTTAAGCAAACTGCCTACATATACATCTCAAACGGAAGTACGAGAATTAGTAGCTGATAGTTTTGTTAACTTTATGGAAGAAGTCAGGCAATCTGATCTTAATGTAGTAGGGAAAGCAAGAAAATTTCAGTTGCCTGTGACAGCGGGTAAAAGCGTTTCAGCCGAAGAAGTAGAAAAGTAACAGAAAAATAGAGAAAAAGAAATTAAAGAAAAACCAGTGATAGAGGGTAAAAAAAGAGGGAGGCCGAAAGGATCTACAAATAAAGGTAAAGTTAACAAAAAAGCTAAAGTATCAGAACAAGAAGCTTTAAATAGTGGGCAGAAAGTTGACTGTGCTAATTCAATTGGTATTGAGAGTGAGCTACAGGAAACAGGTACAAGTAGTTGTCTGTGCTGAGATACATCAATATAAACCAAGAATAAAAGAGTCTAAAAGACAAGAAGATATTTCCATAAATTTAGATACAGAAAAAAGCCATGATATAAATAAGTTGCATACACCAGTAATATCAGAAACCGTGGAGGAATACCTACTAACCGAAGATCACTTCTTGGAACTAGGAGATGAGATCACTATAAAACCTCATACACTACCAGAAGTAGTGGCGGACTATGTAATGCATTTAGATGGCACATTGACAAAAGCTAGTAACCAAAATGACGACCAGCCCTTAGAGGGTTCATATTGTGTATTCAATGTCGAAGGCAGTTTGTTTCCAGGTCGCATTACTAAGATTACTGATTCCCAAATTACTCTCAGTCTCCCACAAAAACATTTTTCTGGGGGTTGGACATGGCCATCAAAGATTGAAATTCATCAAATAGATAAAAGTGAAATTATACATATTATTATGTTGAAAGATGACCAGATTGTTAGAAAGGGTGGTAAATTTCAAATTAATGATGACATTTTGTTTATGGAATGGGGAGAGTAGGATTTTGGATTTGAAATTTTTGTATTACATTTCTTGTAAGACTGATTTGAATTTTATCTCATTTTAAAGCTAAATAATTTGATACATTACGATACATACTTTGCTGCAGGCACGTAAAAATGTAATGATGAAAGTATTTGCCGAATTTTCTTGCCCCGCTAAGAATCGCAAAGAATTGAAATGCTTTAATTTTTGTTTAATGTGAGTACAGATAAGTATTACGGCACGTTTTTTTTTTTTTAAATCCGCGGCCCGTGGCCTCTGCCGTACCTACGTCCATTGCCGAGCGCCTCCGGTAGAAACTGAGAGAATTTGGCCACCTGTGTGTCCACTGCGTGGTGGTGGGGTGATATCCCGCATCTTTGGGGTCGGGTTTTATCCCGCGTCGGTGAGTGAAGGCGTGCGTGGGGTGAAGCCCGATATCATTCTAGCCTGCTTCTGTAAGGACGGTGGGGTGCTAATCCATCGTCCTCAGGCCCCGATCATGGAGGTCTATGGTCCTGGGCGTAGTCACGTCTGCGGCGCCCTGCCGCACACTTCGGAACTCAGCGGGGAGCATACGCTCCCTCACCCTACTACAATAATAAAACAACTAGAATAATCCAAATATTGTATAATAAATTAAATAATAATGAATAATTCCAGACATTAATAATTGACATTAAATAATTTCAAATGTGTTGACATGGAATAAAAAATAAAAATAAAAATTAATTATTTATATATAATGCTTGTATATGCTTACTAGCTACTATTATTGTGAAACAAAGTGACATAGGGTGTTAGGTTTGAATTGGCATAAGTAAGTTATTTATCTCATAACCAGGATGTTTATATTTGGATAGAATAATTAATAAATAAAATGAGACTGCATTTATTTGACATTTTTAGTGTTTACATTATTTTCATCAAATAGATATTAGTGTTTATATTATGTATTTTGTGAGTGTAATAATGACATATATATATATAATGACATAAGGAATTAATTGGGTGTGACACAATTGATATGACTTCTGTATAATTTTAATTATCAGGACATTTAGATATGTTTGACTTGTTAATTTGTGACATCCAAAGATCAGTTTTTAATTTTTTACTTTTTCATAAATACACCAAAATAGCTAGGATACTTAATAATGATGGATATTTAATAATAATTATCTAATAATATTGGACAAAAATGTAATATAATAAATAATAATATCCTATCCTACAGAACAAAAATGAAATATAATTATGTGATATAAATAAATAACATAAAACGAAATAAATAAATATATGCAGCAAGCAAGTAAAATTCTTCCTCTCTCCAGACAAACATTGTGCTGTGCCCGACAGGGTCCATAATTGTAACTATACCTATTTTAACATCTGTACCACATTATGGAAGCAATAAATGAATTGAGTATTGAGTATTGAGTACACAGTGTAAGAAAGCTAATTAATAGGGAGTACTTTGGGACGACGACGGCGACCGGCAGAGGACAGATGACCTAGAACAGGCAACTGTTTGACAGGGTTTTTCGGCCTTCTGTGATGTTCCTAACGGAGACACAGATACGCCGCCCTGACGACACGTCGTACCTCTGTTACCCGGGCTATATCATTGAGGAACAATTCCGCGATAAAGCCGGGGTGTGCGTGTTCGTTAGGGCGGATGTTTGCTGCCGCCGGTTGCGCTGTCTGGAGAACCCCTCCTACTCCGTCCTTTGGCTGCACGTGGATCATGGCTCCATGAGCCAGATCTACGTGTGCGTCTACCGCTCCCACACAGGGGACACTGGGACAACAAGGCTTTTCGAATACCTCAGCGAGATGGCTGACGATGCGCAGGTGCGGTTCCCGAACGCTGACCTGGTTTTCCTGGGGGACTTTAACGGTCATCACGTTGAGTGGCTGGGGTCCCTTAGGACCGATCATGCGGGACGAACCGCCCATGCATTCGCTCTCTCCCACGGGCTGACCCAGATGGTACGGGGGATCACCCGGATACCTGACAGGTCAGACCACACGCCCGCCTTGCTGGATCTACTGTTGACGAGTCGCCCAGCCGAGTACAGTGTGTCGGTACGCGCCCCACTGGGCACATCCGACCACTGTGTGGTGCACGCCAGCTTCCAAGTGCCACCGCCTGCTCGTGCTGAACAAATGACTCGACGACTATGGCACTACTCGTCGGCAGACTGGGACGGTCTCCGCGATTACTTTGCGTCCGTCCCGTGGAGCCAGCGCTGCTTTGTAGGGAAGGCGCCTTCGGATAGCGCTGCTGCCATTGCTGGCGAGATCAGTCTAGGGATAGAATATTATATCCCTTTCACTGATGTCGCCAGCATCCGTAAAGCTCGCCCCTGGTTCGGGCGTGAATGTGCCGAGGCTGTCCAGAAAAAACAGTCGGCATATCGCGCCTGGGTCAGGGCTCGGGCGGCACGTGACCCGAACGTGAACCGCCTCAAAGCAGCGTACAATCGGGCCACTAGGTTCAGCAAGAGGGCCTTCAAGAGAGCGGATGCCCAGCGCGTCGCGCGGCTTGGTCAGGAGCTCACATCCCATCCCACGGGCAGCCGTGGATACTGGCAACTGGCCAAAGCCGTACAGTCAAATTTTTGTCAACCCTCGCTGCCACCACTGCGTTTTCCTGATGGATCACTGGCTCACAAAGCCCAAGAGAAGGCGGACATGCTCGCAGACCTCTTTGCGGCTAATTCCCGGGTCGATGACCGTGGCCTGCAGCCCCCCGCCATCGCCAACTGTGGCCACACTATGCCTGATATTGTTATCAGGCAATGTGATGTACGGGCAGTGCTGCGGTCACTCGACACGCGGAAAGCCAGTGGCCCTGACGGCATTCCGGCGGTGGTGCTACGAAAATGTGCTGCTGAGTTGTCTCCAGTATTAACGCGTCTGTACCGCCTGTCATACTCTACAGGCCTCGTGCCGGAGGCCTGGAAGGAGGCGAACGTACAACCGATCCCCAAGAAAGGGGATCGATCCGATCCAGGCAACTATCGACCCATAGCTGTCACCTCAGTCATTTGCAAGGTGCTCGAGCTTCTTATTAATAAGCAGCTCATGCGATACCTGGAGGATCACTCGCTAATCAATGATCGGCAATATGGCTTCAGGCCAAAACGATCAACGGGTGACCTCCTGGCATTCGTCACGCATGTATGGGGTGAGGCTATGGAAAAGTTCGGCGAGTCCTTGGCTGTTAGCCTGGACATCGCCAAAGCTTTCGATAGGGTCTGGCATGCTTCGCTCCTTTCCAAGCTTCCGGCATATGGTCTACCTCCTCAACTGTGCAGCTGGATTGCCAGTTTTTTAAACGAGCGCCGAGTGCGGGTCCTCTGCGATGGCCAGGCTTCTCGCTTTTTGCGAGTGAATGCCGGGGTACCGCAGGGGTCCGTACTGTCACCAACTCTCTTTCTTCTGCATATCAATGATATGCTTTCCCTCGGGAACATTCATTGCTATGCAGATGACAGTACATTGCACGGGAGTTACTCGGTTCGTCCGACGGCGGGGCGATCTGTGATAGAGGAGGAGAGACGACATCTCGTGGGTGATCTCGACCGAAACCTCGATAGTATCTCCCAATGGGGTGCCGAGAACTTGGTCGAGTTCAATGCCCACAAAACACAGGCGTGTGCATTTACAGCGAAAAAATCCCCTTTCCTTCCCCTACCCACTCTTCAGAATGCAATATTACCAATGAAGGACAATCTAGACATCCTTGGCATAGACGTTCGTCGAGAGCTCAATAACACAAAATACATTGAGAGATGTATTGGGCTAGCTTCGCGGAAACTAGGAATACTGAACAAGGTAAAGCGATTCTTTACACCGCACCAGAGGTGTCTGCTGTACAAAACGCAGATTAGACCCTGCGTTGAATACTGCTCTCACCTCTGGGACGGCTCCGCGAAGTATTTGCTGGACGCACTCGACGCTATGCAGCGACGCGCTGTTCGCATTATAGACTGTCCGGAGGTAACGGGAAGCCTTGAGCCGCTAGCCCAGCGCCGAACAATTGCTTCCTTGGCCGCGTTCTACCGTATTTACCACGGTGAGTGTTCTGAAGAGCTCTTCAACTTGATCCCACCCTCTCCCTTCCGATCCCGAACAACGCGTGCCGGGCAGAGATGTCACCCTCATACCGTGGAAACCGTCTTCGCGAGAACCGAGCGTTTTAAACGATCGTTTCTCTGCCGAACGATGGTGGCTTGGAACGCCCTGCCTGCGCACGTGTTTCCTCCAACATATAACCCTGGGCTCTTTAAGCGAAGCGTGAAGAGGCACATTACAGGGTCGTCAAGTTGAGGGCCACTCTCTATAGTATTCTTGTGTACTGTGAGAGTCGCCCTCAATTGCCAGACGTCGCCTCAGCTTACCATCAGGCGAGTGGCGTCAATTTGTCGAACTAAATATAAAAAAAAAAAAAAAAAAAAAAGGAACTGTTTTATTTTTGTTATTTTGGTGACGGTATGTTAATGTGTACATTGTTTAAGTTCTTTTGATTTTTTTCGTTGTTTTTTTATTATTTTTATTTTCAAACCTGCGACTATAGTGTCTATTTGTGGAAGTTTGTTTTTGGCAAGTATCACTGACCACTCTTAATTAATAATTGTAATCTCAATAGCTGTAAGCTTTCCTTAAAAATAAAATAAATAAATCACTACATGGTAAGTTCTAGAAAACCTTTTAAACCCGGCCAAACAATGAATATTCCCACGGTCGACTCAGCGTCCATTGTTTCGGGATGACGTATAGTGCATGGAATAACAAAATTGGGCCGTCAGCCAATGGGAAGCGAGTTTGGTATCGTAAAACGTTGCCCTTCAATATGCGTTCTGGTAGGGTACCGCTCGCCCCCGAACCCCATACCGCAGGTGCCATTTAAAAACCAGTTGCTCGCCAGTGAGACCACATGGATCGGCCCCGAGTCACCCCGGAGGATTGAAGACTTCAACATTGAATGCACTCTCCCTCTGCGCACGGACCGCCCCGAAGCCACACCGACGGACTTGGTCGTCTCGGTGTCCGCGAAATCGTCGGTTCGACGAGTTCGCGCACACCGGGTGCGGCGGTTCGCCGCTGCGGCCACTACTACACGCCCAGTGTAAATATCAATATCACCGAGCAGTCGCGCCTGTGACTCGTCCACGTCTGGCCCCTTTTGGACGAGCCACATGGCCGATAAAAACGTCCGCTCTTATCAGGGCTTGAACAGATCCCAAGGTCGTCGGGAGTCTGGCTCACCGCGGCAAACCCCACCACAGGGGCTTAGCATGCCGGAGCTTGACTCCCCGCACAGTCCATCATCAAATAAAATGCAACCATACCACCCTCATATGCAACCTAACCAACAACATCATCATGCAACTGAAAAATATCAACATTGCAACCAGCCCACATTTGCTCGCTCGCCGGTTGAGTGGATGGAGGTTGGTGCGTCCGCGCATGCACCCGCGGCGCCGCGAGAACAGCTCCCCGCCTTTTCGAACTCCGTCGGGAAGGCCGCGCGAGCAACGCGCCGCCCCGGTGCAACGCGCACGCGGCGCTCATCAATGTGACATTGCCCTATCGAGGGAATAAAAGAAATTGTTAACATTTTTCATCTACCCGAAATATTCTTATTGTCAAACCGTCCAGTTTGTGTTACAGCCTTAGACGGGTGACCGTTATTTTCTCATTTTATATTGTACTTAACGTAAAATTAATATCAATAGTAACACATTCCACCTATCTGGAATATTCCCATTTCGTTAATATTCTTATTGAGAAACCGTCCATTTTGTGTTACGGCCTTAGACGGATGACCGTTATTTTTCTCATTTTATATTGTACTTAACGTAAAATTAATATCAATAGTAACATATTCCACCTATCTGGAATATCCCCTTTTCGAAACTTTCTTTCTACGAGGCGGCCTGTCATTTTAGGGTTCCCTAAATTAGTGAACCATTAAATTGTAAGATTTTAATTGTTAACGGGAAATACACATAACGCAGACTCATAAAGGGAACTTAGTCATTTGAAATTGTACCCACGTTTGAGTTGGGCCTGTGTATGAATTCGACCTGCCTGCCGGTCGAGACTTTCTGCCGCCGGTCGGAGACCGAAATATAGGGACGAGCCAACTACCATTCTGTGTTTCCCTGTTCCCATGTTTGTATAATCCTGTGAATGTGTAACCTTGTCATGTACCCTCATGTAAATAATTGTGCTGTGCATCCGACAATTAAGGAACCTGTACGTGTCCCGCCGGGCGCCACTGGAAATACGTTCTGTTTGTAACCAGAGACGCCCGGCAACGGACGTTAGAGAGGCCGCGACCTTGGGTCGCGGAATTTATATGGCGATTTATATGTGAGTCCTACGGCAAGCGGTTCCGAGCCGGAATCTAATCCGTTGCTTGTGTTCTTCCAGAACTACCTTGGGGCTTAGTATAAGCCGATTATTTCAAATGACTACGCGAGTTTTGCTGAGCGACCAGAGGCTGCCGCCGAGACGCTTCTGTGGCAATCGACCCGGAGCGACCCGTCTACGGAAGTATATAATTGGAGGACACCAACGGATCCTACCGGCCGACCGCCGTCGCCTGTGGACCCCAAGTTAAGTGCACCGGGCACTTCCGCAAACAGTCTGTGAACTTATTCCCTTCGACACACTCATAATTTAATTTAATTGTATAAAATAACCTCGGTTCCTGCAATTAAAGAAACGTCAACTGTTTTGCCGCCGTTTTATTTAACTTTTATGCAGGGGCCGTATCAATATGGCTTCATAACTTTTTAAGATAATCCAAAACACCATCGGCTACAATCACATATGGAACTGGACAATTCGTTCCGGGCAATGGCTTTGGTCCTGGAATATTTAGATTGTTATTTTCTAAGTTTCTGTAGAGTGAATTGTCTCGAAATATAGACGAATCGGAGTTTTTTCCACATGATCCCACGTTTATGTACGCAAAACAATAGTTTGCATCGCACATAGCTAAGAGGACTATGGAATAAAAATTCTTATAATTGTAGAACATTGAGCCACCACCAGCTGGATTTACTATTCGTATATGTTTGCCGTCAAGAGCTCCTATGCAATTTGGAAAATTGGTATTTTGTAGAAATTCATTAGCTAGACTACTACTACATTACTAACTTGGTATTATTATAGTATTAGTAGTAGCTTTCATGGCACTATCTTCTGGTTATGTATAGAACCCATTATATTTAGTTAATCAACGTGATTTAACTGTTAAGTAGTTGGATAGAAACATTTCTGCGCTGCAACAGAATCACGATCGACGAGCTACAAAAGATGAATCTCGCCCCAGGGTAGCCGCCACCACCATACCACGGTGTGTATCTACTGACTACTACCCTTTTCTGGTAGTGTAGCGACTCGGGTCCTGTCGTCGTCGGTAGCCGCCGCCGCCGCATCTAATAATGTACCGACCCATCCTAGACTCGACTCGATTCAACACCTTAGCTGCCGACCACCCTGTCCCGACCCATCCTAGACTCGATGGAACCACGTTCAGTAGAGGCAGCTATATTATAGTGTTTTATCATCCTCTCTGTGGTAGTGTCCCAAACCCATCCCAGTTTCTAACGAACCATGTTCAGTAATAGACTTGGTACAACTATTATTATTATTACTACTCATTCTCATGTTTGTCTACAGGAGGCCATTATAAAATCAGCCCTACCAACTCCTGAAGCACAGTTTATTCGCTGCATCCGTCGACTACACAATCAAATATGGCAAACATGAATTTAATCGAGCACATTGCTCAAATCAGAAAATTGAGCTAACAACTGGTGCATCTGGAAAGGCATTTATGCAGCCTTTCGGGGCCGCAAGGACGGTTCGCGTTGGTGCCAATGACCACCACCACCGACCCAAACAACGCTGACGACGTCATCAAGTTTCAACGGAGCATACTACGGCACCGATGGACGCGCTGCCCATTACGGAACGGACGAACGCAACGCCACCACCCACCACCGAACGTATGGTTCAGACACCAAACAATGACTCTCGCAATAGCACAGTGTCTACGTCCCCCGCCAGCAGTGATGACAACACCAATGCCATAAAATTAAATTTCAAAACGTATGCTTGGTGAACATTAGTAATGATTGGTTTAGCCACAATTGTGTCCCAGAGTATTCCCAGAGGTCCACGATTATTTTGTTCGTCGTTTCCCGTCCGGGTCCATGAGATAATAATATACATTTTTAAATGTCCACATATTCATTCTCAGCGGGTCAATGAAGTTTGTCAAAAGTACAGTCAGCATTACAAATGAAAAGAGGTGTGTAAAATTAAGTAGACATTAACTATGTTGAATTGGTGCTATTATAGGTCCGCCGGTCATGAAATGAAATTAAATTATTGGTAATAGAACATAAACACAAACAATTTCGCTAATCCTTTTCTAACAATACATTACAATGGCACTTGAACCGATAGTGATGGGATATCGGTGTGATTTAGTACGTCATCGATGTTTTGCAGTATTACACTCGGTTGCAGAAACACCATTTAAATCTTAAAGATGGCTTTAAACTCTAATGGAACAATAAAGTGTTGCACAAAACAATATTAGATTATTTTTAATGCTCCTTTAGGCCTTTTTTAAGTTTTAATTAAAGAAACGTCAAATCGCCCATTAACTTGGATTATCGCCATTTTAGTGTTGCACAAAACTACATTAGTCCCTAAAGGTCCTTTAATTTGACGTTAGTAGCTTCAAATTTTAATATGTCATGAATGGTCCATTAAACCCGAAAATACAAATAATATTGAAGACAATTTTAGAAATTTTGAGTGAAGTCTCTCTCCAGTTTATCGTCATTGTCTGATGTTGACGACATTTCCGATTAAAGAGTTCGACGCGATATTCCGGACAGAGTAATTTTTTTGGAAAAATACCATGGTGAAGATTTTAGAGTGCGGTTTAGAGTTTCAAAGCACTTCAGATAGCTGAAATTCTTAACTTGGAGCCGATGACTCGGAGAAATAAAGCAATTGACGGCATAAGCCAGTTGCTGATATGCTTAAGATTCTTCGCCACAGGAACTTTTCAACAAATTTTAGGGGATCTTATCAATGTACATAAATCCACAGTTTGCAGAATCGTTCAAAGGGTAAATTTGTGTTCCACTATAGTTAGTTATATTTTGTACCTATGCTAAGAAATGGTAAATAATAATTATTTGTATCTTAATTAAATTTTAGGTGACTCGGAAACTTGCTGAATTGCGTCCTGTGTACATAACAATGAACTTCGGACATTTTTATAAAAGACGTAAAAGGAGACGAATATTCAAATTCTCTTGATTCGTAGCTTTTGTGGAGAAGTTAGTACAATTTTGCCAATAGAAATATGTTACAAAATGCGGACTGCCATTAAATCAAACGATGACAAATATCAGATGTCAAAGATCCAACGAGTTTACGTTTTTTCTTTTAAATCATTCAGATTCATTCATTCAAATGGGCTGATAATAGCAACATCGCGTTAATGTCTCCATTAACTAAAGGCTCCTAAAATTTTGCTAAAGTAGCTTCGTGCAACGTCTAAAAATTAATGAGATCATTATCATTAATGGTCCTTTAATTAATTGAGCTTTAAATAGAAATTTTGTGCAACCGAGTGTTAGTGCCGTAGGTGATTTAAAAAGTAGTGCCTATAAATACGCAACATGTTGTCGCCCGCGACTGTGCCCGCTTGAATTTCAGTAAACTGCGATTTATTTTTGCGACCAATTTGCGTTGGCATTATTTTAATTATTTTTCGCAATTAACGTGATTTAGTATCAGCAATGTAACTGAGATATATATTATTTTATAGGTTTCCTAAATGCCCCGAGGGAAAACATGCAACATTTCGTGGTGAGATTTGGTTTCCCACCAATAACAGCGTTATTTGCTCAAGACACTTCACTTTTTTCCATTGTGTCCATATTTTAAAATTTTAGCGACACATTTGCATCCCTATCCCATCTCTAGTATTCGGTGCATTCGAAGATTGACCTTGAAACAGCCAATCATAGCGCACTTACATGTTTCCGCGCGCCCCTCGCATTCCGCCAAAAAAGATGAACTCGGTAACGAACAAAATTACAGTAAGACGGAATCAATTAGGAGGTTATCTATGACTGTGTGGCTAAAGAATAAGAGAAGCTTTAGCCTATTCGTAATTAGATGTCTTGTAGGTGAATAATCTGAATTACCTACCTACTATTCATAGTATTCTATGTCTTACAGAACATACAAAGCTTTATACTAGTCAGGAAGCCAAACATACATCACGTCTATATCCCACAAGGGGTAGGCAGAGGTGTACCTCACACCCACACCTGTCTTAGTACCTGATCTATAATTACTAATATATTCACACTAGGTATTATGTAACTACGTTACATAACTCCATAAGAGTCCAGGTACCTACATTTATAGGATGACTATACTGTAGATAGAGGAGTACCTCACATCCACACTTTGTAAGTACCTAATCTTGATGATGGTGATCTACCACCAACATAATTAATATACTTACCTTATGTAACTACGTTACATAAATCCCTAAGCAGATCCCAGGTACACCACCAACATAATAACTAATATACTCACACTATGTATTATGTAACTATGTTACATAACTCCCTAAGGTTCCACATAGAGGATCATACTGATAGCTATTCTCTATAGGTAGCTTTGTGATCGTATAATCGTATGTCTAATCATGATGAGTATCGCTCCGATATCATCTGGCAGAAGAATACTATTAGGTACCTATACCCCTAAGCAATGAAACACTAAAGTCAAGACTGATTGTATTTATTCGTAATCCGCCCATTCGATTACCACAGAATCCCGAGAAGAAGGGCAAGAAACTCGGTAGGGTCATATTATAATATCTTACAAGTATTTAAACATAATAACAATACAATACACTTATCTTAGTATAGAAGCTCCTCAAGGATTGACAACAGTCGACACGTAATATCTAGTAGCCAAACTGAATTGTCTTATATACACATTGTCGCTGAACTAGGCTTTAGTACCTATGTCCTACATAGGTATAGGTACATACTTCTGTCTTGTAAATTCGTAGACTAAAACTGAACAGGAACTAAACAGGATCGTACTACAACACTGCCTTTTATAAAAGTCTCAATGGTGGGAGTCGGCAGACATTGACAGTGCGTTTTAATATTTAACTACCCTACAAATATTAACGTATAGGTACAGAACCATTTTTACCCACAAGTATAATAATATTTCAAAGAATTATGACGAAGCATCATCTACATATTTTACATAAATATATGTATCCGACAACTGCGTGTCAAGTTCATATTTACCCTTTGTCCCTGAACGTGTTAAGTGCCGACTGCAGTGCGTGTTACGTTTTGTACTAGTTAAGCACTAGCACAAAACGTAACCGGTAAAATATGAATGCAAATCAAGATCACATTTGCGCTGGTCCTAGTGTGCCTACCGAGTTCACTTACATCATCAGAGGTACTCGAAATCATTTTCTACATCATAGGTCTAAAGATGAGACAGAAATTTGGAAGTGTACGCGTACAAAAACATATGGAGCAAAATTAAAAATTTTGGGGCATAGAATTTTACGTGAAGACCGTCACATATGTTCACCAAGTAGTCAGCTCACGGCAGCTGCAATATTCAAGGAAGATTGTTACAAAAGTGTTGCAAGCAGTCACAGTCCCGTCACTAAAATCTATAAATAGGTGACAAAAAATATATAGACACAGGATATGACCTAGTGGACGATATTCCCACTTTTAATAATATCAAAAGTTCACTTTCCAGAAGGAGAAATAGAAGTTTGGATGTCACAAAAACCACATTTAGGCTCACAAGTGAAGTGGAAATCCTTACACAATTCAGAGATTTCTTGCTATTTGACTACAATGAACACGATCGTATACTCATTTTCTCGTCAACAAAAGGCAGAGACATAATCCAAAATAGTAATACATTTTTGATGGATGGCACATTTAACAGTTGTTCGTCACCATTCTACCAGTTATACTCTATGCACGCTGATATCGGAAGCACCGAGACAGAAACTAACATAATGCCTGTGTTATTTGCACTGTTACCAAACAAATTAGAGCGAACTTATGAAATTTTATTAAGGTCAATTAAAGAAAAATTACTTGATTGGAAACCACAAAAAATTTTTGTTTTTAATTTTATTTTGAAATGCCATTCAGACATGCTTACTTGATGTAATTGAAGAAGGTTGCAATTTTCACTTTCAACAAGCAGTAACAAGAAAAATGAGAAAACTTAATATTGAAGAAAAATGAGAAAACTTAAGAGCATGTGAGCAGATGTGTTGCTTTGGCCCATTTGCCGTTGAACGATGTCGAATATGGGTGGTTAGCTATCATGGAAATAGCATAAGAAAATGAAAAAATTACACTTTTTAATGATTACTTTGTAGATTTCTGGCTTTGCAACCCTTCTATAACTATAAGTATGTGGAATTGTGAAAGTGTACGGCACCGTACTACCAACTCTGCAGAGGCATGGAACAAAACTTTAAACGGTGAATTAAAAAAGAAACCACGGCTACTGCAATTATTGCACACGATCCGTGAGCAAGCCCAATATTTTGAAAAATATCGTGCTTTCAAAAAAAACCGACCCAGACAGTCTATAAACAGAGATATTAAAATTAAAATAATTGGAGACAAATATAAGCGAAATACTATTAGCATTTATTGGATAGAAACAGGCGTTACTTGGCGAAAATCCATGACAAAACAATGGTAAGTAAAATGTTTTAAGAAAAAACTTTTAAAAAATTATATAATAGCATTAATTTTTCGCAGAATTAAAAGACAACAAAACGTCGACAATTGTTTCGCCTCTAAACGAGGCATTATCAAGACTGTCTCAGAGAGAACAGCAAAATTCGTGGTTGGAACGTGTTTGCTTATAAGTAAACGCGTGCAAATTTCAATATCGCGATGTAGGATTCTTTACAATAACTAATGTGGGTAGAAACCTCAGATCATGCTAACTAAGTTCCAAAAATAGGTATTCACCCATACTTGACCTTATCTGTTTGATTTAATTACTGTCTTTTGATAAGTTGCGTAGAAAACCCAAATGACACACACAAACCAACAACAATTAATGTGTCTGTCTGCATCTCTTCTAACTATGCGGACACCTTAGTGCAATTAAATCACAAGAACTTGTTTGGAACTATAAACTTAACATACACAGCGACTTAATAAAGAAGAACAATGCATGGGCAATTATTTGCGCCCAAGTAATTGAGAACTTTCATGAAAAACCAGTTCAAGAAAATAATCTAATCGGTAAGTAAAAAAGTCAATCATTTTACACACATTTATTTCATATGTATACAGTATATGTTTATGTATGTTAAAGTCACGCACATATTTATTTATTTATATAACATTCCATTGCCAATCTAGTTTGCCTTCTTCGTTCTCAAAGTAATTAGCAAATTCTTCACGGATTGTTAACATAGGTCCACCTGGACGAATTTGCTGGGTTGAATGTATTATAGAGTGAGGAAGACCCTAAAACGTATCCTCTAATTTATTTTCATCTCGTTGTTTTACGTAGTTGTGAAGAACACATGATGATTTTACTATATCTACTGCGAAATCAATATTGACGTTAACTGGTCTATGAAAGATCCACCATTTATTAGCTAATATGGCAAACGTGCATTCAATATATCGCCTCGCACGTGATAACAAATACTTAAATTTTTTTTTTTCTCTGGTAAATTCTTGCCACCATATGGACGCATTAAATTTTCCTGCAAGCTGAACGCTTCATCCCCAATAAACACATTCGGTAACTAGGTCGCCGCAGTCGCGAAACGTACCGTTACGCTGCAGCATATATTTGAGCGAAGCGAGTTTAAATTCAAAATTCTGGCATCGTAATAACCTGGGTAATTCTGTAAGCTATTGATGAGTGCAAGAAAATCCGAAATCGGCCGAGTATTCGCCGAGAAACAATTTAACATAAAGCGTTTGAAAAATAATTTGAGTCACCCGTTGAGAGCTCCGCTCGCCTTCGGCTCGCTTCGCTCAATAAAGGTCCATTTTGCGATATTGCAGAAGGTGGAGGTATATTTAACTGTTTTTCTTGTAACATTTATATAGACAACTCTCTTCGAAAATAGTCGAGTCATATGGAAGGCACACTGCCTTCCATATGAGCCTATATCCACAAAAGTGAACATATAATGACTATCACTCTGAGTACAATACAATATATTGTACTCAGAATGTAATGTCCTGACGGTTAGAAAACTTTACATTCTAAAATCCAATATCCGCAAACACTCAAAAATTATGTACGATGAGCAGCTTGTCAGTCGGCGACGTCGTGGCTTCCCGATATGTCCAATTTATCCGTGCAGAACTGCTTTCGAGAAACGACAGTTTAATGATTTGAGCGCTAGGCTTTATAATAAAGCCTACAGGGACTTAAACATCTAGTCATTGTCTAGGCGTGAAATAAAACACAAGCTTAATACCTGGCTACACACATTGACATACGATGAAACAGAGCAGCTTCTGACCACTGCACAGTGTTGGAGATACACACACACACACACACACTAAACCTTGAAACATGAAAATAGCAACAACAGCAATCATCCACATAATATATTTTATTTTACTTAAGTACACTGATCGCCTACCGCAAGAACCAGATTTTTTTGTAACCGCTGTGAGACTTGCTATGTATGGACGTCTCTCCCAAGATACAGACAGGTTTCCTGCCTAGTTTGGGGGAGGAGTTCTGCCATGACCTTTTTATTGATGTACTGGTTTCCTTTATCTCATTAATGTATTATATAAGCTAGGACAACGCTGTGTAATAATCATGTACAAACCTCTTGAATTGAATAAATTATTATTATAATATATTATTATCACTTACTGCTAGAAGTGTTATCGAAAAATAATTGATGTATTATTCTAATATGTTTCCCATCAACGGCACCGAGGCAGTTCGAAAACTTATCAGTTTTTTTTTTTAATAAATATTTAATTTTAATTTTATTAATATTTAATTTCAAATATTTTTAATGAATATAAATTTAAATAATTGTTATGTATTTTTCAAACCTCAATGTTACTGCTAGTCTTTCTTCTGGTTGGATACTTCTACTCATTTGTGTCTTAACGTTTACATCCACCATCACATTGACATCCTAAAATAGTTGAAAAATTTTTCTTCATCACTTCTAAGTTCCATAAACAAATGATGGAATGGCAGCTATGCCCGCGCTTTCTCCCGCTAGTTGGCACCTGTGTGTTTGGCCACCATACAACGTTACAAGAAGCTAGAATGGATCCATTCTAGCTTCTTGTATCGTTGTATGGTGGTTTGTTTGTTTATGTTGATTTATGTGAATTATGGCAGAAAAATACGGATCTTGGACTGTTTGTGAATTAAAAAAAGAATTAAGAAGAAGAAATGCAAGATTAACTGGAAAAAAGGAAGACCTTATTGAAAGGTAAGCCTTGATAATTTCTCCTTTGAATGTGGCACGATTTATAACTTTAACAATATTGGCATTATGATTCGGAGTTTAAAAGCTTTTTACAATATATGGTATTAAATTTTATATTATTATTTGTTACAGATTGGCTGCATATGACCGAAACAATAATTTTCTAGTTGTGGAGGGTGTTGTGGAGGGAGTTGTGGAGGGTCCAGTAGCAGAACCAAAGTCATCAAACGTGCCTCCTGTAGATATTGTTCACTTAAATAACTATTTCTTAAGTGTATATGAACTAGAAGAAGGCATGAGCATGTGTGCAGCCGTCCACAGAAAAGGTTACAACATGATGCAAAATAATTTTCTGTTAGCTGTGGTGGAATCAAAAAAATATGAATTAAATTATATATTATATAAAATAAAATTTTTACCGAGCACAAGTGAACAGTGAAATGACCAAAGCCCTAACTTGTTATGTAAAACTGGTTCTTTCAATTGATGGAAGTATTGTCGAAGCATCATGTGAATGCATTGCTGGCAAAGGGTTTGTAAAAGCGACATATTATTATAAGACAGTTGAAAGGAATAGGTATGTAATCTATTCTGTGTTGCAATGACTTTCTTAATGAAATTATCTATCAATATATTGTTTAAGTAAGTACTCTTTAGTATTGAGCGGCGGAAACATACAGTCGTGGTCAGAAGATTAGAAATACTTCTTTTTTTATTTATTATTTAATTATAAGAAGTTTTTACTTCCAGGAAAATGCTGATAGACCTGGTTGTAGTTACTGGAGAGAAGATCAGCCTGATACTTATGGCGAAGCCATAGAATGTAACTTGTATTATATTCTGTCATTGCTACCTCAGCAAATTATAATATTATTTCGGTAGGTGCGCTTATGTAAATACAAGTATTGAACAGGGGCAAACATACAATGGTGGTCAGAAGATTAGAAATACTTCTTTTTTTTATTTATTATTTAATTATAAGAAGTTTTTACTTCCAGGAAAATGCTGATAGACCTGGTTGTAGCTACTGGAGAGAAGATAAGCCTGGTACTTATGGCGAAGCCATAGAATGTAACTTGTATTATATTCTGTCATTGCTACCTCAGCAAATTATAATATTATTTCGGTAGGTGCGCTTATGTAAATACAAGTATTGAACGGCGGAAACATACAATGGTGGTCAGAAGATTAGAAATACTTCTTTTTTTTATTTATTATTTAATTATAAGAAGTTTTTACTTCCAGGAAAATGCTGATAGACCTGGTTGTAGCTACTGGAGAGAAGATAAGCCAGGTACTTATGGCGAAGCCATAGAATGTAACTTGTATTATATTCTGTCATTGCTACCTCAGCAAATTATAATAGTATTTCGGTAGGTGCGCTTATGTAAATACAAATAAGCACGTATCTAAGTTAAGTATCTGTTATGTTCAACCCACCTTGCTAATGTACAATTTCCTTTGTTAGTAATTAATATATAAGCTAGATATAGTACTAATTTAAATGAGTCAATCAGTCAGATATTATAGAGTCATTACTACATACAATTTCTATTGTTTTACTGACTCGTAATAGTACTCAAAAACATTTCTTATGAATAAAGAAAGTATAACTTTAATGTACAAATGTTCGTAAAAAATATACACATTCAATATTAATAATATAGCCACTCAAATAAAAAACTCATTAAATGCATAAAATATAAAACATAATATTAAATGGAATCAGGCGTTACCTTTTTTTTTTTTTTTTTTTTAGTTCCGCGACCATGGCCGCGGCCGCTTTAACGTCCGTTGCCGGGCGTCTCTGGTTACAAGCAGAACGTATTTCCAGTGGCGCCCGGCGGACTTTGACCACCTCTGTGGTCTCTGCGGGGGATTGGGTCGGGATGACAATCCCGCGTCGTTGGGGTAGGGTTTTATCCCGCGTCAATGAGTGAATCTGGTTGCGTGCTATGGGGCAAAGGCCCCGCAGCACGCAACCCTTCTAGCCTGCTTCTGTAAGGACGACGGGTGGCGATCCCGCCGTCCTCAGGCCCCGATCATGGAGGTCGATGGTCTTGGGCGTAGATGAGTCTGCGGCGGCCTCGCCGCTGACTACGGAACTCGGCGGGGAGGGCACGCTCCCTCTCCCTCTCGGCCGCCTCCTTCGCGAGCACGACTTGCTCGCAGAAGGACACGGCCGCGTTCCACCTACTCCCGCTGGAGACCATGGCTTGAAGCATGGTCTCCAGCGAGAGGGTATCCACGCCCAGACCCACTACGAGGTCCCGGCGCTGACTCGCCCACGCTGAGCACTCCACCAACGTGTGGAGTGCGGTGTCGTCGCCGGAAACCTCGCAGTGTTGACACCGGGGTGTGACCTCACGATGGATGCGAAACAGATAGCTACCGAAGCATCCATGCCCGGTAACGATCTGCGTCGCACGATACGTGAGGTCACCATGCTGCCTCTGCAGCCAATCGTCCATGATCGGTCTCACCGCCGCGATGATGGTGGCACCCCACTTGGGTTGCTCAAGTCGCACCCTCCATGACTCCATGAGATCCTGGCGGAGTTGGGACCGCCGGTCATCGATTTCTCGAGACGCAGGCCTGTGGTCCCGCTCCAGCGCCTCCTTGCGCCATTGGAACAATGACGCAAGGGCTCTCGCTTCCAGGTCCCATGGAGGGGTCCCGGCTAGGAGACATGCAGCCTCTCCGGAGATCGTGCGGTAGCCCCTTATTGTTTTGACGGCCAAGGTCCTCAACGGTCTGTTAAGGAGCGTTGAGTTGTTGGCCGTCAACCGCGCCGCCCATACGGGAGCCCCGTATAGGGCCATACTCCGCACGATCCCCAGGTACAGTCTCCTGCAGGAAGCGTTGGGTCCCTTTAGGTTGGGCATCAGTCGCGAAAGCGCGACCGATGCCTGTGTCACCTTGGGGACCAAACTTCGGAAATGTGGTCCGAAGTTCCATCGGCTATCAAGTACGATCCCTAGATACTTCATCGAGGGCTTGATGCCGATGCTAACGCCTCCCACATTTATGCTGGAACCTTCAGGTGGACCGTTCCGAGGTCTGTGAAAACACAGAACCTCGGACTTGTGCAAGGCCACCTCCAGTCCCAGCCGCCGTATCCGACCCACGACTTGAGCAACACCCGTCGTGACCTTGAGTGCTGCCTCCTGGTACGTTGCACCCCGCGCCGTGACGAGGGTATCGTCGGCGTAGCACGTTACGCCGACGCCCTCAGGCAACGCACCCCGCAGCACCCAGTCGTAGCCGATGTTCCACAGAAGCGGCCCCAGGACCGACCCCTGCGGAACACCGCACGACACATCTCGCCGAGCTGGCCCGAGCCAGCTGGGGAAAGCTATGGCCCTCTCCGAGAGATAGGCCCCGACAATACGACGGAGGTAGAGAGGCGTTTCGTGATACACGAGCGCCTCCCTAACGCAGCTCCATGGCAAGGTGTTGAACGCGTTGGCGATGTCTAGAGACACCGCCACCACCACCTTGCCCTGTGAGACTGCTTCCTCCGTCAGGCTCTTGACGCGCATGATCGCGCTCACGGTGGAGCGTCCCCGACGGAAACCGTACTGGTTGTCCGCCAGGTCTGGCCCCACCGTCGAGAGAGAGACGCTCGACGAGGCGTTCCGCGATAATTCGCTCAAAGAGCTTACACACCTCGTCGAGCAACACGATCGGCCGGTATCCGGACGGTGAGTCCACCGGCCGCCCCGCCTTACGAATCAGGACCAGTTTCCCCGTCCTCCACACCTTGGGAAACTGGCCCCTTTCGAGGCATGCGCTAAAGAGCCCCATCAGTCGAGGCCCGAGTTCTTCGAGGGCCAGGACCCATGCACGGCCAGGAATGCCGTCGGGTCCGGGGGCAGTGATTTTCCGGCGTTTAAGCCGGAGCACTGCCGCACCTAGCTCCCCCACCCTGACTTCGGGTACGTCGTCTTCACTGATGCTATCCGCGTCGGGCAGAGACGGAGCCATGCGCGGAGGGACGTGTTCCTCCGCGCTCGTCGGAAACAGGGAGCCCATGACCCGCTCCGGCTGCTGCGGCTGGAGACTCTGGGTCAGTGGGGGCGCCCTAGGTCGGAGTTTCTCCCTGACCTGTAGGTACGGGCGCCCCCATGGGTTCTGCTGCAGGGTCTCCAGGAGCTCCTCGCGGGCCGCCGTCTTGGCCCGCTTTATTGTCTCCTGGAGATTACCTTTAGCCTCCCTGTAAGCCTGATAAAGCTCCGCCTCTCGGGTTGCCGCGTCGTCTGGGCGGCGATGCCTCCGGCGAAACCTGGTGTACTGGCGGCGGGCGGAGATGCATGCTGCGCGCAGCTGTGCAATCTCCGGCGACCACCAGTACACCTGCTTCCTTGCCGGTCTGAGTGTAACCCTAGGCATCGCCGCATCACAGATTTGCGACATGGCTCTCCTGAACCACTCCGCCTCGGCATCCACATCGGCAGGCCGGTCCGATGCCGGAATCCAGGCCTGCACGATGGATGCCTCCAGGAGAGCCTCCCGATCCAGATGGTGAAGTGCCCAACGCGGATCCGGGGGATTTTCTACCGGCTGTGGGAGGTCAGGTGGGGGGACGACATCGAATCGGATGTACCGATGGTCCGAGTGCGTCTCCTCACCCTCCTCCACGTGCCAGCCAGTAATACGGGCGGCGAGGGCAGAGGTCGCGAACGATACGTCCACGACCGAGCTGGTCCCCCGCCGCCAGAAGGTGGCGACATTCCCCCGGTTGAGGACCTCCAGACCACGTGTTCTGGTCCAGTCCTCAAGAAGCCTCCCCTTGTCCCTGGTTTCCCGGGAGCCCCACGCCTCACTCCAGGCGTTGAAGTCTCCCAGGAGCAGGACAGGGCGAGGACGGCACGCAGCGAAGACGACTTCGAGCTCAGTGAGCCATAGCTCAAACTGAGTCTCGTCCAGTGTCGGCGAGATGTAGGTGGCCACGACTGCCAACCCATCATATTCCGCCGCAACACACCCGCGGCCCCTTGCAATGATAGCAAGGCGCGAGTTGTCTGCGGCGGACCCCCCGAAGATAAAACAGGCCGAGCCGTCCTCGTCCACCGGGCTTCCCGGGTGGACGTAGTACGGCTCGGCGACCACGGCCAAGTTTATGGACCACTGCCGGATGCTCTGGTACAGAAGATCCTGAGCAGCGCGGCAGCGGTTCAAATTCACTTGCAGGATGCGGATATGGGCGTCAGACATTAATGGACGTCCATATCAGCATCCCGCCGAGAAACATCTGGCCGTGCAGTAGCGGCACCCCCACCGCTCTCAGCGGACGGACGAGGCTTTGGCCTCGAGGCGGCGCAGGTTGTGCTGCCGACCCGGTGGTCCGCAGTTTTGCCCTCCGCCTCGCATCTAAAGCAGCGAGGCGGGGCATCACAGGCACTTGCCTTGTGACCGGGCCGGCTGCAGCGGAAGCATCGATCGCCCACGGTGACTTCCGCTGTGCACTGCACTCCGACGTGCCCCACCACCATGCACCGGAAACATCTAGTTTCCCGGGCACGAAGGAGGTGCACCTGCGCCTTTAGGAAGCCCCCTACGAGGAGGCTTCGTCCGTCCGTCACTTTCAGTGCCGCCGCGACGGGGCACTGGACGACTGTCATCCCATGACCAGTGGTGCCGAAGGAGATGTCTCCAGCCTTCACCTGGTCACGGGGGCAGCCGCCCGCCTCCACGACGGCGGAGATTACTTCCTCCGTCGTGGCCGCGTCATCCAGACCCGTGATGCGCAATGCAGCGCATTTGGTGGGCCTGGTGACGCGGACGGCTTCTGCGTCCAGCGCGTCCCTAAGCTGCGCTGCTAGGGCGTCAGCTTTAGGGCCGCTGGAGGCGCCGGAGACCTCGAGGAGGCGAGCCCCGGTGCGTGTCGTCTTGCACCGGAGACCCCCCTGGATATCGAGGGCTGAGAGGTTGACTGAGGACTTCACGGTCCTCAGGACATCAGCGTACCCCACACCCCTCTCCACACCCTCCGTCGTCACCGTAAGGACGACGGCTGTGGAGCGAGGAGCGCGGGGCCTCTTCGGCGCCTTCGCCGCGGCGGCTTTGGCCACTTTCTTGGCCGCTTTCTTGGCGGCCTTCGTCTTCCTCTTCTTGGCCCCCACTACCTCCCATCCCTCCCGTCCGGAGGGATGTAAAGGAGCAGCGGGAGCGTTAGAGGAAGAGGAGGCGGCAGGGGTGCCGCTCTTCTTGCCGCGCCCCTTCGCCTTCCGCGCCTGGGCCGCGGTCTCGGCCGGCAACCGGTACGCTGGAGCGGACTGGGGCGGAGCGGGGCGGTGGACAGCGGGTGTGCCGCTTGGTCCTGGAGCGGGAGAACCGCCAACAGCCGCCGCGTATGAGAACGCGGGACGTGCTAGCGGAGGGCGGTACGCCCGGTCCTCCAGGACGGCGAGGCGCCTCTCGATATCAGGCGTTACCTGGCGAAAGTCCATGATAAAACAATGGGGTAAGAAGACTGTCTTAAAGAGAACGCTGTTCTCTTTAAGACAGTCTTGAAAATGCCTCGTGAGTAGGTGAAACATATGTCGACGTTTATAATGTCTTCTATTTAGCGAAATTAGTGCAATTATATAAAAAATCAACATCTTACCCCATTGTTTTATAAAACATAATATCTTACTTTTCATTACAAAATCAGTCTTACACATGTAGGAGTTTATTTTCTGTTACTGGCCACTTGGACGCTAAATTAGAAACATTTAAAAAAAGCATCCATAGCTCGTTCTTTTTTGAAATTTGAGAATAACATTTCTTTCTTGGCTTTTTCTATTGTAGTAGATCATAAGTGGGTGTACAGAAGAATAGCTGAGCATTTAAATTGTTCTGTTAAGAAATTTTTTAATGCAATTGATCATTACAAAACACATGGAACTGTTGAAAATGTTCTTAGAAAGACTCGGCCAAGAAAAACCTCACCCAGAAAAGATACGCTAATCGTTCGTGTTGCTAAAAAAGACCCAAGTAAAGGCTCTAACCAGATTAAAAATGAAGTTTTTTCGCCTGATGACCCGAGAAACATCTCATCAAGACTGATACTCCGAAGATTAGTGGAGGCTAAATTGTTTGGAAGAATCGCTCGAAAGGTACCGCTTCTTACCAAGCGACACCGAGAGAAGCGATTATTATTCGCTAAAAATACGTTATTTGGACGGTACGCGAATGGAAAAAAGTGTTATTTTCAGATGAACCAAAAATAAATATGGTAAATTCCAATGGAAAGCGCTATATTAGACATCCTGTAAACAATGCTTTTAATTATAAATACACAAGGAGTATAGTCAAGAACGGTGGCATTAACATTAAAGTTTGAAGGTGATTTTTCCGGATGTGGAGTTGGACCCGTTCGGAATATTGAAGGTACAATGGATCAATGGCAATACAAAAATATCTTGGAGCACACAATAATTCCCTACTCGGACAATAATTTGTCTGTAACCTGGATCTTTCAGCATGACAATTTCCCTAAACACACGGGCAATAGCGTCAAATGTTTCCTTAGCGAACAGCGTATATCCGTTTTAGACTGGCCAGCAAATAGCCCTAGGATTTAAACCCGATAGAAAATCTCTGGTAAATTGTTAAAAAGAAAGTCTCAAACAAATGCAACACCAGTCAAAACGAACTATATGAAGCATTTGTTCAATCGTGGAATTCAGTCCCCTTTGAAAAATGTATGAAGTTGATTGAATCAATACCACGTCGTTGCAGTGCTGTTATTGAAAATAAGGGTTACACCACTAAATATTAATTATAACTATTGGTAGGCTGTAGATAGCAGCTATTTCGTAAGACTCAGCAACCGTTCTCCTAAGACCGATTCGCCATTGGACTGTTCGTCGACAGGATGATTAATTTATTTCCGTTTCCCCAGCAGGGTCTTTCGCCTATGGACATTTCACCGTCAGAACCTTTCATATGCGTCACTTTCGACGACAGCTCTTTTCAGCTACTAAGTGTTTCACCGACACGATGATAAACCTATAGCTCTTTTAACTACATACCTTTCCATCTACGACGAAGAATTCGCCGTCAATCTTAAGACAAACAATATTACAAAAATGCACATATCTATCTATCTACAGCTTACTGTGTCTTTACTAAGAGATCAGCTAGCTAATTCACAACCACTCGATACGTTGTCATCTCGGAAATGACAGCACACACCGAGGTCGATCACCACACCGAACGGATTGAAAAATGCAATTCACAAACTCTATCGGGAGTTCCTCGGAAGCGTTTCCGTACTCGATTTGGAAGGTGCATTTACAAATAATATAAAGAAATAGTAGGAAAAATATAATTATGGTAGAATTTAAAAAACGTGAATTGTAATAGTTATACTTTATATTTTGCAAAATATATGACTGGAAGCATTTAACCAAACGGTAACATAATTACTTGAGAGTTAAATCATTATATTATCAATATTTTTATACCTCTTTGTTTTCATATGTAAGACAGTCTCCTTGTAAACATCAATTTTAATGTCTTCTATCTAATGTCTGTCAAGTGTCAATAACTTTTTTTTTTGAGGTTTTATGGCTTGGTTTCAATGTCAAGTGTCAAGCTATAAAACGGTCGCGGAGGGATGTTCAATATTAGGAAAACATCGATTCAACAGCACCGATGTACTATAGGAAAACATCGATGTCTAGAAACATCATTTTTTTGGGGTTTTATACAACTGTCTATACCATTTATCAAACGTGTTTTCTTATTGTTTTAAATCCAAAAACCGTGATAGTAAGATAGTTGAAATTTTCATAGATGATGTATTTCTATGGCGCTGGAAGATTTAAAGCGCAACGACGAGATTCTGGTACTCAGGGCCGACAAAGGAAACGCTACAGTTCTTATGAACATGGTCGACTACAACGGTAAAATAAACGGCTTACTCAATGACGATAATATATATCGTAAGGTAAAATACAACCCTACAGCCAGAGTCACTCGAAAAATAAAAGTGCCAATAAAAAACTACAAAGTCCTGTTCACAGAGGATGAGTTCGGTAGGCTTTGCAGACAAACTAGAAACTTACCACCAAAATTCTATGGACTGCCGAAAGTACATAAAGCGAACGTTCCGCTACGCCCAATTGTGAGCTAGATAAACTCACCTACCTACAGCCTGGCAAAACATGTAGCGGCAGTACTGAAACCACTAGTTGGCAACTCATCGTCTTTTGTTAAAGACTCACGCCATTTTGTGCATATCCTAGGCGGTATTGTAATGTTGTAATTTTTGTAGTGGCATTATTTAACTTTAGTTGGTTGAAATTGAGATAAAGTAATGACAACACTAGCTCTCTTCTGATTGGACACTCTGATGACCTGATTTCCACGTGACTTGTGTGACGGCCATTTTATACAACTAGGTGTCCCGTACTGCACACGTCATTACAATTTTATTTATTATAATTCGTTTCAACGTTTTTGGTAAGTTTTAGATAAAATGTTGTTGTGCTGGCGTGGGTTAGCGTATGTGCTGTATAATTTTACAATGGATTCTCGTTTATTACAGATAAATACTATACAGATACGGTTTGAGTTTGAACGCACACGTGTTGCGTCTGGAGTTGTCTTACTAAATTTAAACAGGAATCTTTGCCTGATCTGGCCAGGATTGGCTAGGGCCCGACTTGCACGATACGCATGCATGCTGTGCATGTGTTAGCCGGATTTAATCGGGGGAAGCTTGGATATTCGCCTCCGAAAGGTATGTACACATAATATGTACGGCGTGGTAGGCGCTTATATAATAACAGTGGCCATAATGCATGGAATAAGTCTTTAACTCCTGTTACAGGAGGCTTACGGTAATACCCTACTGCCTGGGCCAATGAGGCCGGTTTCCTTCCGCCTGTGATGGACAGAGACCGGAACAGAGACGGTGTCTGCCGGCTTGCAGGAGTGGCGTATTTCACCGGGAAAGTATCCTATGAAATCCATTAATCTATTACACTTAATTACCACAATATCTTTCTAGACATAAAATATATCGTTACTGACCAAGCACACCAACCTATTACCCTGTATTAAAAGATAATATAGTATCTAGGATAGACTTTAATTGTATTCTAGGTTAAAAGTAGATTAATACTACTTAAGTAACTTGCTAAGAGGGGACCTTCCGTTCCCCTATATTGTCTTAAGCGCTTTTGTAATAAATAATACAGTGGCTCAAATGAATATTTTATTTCTATCATTGACATCCTAACTTCCAAAATTAAAAACATTACAGTATACAACTGGAACCTGACGAAATTATGGTAAGTTTTGATGTAGAATCATTGTTTACTAACGTTCCGATTACTGAGTGCCTCGATATAGTAAAATCCAGGCTACTAGTTCACGATATACAGGTAGAATATATCGATCTCCTGAAACTGTGCGTGGAGGGAAACTACTTTATCTTT
Organism: Nudaria mundana; assembly: GCA_963556515.1. Lineage (NCBI taxonomy): Eukaryota > Metazoa > Arthropoda > Insecta > Lepidoptera > Erebidae > Nudaria > Nudaria mundana. Next base: position 10,143,734 of record OY748309.1, read on the forward strand.
CAAAGTGAGTATTACCTCCAAATGGATGGAGTAGCTATGGAAAGTCCTGTTGCCCCGGTTTTAGCTAACATTTGGATGGAACACTTTGAAGAGAAAGCACTCGAGAACTCGTCCTCTATCCGCCTGTGAAAAAGTTACGTCGACGATATATTTTGTATCTTTCGAGGTAGCCGAGACGATGTAGATCGATACCTGGGTTACCCGAATTCTATTCATCCACGAGTTAAGTTAACCTGCGAGATGGAGTCTAACCGGTCACTGTCGTTTCTGGATGTTAAATTGATGGTAAAAGAAAACAGATTTTTGGCTCACACTGTCTATCGCAAACCCACACACAGACCGATATCTGCATGCCTCTTCACACCACCATCCTCGTCATCTGTCCTCCGTTGTCACTTCGTTGGTAAACAGAGCCCATGATCTCTGTGACGCAGAACACCTGGAGCAAGAACTGCACCATGCCAACGGAGTTCTGAATAATAACGGGTACAGAACGAAGAGTGCATGCCCAAGACGAAAGAAGAGGGAAAAAGCGCCAGACGTAAGCAGACAGCCAGCTTTCCTGCCGTATATCAGGGGTATAACAGACAAAATCGCTGACAGATTGAAAAAACTGTCGATAAAAACAGTTTTCAAGCCTGTTAACAAAATAACAACGTGTTTGCGGTCCCCAAAAGATAAAGTACCTTTTCAATCGCCAGGGGTTTATAAAATTGATTGCAGCTGTGGTAGTTCTTACATCGGCCAGACTAAGCGACCTATCGTAGAACGAGTCAAGGAACACATAGCTACAGTCAAAAACCTACAGACTCAAAAGTCAGCGGTTGCCGAGCATCTGTTACAGGGAGACCCTAACCACTGGATTGAGTTCCATCGCCTGAAAGTCCTATCAACCGAACGTCATTACTACGCAAGGTTGGGACGTGAAGCTGTTGAAATTAAAAAACACAAAAATTTCAACCGGGAAGATGGATACCGACTGCTTTCACCGTGGGACCCTGTAATTGATAGAACAAAGAACCGGAAAATGCAACCGGAGTCTGCCCGGGCGGACGTCGTGAGTGTAGTGTGCAGGGACTTTAACAACGCACCGCAGAAATATCAAGACCCGGTGAGGGTAGATGGAGAATCTGCCCGCGCCTCACGCTATCGACGCCGCCAGCTCCAGTCAGCCTGTGACCACGGCCCGATGTAACTCGGTCGAAACGTCAGGCCAAATAAACAAGGTAAATTACGCGTTTAAGTCCCGAAATCGTTAATTTAGTATAATTAATTTAGAACGCGAAAGTTTAAAAAATATTAGGCCGGCAATACACGAACCGCTTGAAGCAGTCAGGGGCGACAGCTTCAAGCTGCGACTGCAGAGTTCTATGGACGCACATACACGAACCGCTCGAGAAGTTGCAACTGATTCGGGCGGTCGACAGCACGGTGAATTTTCATCGTGCAGTCAAGCATTCGTCAGCCATACACTGACTGCTCGAGCTGTCCACTGCTCTCGCGCAGTTACCTCCGCCCGCGCTCTTCATTCCACGTCGCGCACGCTTCCCGGCCGCACGCTTCCCGGCCGCACGCTTCGTTTGTTTGTGTATAAAATAATGGAAGACAACATCGATTGTGACGCGCTTATAAGTGAAATAAAATCACAAGAACTTATATGGAATTATAAAATTGATGACCACAGCAAAAAAATAAAGAAAAATAATGCATGGGCAGCAATTTGTGAAAAACTAATTGTAAATTTTAAAGAAAAACCGGTTACGGATAAAAATAAAATCGGTGAGTTATTGATATGAATTTTTTTTTATTTTCGAAAACAAATGATAGCAGTTAAATATATAATATATATTAGTATATATACTGGTCACTGATATAATTGCCCCGGTGAATATAGTCGTTATAGTAAAATCAACTTTTGTCAGAAAAAACAAAAGAAAGTATTTCTATTATTTCTAGACTCCTATTTGTACTACATAAACAATTTATATATCAAATGAACGGTAATTTTTTTTCCTAATTTATGATGGGATTTTTATTTTTATAAACTTAGAGTAAATAGGCAAAAACTAACAAAATGTAATATACATTAATTTGTTTAATTACACTGTGGAGCAACAGTATTTTACGACCATTTCCCTGTATGAACTTATTTTTGATAAACAAAGAAACCGCTCATTGTGACGTTAATATTGATGCATGCTTAGAACTTAATAAGTTATTACCACTCTTTTAGCGGAAATATTATGTCCTTCGTGAAACAGTGAGATATTATTACCTACTACTCTTTATTTGTAATGATACATGGTAGGTTATTTAGGTTTATAGAAAAATAAATAGTCTTGAACCTTACTTACCTGAGATCTTGTGCATTAGGTGTACTATTACTACTTAGGTATTAATAGTGCACCTAATGCACATACTAACTTGGGAACTTTTCATAAATTTATTATGTTTTCCTTGTAATAAATTAAAACACTATAGTTATATTGGAACGAAAATTTAATACAACTAAACACGATGAATTAAAGAGATTATTATTATGGTATTAGCATAATTCTGATCTTAGAGACTCGTACAACAGTTTAAAAATTATAAACATAAAAGAAAACAGTATCTGTTATAAATCTGCACCAAACACAAACTTGTCTATTATTCTTCTTCTAAATTAACATAGTAAACTCTAACTTTCATTTATAGGAACATTATATCACATAATCATATTCAGTCTATTGTCTCATAATCATTTTGATAAGGCATATACTTAAGATTATTCAGGAACTAGACGTTGAACTGGGACTAACTTAAGGGCTTAAATTGTAAATACATGTATAAGTTTTGTCTTAGAGACTCGTCCATCAGTATAAAAATTATGAAAATCAAAGATAACAATAATATCTGTTAAAATCTTGCACCAAAAACAAACTTTTCTAATAATCTTCTTCTAAATTAACATAATAAACTTTAACTTTCATTGATAGGAACATTATATCACATTTATAATCATATTCAGTCTTTTGTCTCATAATCATTTTGATAAGGCATATACTTAAGATTATTCAAAAACTAGACGTTCAACTGCGACTAATTTAAGGGCTTAACATACACATCAATATTGATAAAATTATTCAGAATCTGAAATGCCACCATCACTCTCCACATTGTTGAAACCTCCATCACACTGCATATCTCTATAAAAAGGTTGGTAATGGGTCGGAATAGCTTCAGTCCTGCAAAGACTGTATAAATCATCGTACAGTGGCTTAAGATTTTAGAAGAATAGGCAGTTTTTAGTGTATCATCTAATGTAGTTGGAGCACTACTTTTACCCCTTCCTCTAGAGGAGCGACTCATCGTTGCAGTGTTCAGTCGCTGCAATTCCTCGTCATAATTATATTTAAATTGAAGGATATCTGGCTGTTCCCTTAATGTTGAGATTTCGTGAATTTTGGACCATGAAATTTTTGCTCCGGTTTCGGTTTTTAGCCAATATTTCTTTGGCATGAGCTCTTTCAAATCAAAAAATTGAGATTGCTTCATTTCAATTAACTCAAATTTCTGGCCATTTTCTTTTGCATTCATGATTATGGCGTACATTTGATCGGGAGTATAAATAATTTGGTTCTTTTTCGCACGCTCTATACAAGAATGCATTGAATCTGCTTCAGATTGGCTATGTCCTGTTTCAAAATACCTATGCGTAATATTTATATAATTTTTTTTTGCTGCATATAAATACATTGAGAATATAATTCGGTTTTTATTTTGTCCTGCACAACCATCAGAGTAGAAAATAAAGTTTTTGATGCCTCTCTTACATTCGTTTTCAATGAAGTTCAAGATGCAGCTACCGACGTCGTTGGCTCCCCTCTTTGCAATTTGGTAATGCCAAAGGTAACAATGCCCTTTTTTGTTCACAGAATCATACACTGTTAAATTATATATCGGATATTTTCTTTTATAATAAAATATGCTAACTTCTGACTGGGGTATAGTTAAAACCTTCTCTAAATCATAGATAGCAACTGTTGTCACAGTTGGATCACTCTGTTCTTTGTCCTGATTCTTCAAATTACGCACAGTTTATTTATTTTTTAAGTGTATATTGTGAGTTTCTTCAAGATCGTTCTTCTTTTCGCTGTCAGCATTATTATAAATAGAACAGGAGGTACATAAATCCTTTTTAGGCTTGTGAAAACTGTAGTTTGTATTTTTGTATTAAATACTGTTTCGTATTGTCTTTTTGATGCCATCTGCACCTCTAAATAATTTTGTTCTTGAAACCAGTCTTTGTGAAGCCTGTACATTTTAGAAATATTTAATGTTTCTTCTAAGTATAATTTTTTTTTGTCTTACGTACATAATGTGACTCTTTAGGAAACATCTTTATGTGTGCGATTACACTCTCTTCAGTATCGAAGACGGTGATTGCAATAACTTCGATGGAAACGGTGTAAGATAATTCAACGTTGGACTTATAGCTCCATGAAGTCCAATTTCCTGTTCCTGAACTATTGTGGAATTGTCAGGCAGTAAATCTGAAAACAATAAGAAAAACATAAAAGTGCATAAAATATTAGAGCAAAAATCAATAATAGATAAGCCCATAGGGATTATCCTATGGAAAAACGACTGTTCTAGTTATTAGTTGGTAGTGTGTAGTATTGTTACTTTTGCTTTTTCTTCACTAAATGCCTACGCAAAAAAATAAATTAGATAAGCCATAAGAAAATGAAAGTCTGTCTTTGACGGATGGGTCTAACAGTTTGGCATGGATTATAAAGATAAAGACGAAAGATAAAAGCCCTTTTATTGTTCCATTAAATTACATTACTTAAAATATAAAATTTAAATTTGTACTTCATCCATTTCATTTCATTATTCATTCATTATCACAAAATTAATATTATTATTGTAGCATACTTTATTTTTATTAATTTATATATTTTTTGTTTTTTTATTATTTTAATAAAATTCCAATTTTAACTTAGGTATTAAAATATTACACTATTATAGACTATTCAAAATATTACATTCTTTTAAAAATACATTTATTATCAATATTTATAATTATATAAATCAATGTTCTGATAGCATGCTTTGCATGCTTGGCATGGATTACTCCTACGATAATAAACATCAATAACTTTTCTCAAACATGTTTGGAAATTGGAGCATTATAAATAAAATAAATAAATAAATATCAGGACACATTCCCCACACGGGCGATAAGTCCCATGGTAAGCTATTTATAGCTTGTGCTATGGATGCTAACACAACTGATATACTACATAATACTACATATACATACATAAATACTTTTTTTTTTTTTTTTTTTTTATATTTGGTTCGCCAAATTGACGCCGCCCGCCTGGTGGTAAGTCGTGACGACGTCTAGCGATTGTGGGCCACTCTCACAGCACACATTACTATTGAGAGTGGCCCTCAACTTGACGACCTACTGATGTGCCTCTTCACGCTCCGCTTAAAGAACCCAGGATTATATGTGGGAGGAAACACGTGCACAGGCAGGGCGTTCCAGGCCACTATCGTTCGGCAGAGAAACGAACGTTTAAAACGTTCGGTTCTCGCGAACATGCTATCCACTGTGTGGGGGTGGCATCTCTGCCCGGCACGAGTCGTTCGGGATCGGAAGGAAGAGGGTGGGATCAGATTGAAGAGCTCTTCAGAACACTCGCCGTGGTAAATACGGTAGAATGCGGCCAAGGAAGCTATTGTTCGGCGCTGAGCTAGCGGCTCAAGGCTTCCCGTTACCTCCGGACAACCAATAATACGGATAGCCCGTCGCTGCATAGCGTCGAGAGCGTCCAGCAGATACTTCGCGGAGCCGTCCCAGAGTTGAGAGCAGTATTCGACGCAGGGTCTAATCTGCGTCTTGTACAGCAGACACCTCTGGTCCGGTGTAAAGAATCTCTTTACCTTATTCAGTATTCCTAGTTTCCGCGAAGCTAGCCCTATACATCTTTCGATGTAGTTTTTATTATTGAGCTCTCGACGAACGTCTATGCCAAGGATATCAAGGTTGTCCTTCTTTGGTAATAATGCATTCTGAAGAGAGGGTAGGGGAAGGAAAGGGGATTTCTTCGCAGTAAATGCACACGCCTGTGTTTTGCGGGCATTGAACTCGACCAGGTTCTCGGTACCCCATTGAGAGATACTGTCGAGGTTACGGTCGAGATCAGCCACGAGTCGTCGTCTCTCCTCCTCAATCTCAGATCGCCCCGCCGTCGGACGAACCGAGTAACTCCCGTGCAGTGTGCTGTCATCTGCATAGCAATGAATGTTCCCGAGGGATAGCATATCATTGATATGCAGAAGAAAGAGAGTTGGTGATAGTACGGACCCCTGCGGTACCCCGGCATTCACTTGCAAGAAGCGAGAAGCCTGGCCATCGCAGAGGACCCGCACTCGGCGCTCGTTTAAAAAGCTGGCAATCCAGCTGCACAGTTGAGGAGGTAGACCATATGCCGGAAGCTTGGAAAGGAGCGAAGCATACCAGACCCTATCGAAGGCTTTGGCGATGTCCAGGCTAATAGCCAAGGACTCGCCGTGCCTTTCCATAGCCCCACCCCAGACATGCGTTACGAATGCCAGAAGATCACCCGTTGATCGCTTTGGCCTGAAGCCGTATTGTCGATCATTGATTAGCGAGTGATCCTCTAGGAATTGCATGAGCTGCTTATTTATAAGGAGCTCAAGCACCTTGCAAATGACTGAGGTGACAGCTATGGGTCGATAGTTGCCTGGATCGGACCGATCCCCTTTCTTGGGGATCGGTTGTACGTTCGCCTCCTTCCAGACCTCCGGCACGAGCCCTGAAGAGTATGACAGGCGGCGACTTTATATGGATACATATTAAACACCCAGACTAACAGTCAACAAACTTTGCTCATCACAAATTTGTTAACCGTGCCGGGAATCGAACCCTGGGCGGCAGTTAGAGATGAAACGAATATACTCGTAATAGGTACAGGTATTATAATACAAGCCACTCGTATTAATATTAAGATAAGCGAATACAATTATGAATACGCCAAATATGGCGTATTCATAATTACTAATAAGTCAAATATTAGCGAGCCTTAAGATTCGCGACTGGCCTGCAGTCCGCGCTCACGTCACGTGAACGATATTTGGTACTCGAATCTATTATTGGTATCAAATTGATACCAATATTAGATTCAAGTAGCAAATATTGAATCGGTTGACTAATATTTGACTAATACCTGTAATAGGTTTGGTATGCTAATACGAGTTAACGAATATATTCAATACAGCAGCGCTTTGCGGTTTCACCCGCGTAGTTCCCGTTCCCGTAGGAGTATCGGGATATAATACAGCCTATGTTAATCCCTGATAAAGTAGCTTTCTATTGGTGAAAGAATTTTTCAAATCGGTCAAGTAGTTTCGGAGCTTATTTAATCCAAACAAACAAACAATGAAATCTTTCCACTTTATAATATTAGTATAGATTACGAATACCTAAATATCACCCTAATATAACATCTCTGGCATGGTAACCTTTACGCCAACGGGGTCTTCCCGTAAATTATAAATTCGTAAATTATATCCTTCTTATATTATTTACGTATTTAATTTTGTGGAAAAATAATGATAACAGTACGGCTATGCTTATCCACTTTGACTATTTAGCGACTATGACAATTATTCATGTAGATTTATAATATTATTACGTAAAACAAATTTAATGTTTATACTCACCGTCTATCATCTCCTGGCACGACAAGACTTCTTTGGTATCAGCTGTTTTGCCATTTTACTGGATATGTATGACTATTGCACTTTTTTTGAACTTTTTATGAACACAGTATTCGCATTAAATACAACACGTTGTTTCTCGTACGGAGCCTCGCGCCCGTCTAACCTTGAGCCGATTAGGAGTATTATTATAATGTGCGTAAAACAAATCTAAACAAAGATGCACTATACGATAGAACAAAGAAAGTAAGAGATAGCACTATGAGCGACGACCTATTGCGTCAAGTGGGGCGTGAATTATTTCCGGCAAGAAAGTCGTACTGTTTCTTTACGCTTATTTTATGAACTTCTCTAATTGGTAATAGCAACTTACGTTTTGCTAACTTCTGAGGTTTTATTAAAAACCTGTCGTATTCACTTTTATGAGTATTTTGCGGAACTGTAAGCTAGATTAAAACTGTCTTTATGATTGTTGCGTTTTATTTCCAGATATTAAAATATTTTAAATAAGTAATACTGAGATTTTTACAAATTAATTTCCGTGGAATAAAGACATCTACGTGTTTTTTTTAAATAAATAGTCCACCAAAAAATCTAAAAAAATAATACAGTAATAGAACATGACATAAGGATGTCAAAAATGTAAAAACACAAAGACAGTCGTAACACTGCTTTACAACTATATTCCCCGGGGCAAGCATTATATAGTATATATAGCTATATATATCAGTGACCACCAGTCAAATAGTGATGACTCCAAAAAGTCGTTTTGGTGATTATAAATCCATTTGTATCAGAAAAAAAACTCTGATATCTCTCACGATTTTGGAGTTATCACTATTTGACCAGGGCCACTGATATTAACACTATAGATAGGTATAAAATACAGCTAGTTCATATCATATTCCATTGCCAATCTAGTTTTACTTCTTCACTCACAAAGTAATTTGCAAATTCTTCTCTGATTGTTGTTAAAATAGGTCCACCTCGACGAACATTCAGAGTTGATTCTATTATAGAGTTTGTAGTAGTAGTTTTAAAATGTGTCTTCAAATTTATGTCCATCTCTTTGCTTTACATAGTTATGCAAAACGCATGCTGCTTTTATTATATCTACTGCAAATTCGACATCTACATTAAGTGGTCGATGGAATATGCGCCATTTGTAAGCAAATATACCAAATGTGCATTCAATAAACCGTCTAGCACGTGATAATCGATAGTTGAAAACTCTCTTTTGCTCTGGCAAATTGTTTCCTCCGTAAGGACGCAACAAATTTTCTTGTAACCTAAACGCCTCATCTCCTACAAATACGTTCGGTAAAACAGGTCCATTTCGCGATATTGAAGAAGGTGCAGGTATATTTAATTTTTTTTTCATTAACCTTTTGTAAAAAGTACTTTCTTCGAAAATAGTCGAATCTGCATGCCTTCCATATGAACCTACATCCACGAAAGTAAACATGTAATTACTGTCACACACGGCCATTAGTATTATAGAAAAATATTTTTTGTAATTATAATATGCCGATCCACTTTGTGCGGGTTTTATTATTCTTATATGTTTGCCGTCCACTGCTCCAAGGCAGATCGGAAACTGTGCAGTTTTCATAAACCCATTTATTATTTCTTTCCATCTATCTTCAGTTAATGGTGCTATGCACGTATCTTTCATATAGATCCATATATTTTTACATACATCTCTTACTATACCACCAATTGTAGAAGCTGAAATTCTATAACTGTATTGCAAATCCATAAATGTTTGTCCAGTGGCTAAGTACCTGAAAATAAAAATATATTAATACGTATGTTAGTAAGGTTAGGGATGATATAATAGAATTGGTCGATGACACTGTCTTCCTGGGCATAACGTTAGACTCCAAATTGCAATGGAGGCCTCATAACGGGAAAATTTCGGCCAGGCTTAGTTCTGCAGCCTATGCTGTCAAAAAGATCCGACAACTTACAGACATTTAAACGGCGCGTATTGTCTACTTCAGCTACTTCCACAGTATCATGACATATGGCATACTACTGTGGGGTAACGCTGCCGATATTGAATGCATATTTGTGTTGCAGAAGAGGGCTGTCCGGACTATCTATGGAATGGGGTCTCGGGAGTCATTAAGAGATAAGTTTAAGCATATTAACGTCCTTACAGTGTATTCACAGTATATTTATGAAATTTTATTGTATACCCACAAGAACAAAAGAAAATTTGTGAAAAATAGTGATAATCATAATCTAAACTTAAGAAATAAGGATAAACTGGCTGTTCCTAAATTTAGGCTTCATAAAGTGAGTAATTCTTTTGCGGGAACTTTATTCGAATGTACAATACATTGCCAACCGAAATAGCAAATTTATCTGTCAATAAATTCGATTGTAACACGAATTGCTCCTTTCTAAATAACTCTGTATTAGATTTAAGATGAAATATTTTGAAAAAAGCCGAACTGAGTTTCTTGAGGGCTCTTCTCAGTCTCGTTGCATTTTGGAACCCTCGGTAGAGTCACACCAACATTTGACGAATCTAAATAATTTTCTAAAAATTTCAAGGATAATAAACGTTATTTTATTTTATATTTTATTTATCATTGTTACAGCTACGTCATTACAGAAGAAATGGAAGGTATTAAGAGGTGGGTATACCAGGTATACGAAAAAAATGAAACCAAAGAGTGGTTCAGCAGTCACCATGATACGACCCTATCCATATTATGATCAGTTGTCATTTTTGAAGGTCTTTGAGGCGAGACCAGAAAAATCCGGCAGCCTGAAAGAAACATCTGAAGGGAGCGATCATAATAAAGAATCTTCAAAAAAAAGTGGTAGTGCTTTAAAAAGAAAACTTAATAAAAATGAGGATGAACTAATTGAAAAATTGTCTAAACGTATTGATGAAAAACCCAGTTCAATACGTGCAGTAGAAGATGATGACAAATTGTTTTTACTATCACTAGCTGGAGAGTTCAAAAAAATTAAAGATCAATATAAATTAGATGCAAGGTCAGAAATCATCAACGTTATTAAATACTTCAAAGTTCAGTTCCGCATCTTTTAACATACGGCCGTCTATTGTTAATAAATATCGTTGTCGAATTTCTAATAGTTCTCAAAGTTTTTTGGCGGATCCCAATCTGTTTATATAACTACCTACATTTCATTTCTAAAGTGTACCCAATTAACCAACATAAAAATGATGGATATGGGCAAGTGTGATATCTGTAGCGACCTATTAACGGATGGAGTGACCTGCGCGTCATGTAACCTCGTGATGCATTTTCACTGTGGTGGCGTCAACGAAGCCGGCTACAGGAGATTGGGTGACCGGAAGCAAACATGGCGTTGCATCACATGCAAACAGGCAGGAAATCCCATACCATTGTCACCTAATCCACCGGCGGCGGCTGCGTCTGGATCCGACTCCGCAGTCCTACAGGAGATACGTGCGCTGTCCTTGAGGTTCGCTGGGTTGGAGAATATGAGAGAAGAAATCGTGGCTCTTAAGAACGAATTTGCGGATCTCAAAACTTCCCTGGCTAGTCAGTACAACGAGGTTATGAAAGAAGTTTCTGGAAAAATCAAAGCCATGGAAAATCGCATTGTTCAAGTTGAGAAAGTCCAGGGCCAAGTTGAACAACTACAGCTCCGACTGGACAAATTGGAGGATGAGAACAACAATAAAGACCAATGGTTACGCATGAACAATGTGGAACTTAAGGGAGTACCACAAACTGGTAATGAGAATTTATTAGACATATTAACCAAAATCAGTAGCAAGATTAATTATCCTATTTCGAAAAATCAAGTAAACTTCATTACTCGAGTACCGACAAACGAAAAGGATCGTACAAAACCCATCATAGTCTGTTTTAGCCAACGTTACGTGAAGGAAGACTTTATAGCAGCGGCCAAGCTTGAACTAAAGACCTTGCTCCTGACACCAGCTAAAATTGGATTGAGTGGCAACCATAAAATATTTATCAATGACCACCTAACGACAAAAAACAAGATGTTGTTATCCAAAACCAAGAAAGTTGCATCTGAAATGGATTTCCGATATGTATGGGTCAAGAATTCGAAGATATACGCAAGAAAAAACGATACTTCGCCCATAGTGACGATCAGAACGGACAAAGACATATCAAAAATTATTTAAAATACTTGCGTATAAAATTCAGTGTAAATCCTATCGTATACTCCCCAGTTAAACAATTATTTTTAAGATTTGAAGCTAAAAAGTTTGAGAATCATAGTAATATGTGTGTTGGTTTCGTTTTCCTACTGGTCCTGTGTCGCTGCACTGTGCTTCTAGGTAAATTAATGATCTATAATATTTGCTATGATGCAAATTGTCATGTGAATTTCAACCGTATTTCTTATATTTTACGGAATAATGTTCCGCATAACCGGTATCCTCTTGTGACGGTTTGCTCGGAGCTGCCCTTATCTCATAACCGGACGATGACTATTGTGTCCTTTCAAAACATACGTTTTTATAAAATACTTTCAAATAAACACTGTGCATTGCTGTGCCTATTAATTTACTTGCTTACTACCTGCAGTGAGCATTATAAAAGTGTGACTTTTGTTTTACATATGAACTCTTTATTTTTTCTACTTATATCTAACTTATTGTGGCTATATAGTTATATACTTAGTAATTATTTGACTATAGTTACGTATTGTTGTGGATACGCTTAGAGTTTACTACCAGAATGCGCGTGGCTTGCGTACGAAAACAAATAAATTATTACGGAGTGTGTGTCTTAGTTCTTACGATATCATTATAATTACGGAAACATGGCTCGAGGATAGTTTTCATAGCAGTGAGTTGTTTGATGGACGATATCTTGTTTGGAGACGTGATCGTGTTTATTCCCGAACTGGTCAAAAATATGGAGGCGGTGTTTTGATAGCTGCGAAACATGAACTCGTTATTATGGAGAGACGGGACTGGCGTAGTTCTGCTGAGGACATCTGGATATCATTAATTCTCAACCGGTCCAAACCACAGGCAAGTTATAACTTACATATTTGTGCACTTTACCTGTGTAGGGAGAATCTAGGTAATTCATATAATACCCAGTTATGTAATTTCACAGATAAACTTAATAATTTAATTTTAACCCATCCACTTGACAAATTTTTAGTAGTAGGAGATTTTAATTTCGCTAATGAAGTTGAATGGTGTCCGGGGGATCTAACCAGTGGCTGTTTAGTCCCTCGGAATGTCTCCTCTCAACCAATTACTCAATTCTTAGATACGATTGAAACATTTAACTTGTCGCAGTTTAACGGTGTCCGTAATGTCATAAGCAGAATACTAGACTTAGTATTTTGCAATGATTTTGTGTCGGTCACGGAGAGTGTAGACCCATTGATACAACCCATTGATTCGCAACATAAGCCAGTAATTGTTAAGATTAAATTTAGTGAAACGTTTAAACTCGCTGACAAACCCTCATCACGGTATATCTTCTCGAAGGGCGATTATGATGCTATTAAGTGTGAGCTTGATTTAGTGGATTGGCCTCAAACATTGCGGACATCTAGCTTGGATGATGCTGTGAATAAATTCTATAGCCTATTGTATGATATACGAGACAAACATATCCCTGTTAAATCTTTTAAAAAAAAACTCGTATCCTCCTTGGTATACCCCTGCACTAATTAAAGTTATAAAAGAAAAACATAAATTCCATAAGAAGTATAAAAAATATAACAATGTAGCTGATTACAATTCGTTCTCTATACTTCGTAGCAGGGCTGTTGATTTAGAAAAAGCATGCCATGATGCATATATAGACAATATTGAGGCGTCAATTGTAAAAAATCCGAAATCATTTTGGACATATGTAAAGAATAAGCAAAATACTAGTGCATTTCCTAAAGTAATGTACTACCGCGAGACCACTGTCAACACGGGAGAAGATATTAGCAATCTATTTGCTAGCTATTTTCATTCTACCTTCTCAGTACCTGAATCGACAAATGGCGACGAATGCCCTCCTGGTGTGAGTGATGGCAATACTTCAGTGTCGGTTAGCACAGTTGGCATAAGTCAATCACGTGTACTAAAGATACTCAAAACATTGGACATTACCAAATCTGGTGGACCTGATCAGATACCTCCTCTTTTTATTACCAGCTGTGTTGACAGTCTTGCTGAACCTGTGTGTATTCTGTTTAGGCGGTCACTTTCTGAGGGTATAGTTCCACAGATCTGGAAGTCTGCATTCGTGACACCCGTGTACAAGAAAGGTGAACAAGCTAATATAGAAAATTATAGACCTATATCGAAAATATGCCTGTTTTCTAAGGTACTAGAGCGTATTGTTCACACTGACGTGTACACGGCCCTCAAGTCCAGTATCGGAGACGAACAGCATGGCTTTGTTAGAAACCGCTCAACTGTGTCCAACCTACTTCTATCACAGGAATTCATCACAAATGGCATGACACAAGGACAGACGGATGTGGTCTACACGGACTACAGCAAGTGTTTTGACCGTATTGACCATCGAGTGCTTCTGGACAAGTTAATGCTTGCTGGAATACATGGAAACCTGTACCGATGGTTTTCCTCTTACATAGAGAACAGAACACAGGCTGTTGTCCTTCAGGGCTATACATCCGGCTGGAATCCTGTCCCTTCAGGTGTCCCTCAGGGGTCCATTCTTGGTCCTTTACTGTTTACCCTCTTTATTGCGGATGTTCAACAGTGTTTCCATCATTCCTACATATTACTTTATGCTGACGATATGAAAATTCATAAGGTTGTGAGGGACATTTCTGACGCTTGCGAGTTGCAGGATGACTTACACAGGTTCGAGAGGTACTGTAGTCGAAACAAGCTTCAATTAAATGTGTCTAAATGCTTTCACGTAACGTTTTCACGTCGTACATCTCTAATTAATTATAATTACACCTTAAATAATGAAATAATTAGCACAGTGAATACAGTTCGTGATTTAGGCGTCGTACTGGACAATAAGCTTCTTTTCGATGAGCATATTGAAAATGTAGTTAAAAAAGCATCTAAAGCTCTGGGCTTCATACTACGAATTACGGCCTGTTTCCGGTCTTTAAAACCAGTGAAAATTTTATATTGCTCTTTCTTACGCAGCCACTTGGAATACGCATCTCAGGTCTGGAACCCTCAGTATGAGATTTATAAGTCCCGTATTGAGCGTGTTCAAAGAACATTTCTACGCTACCTAGACTATAGGGCACAGCAATACTCAGTTGACTACGAACATCGTTGTGAAAGATACCATTTCTTACCGTTAGAAACGAGACGCATTATTGGTGACATATGTTGCCTATCCAATATTGCAAACAGCAACATTGACTGTCCACAGCTCTTAGCAAATGTGTCACTACGTACCAACATATTGGGCCTTCGGCAGCGACCAATATTGGATGTTCAGTTCGCTTCCACCAACTACAGGTCCAATACCTTCTCCATAAGAAGTGTAACAAGTTTTAATAAACTACCACGAGAGCTTGACGTAGACCTGTTCAGCACTAGTGTAGCGACAGTGAGGCGGCTTTTAGCTGATTCTTACTTCGACGGGAGAAACAACGTCCAATTGGCACGAGGCCAGCGTGATTAAATTTAAAAAATATTAAAACTATTTCCTTTTTGTATTCGCTATGTATTGTGGTTTTTTTTTTTCTTAAGTTTGGTTCACATTCCCCACCAATTTTAGATATTTTTTTTTTTAGCTTATTGTTATTGGGTGAATGCAACAAACCTAAATTTCATCGATTTTGGTTACCTAAATGTGGAGGCTTGTAAATAGCGATTTGGTTATATTTATTTAAATATTCAATTTGTAATTAGTCTGTAAGCCATCTGTAAAATTAAATAAAAAAAAAAAAAAAAAAAAAAAGCAATATCCCAGCATACACAGTCAAGCTACTATGGTGAAAGTAGGGGATATTTTGCACCTTCAGCTAGTGAGCAGCGTGGACCTAATTACAACTATTCAAGTTACAACAAGGGTTATCAGTCTGCACCCTCTACATTAACAAGTGATCAGCCTTATAACTCCGTACCAGTCTCAGCTAATGATGAGTTTTCTCAGTCATCCTATGAAGACAGTCTTCCACCTTCGTCTGTTCTATCTGATGATATTATTACTGATATATTCAATTAATAAACAAATAAAAAAAAATTAATACATTTTTTTACTAACCTTAGTGTAACAGCTAGCCTTTCTTCTGGTGGAATACATTTTCACATAATGGTATCTTCACGTTTATTTTTTTCCTTGAGTATATTACAAAGTTCGTCAAAAGATGTAATTGACATTCTAAAATAATTAAACAACTTTTCTCCGTCACGTCTTAGTTCCAAAAACAAGTGATTAAATTCTCCATTATAAATTCTTGTTTCTAATATTGGATGAACCCACAATTTTCTATTTTTACGCCGCCGTCGTCGTCGTATGAGCAAAAGCAGCAGAAGTGCTTCCTCTTCAAAATCCATGGTGCTACTGATTTGAAATTGCACACCGCTCGAGCTGTTGAACCAACTGCTCGAGCAGTTACCACTGGCAGCTTCAAGCTGTTGATTCTGACTGCAAGAGCGGTCCATGTATGTTGATCACTGGTTGTTATTCTCTTAATTCAAAAATTGGATGAACCCAAAATTTTCTCTTTTGAAGTCGCCGCCGTCGTCTCCACTTGAGCAGAGGCAGAAAAAGCAGTGCTTCCTCGTCAGAATCCAGGACTCGACTGCGGTAGAAAATCAACTGCTCCAGCAGTTGGTAGCGACAGCTCGAGCAGTCAACAACCGACCGCTCGTGCAGTCGACGCCGACCGCTCGAGCGGTTCGTGTACGTCGGTCAGCTGTTAACTGCTCGAGCAGTCCGTTTACGGCTGCCCTTATTAGGCAAGAACGAAGCAAAAGATGACGACTTGACGCAATGCGATAGTCATCAAGATAATAGTCAACGATGGGACTACAGTTCAATGCATGTAAATATTTCTCAATATGAATTTAAGCGACATATTATTATAAGACAGTTGAAAGGATGTAGTGGAAGTAGAAGAGTTATGTAATCTATTCTGTGTTATAATGACTTTCTTAATGAAATCATTATATTGTTTAAGTAAGTACTCTTTAGTATCGAGCGGCGGAAACATACAGTGGTGGTCAGAAGATTAAAAATAAGTTTTTACTTCCAGGAAAATGCTGATAGACCTGGTTGTAGCTACTGGAGAGAAGATCAGCCTGGTTCTTATGGCGAAGCCATAGAATGTAACTTGTATTATATTCTGTCATTGCTACCTCAGCAAATTATAATATTATTTCGGTAGGTGCGCTTATGTAAATACAAGTATTGAGCGGCGGAAACATACAGTGGTGGTCAGAAGATTAGAAATACTTCTTTTTTTTATTTATTATTTAATAATTTATAAGAAGTTTTTACTTCCAGGAAAATGCTGATAGACCTGGTTGTAGCTACTGGAGAGAAGATCAGCCTGGTACTTATGGCGAAGCCATATAATGTAACTTGTATTATATTCTGTCATTGCTATCTCAGCAAATTATAATATTATTTCTGTAGGTGCGCTTATGTAAATACAAGTATTGAGCGGCGGACACATACAGTGGTGATCAGAAGATTAGAAATACTTCTTTTGTTATTTATTATTTAATTATAAGAAGTTTTTACTTCCAGGAAAATGCTGATAGACCTGGTTGTAGCTACTGGAGAGAAGATCAGCCTGGTACTTATGGTGAAGCCATAGAATGTAACTTGTATTATATTCTGTCATTGCTACCTCAGCAAATTATAATTTTATTTCGGTAGGTGCGCTTATGTGAATTCAAATAAGCACGTATCTAAGAATTATAGATATAGTACTAATTTAAATGAGTCAATCAGTCAGATATTATAGATAATTACTACAAACAATTTCTATTGTTTTACTGACTCGACTCGAAATGTTTTTGAGTACTATTGTACTCAAAAACATTTCTTATGAATAAAGAAAGTATAACTTTAATGTACAAATGTTCGTAAAAAATATACAAATTCAATAATAATAATATAGCCACTCAAATAAAATACTCATTAAATGCATAAAATATAAAACATTATATTGAATGGAATCAGGCGTTACCTGGCGAAAGTCCAGTCTTGAAAATGCCTCGTGTGTAGTTGAAACATATGGCGACGTTTATAATGTCTTCTATTTAGCGAAATTAGTGCAATTATATAAAAATTCAACATCTTACCCCATTGTTTTATAAAACATAATATCTTACTTTTCATTACAAAATCAGTCTTACACATGTAGGAGTTTATTTTCTGCTACTGGCCACTTGGACGCCTAATTAGAAACATTTAAAAAAACATCCATAGCTCGTTCTTTTTTGAAATTGGAGAATAACATTTCTTTCTTGGCTTTTTCTATTGTAGTAGATCATAAGTGGGTGTACAGAAGAATAGCTGAGCATTTAAATTGTTCTGTTAAGAAATTTTTTAATGCAATTGATCATTACAAAACACATGGAACTGTTGAAAATGTTCTTAGAAAGACTCGGCCAAGAAAAACCTCTCCCAGAAAAGATACGCTAATCGTTCGTGTTGCTAAAAAGACCCAAGTATCCCCTCGTAGACCCCAAGTAGACCCTCTAACCAGATTAAACTAAAACTTCAATAGTGTCTTGTTGGTATTAGATAGATTGAAATAATGTTAACGTTGAAAAACGTGACGTTAAAAAAGTGTAATTTGTATTCTAATCAGACAATCTTAATATTTCATTAGCTATACCATAGTATGTCATAGGATTATGACCTTTGAAAAGATAAATAGAGAATTATTGACGCTCATGTCGCCGCCATTTTGTTTACTTGTTAGTACAAACAACTAATCATTTATTACTTCTGTGTCAGTAGTGCTTATGCTTTATTATAATTCAATTATTGCATTTAATTAAATTTAACTTCAAGTTATTTTGTAAATTAATTATCAAACTGACATGCATAGCTATTTCAAAGATAACAATTAACATTTTATATAACTAAAAACAATAATGTTATTTAATTCAATTGGACTAACATAATTATTATGACTTCAACGGCTTTTATTTATTTATGTTATAGAACAATGTCTATAGAAATAAGTGGTTCAAGCAGTAGTGGAGGTTCAAACATGACTTTTATTAAGTCGCAAAGAGGAGGTACTATATTTTTGAGAGCTGGACACAGCTACCACAAAAAAAGAAATTACAAGAGTGGTGCTTCTAACTGGCATTGCATTAACAGGCCAACTTGTAAAGGTACCCTTACCATTACTGGCGAAACAATTCTAAAAGAAACACGACACTCGTGTATTCCAAACTTTGAACAAACTGAAATCAAAACAATTTTAAATACTTGTACAAACAAGATAGTAGAAGATGCAACGACTTCAACACAAGAAGTTTTTGATAGTGAAATTTTAACATATAAAGAAATAGGATTCGAACTACTACAGAAATTGCTGAATATAAAAATATTAGACGTAGCCTGACAAATTACAGGAAAAAGGCTTTTGGGATAAATAAAATTTGCGCTCATTGCACACCTTGCACACATGTGCAACCGAATTAGAGATACCAAAGAAATTTTAAAACTTCTTATTTTGTGATTATAACGATGATATTGAACGCTTAATTGTTTTTGCCACAAAATAATGCATACTGCAACTTACCCAGTGCAAAACAGTGTACATTGATGGTACTTTTGAATTTGTTGTAACACCATTTTTACAACTTTTTTCAATACATGGTGACTTGGGTAGCACTGCATCAAGTAATAATATTTTACCCCTTATTTATTGTTTGTTGCCAAACAAAAAAGAAAAAACTTATATAAGACTATTTGAGATGCTAAAATCCCGCTTTCCTAATTGGTGTCCAGATCAATTTAATCTTGATTTTGAGACAGCCATAATTAATGCCATTGCTACCGTATATCCAAAGTCAAATATAAAAGGATACTATTTCCATTTTGCTCAAGCCCTCAAAAAGAAAGTTGTACAGTTGTACAAGAGGACTGACGATGGCGATCGTTGGGTTGTACCAAAGGGCGTTAGGTGGCAAATTTTAAAATCTCATCATGACGAATTAGGTCACTTCGGATTTGATAAGACGTATGATAAAATAAAATCACAATTTTGGTTTGCAAAGATGAGAAGGTTCATTAAGAAGTACGTAGAATCGTGTTTGGAATGTGCATGCACGAAAGTACCATCGGGAAAGAAAGCAGGAGAACTTCATCCAATTCCGAAAGTTGACCGACCTTTTCATACTCTCCACATCGACCACCTGGGTCCATTTGTTAGTAGCAAGAAAAGGAATTGCTACCTTTTGCTAATAATAGATGCTTTTACAAATAAAATTCGGTCGCCGTGCGCCGAGCCATCGACATCTCCTGATGATGCCCCTGGTTGGGGGCGAAACACGTGTCGAGGTTTTTTATTATTTTTTGCACGATAGCACAACTCTCATAGTGGGATTGGAGAGCGGACTTGTGCATGAATAAATACGAGAGTTGGGTAATTTGCATGTGGCGGAATATTGCAAAGTAGTTAGATTTATTTTATTTATTATGGACTTCCGAAAAGTAACGCCTGATAGTATTAGCTTTTACAAAGTTTATTATCCTTGTCCCCGTTAAAAGTACATAATCCAGTCACTCGAAGAATGCAATGCAGAACTATTTTCATATCTTTGGTGTCCCATCGCGTATCATATCAGATAGAGGTACATCTTTTACTTTCAAGACCTTCCAAGATTATTTACTATCACTAGGTGTTAAACATATTATGAATGCAGTCGCAACACCTCGGGCCAATGGCCAAGTAGAGCGCTACAACCGTACGGTTTTAGCAGCTCTATCAGCTACGAACCACGGAAAATCTGAAAATGCGTGGGACGAATGTGTATCAGAGATTCAATGGGCACTCAATAATACTCTGAATAAAGGAACGGGTAAAACACCTGCACAGGCTCTTTTTGGCATTGCACCGGTAGGTACGGCAAACTCTTTTCTTAACTTAAACCTAGAGGAGGAAGTAGAGGATAGAGAGATTACAGATAAAAATATAGAGAGTATTAGAGAAGAAATGAGTAAACATATTGCACAAAAACAGTCACAACAAAAAGAAAGATATGACAAAACTAGGAAAAAGGTAGAGTACAAGAAAGGAGACTTAGTTCGCGTAGAAAGGGAAGTACCTTCCACAGGTAAAAGCAGAAAGTTGGTATCTAAAATACGTGGCCCATATCGCATTGTTGAAGTCTTAGACAATGATAGGTATAAAATTGAAGATACCCCAATATCTAAGAAAGGTAATAGAAACTTTTCGGGAATCTTTTCAGTAGATAAAATTCACCCATGGTTGGTGTTTGATAGAGATAGGGACGAGTCTAGTACTGAGGAAGAATGCGAATCAGTTTGATTGCTTGGACCGCATAAAAGAGTAATGATTATATAGTAATGTAAATGTACTTCTTTAGATACTTATTCATTTTACACGACTAATGTAAAACAGATGTAAGATTTATAATTTGATTTATTGGTTTAAATAAGATTATAGTTGAACCAGCTGTAGATAAGTATGATGCTATAATGGTTCCAGTAATTTTAGAATTATTTGATACTGTAATTAAAGGTACCCAACGTGTTCAGTCAGCTGTGGATATGTCGGAGGCCACAATGACCCCAGTTATAAGATATGTTGGTGTCATCTTATGGAACTAGTCCAGCTGTGGATATGCCGGAGGCCACAATGGTTTATCAGTTTAGTGTATTGAGGGGCCAACATGCTGTGTCAGCTGTGAATATGTCAGAGGTCACAATGGCAATGTGGTATGTTGGAACTGTCTCAATACAGTATTGTAAGATCAGCTGTGGATATGTCGGAGGCCACAATGATCATTTATATTTAGCGAAATATCATCAAAAGTAGGGTGACACCTAAATGATGATTATGGAATTTAAATATTTAATTGTCGACTTAACAAGTTTCGACCTATGTATTGTTATTGTAGCATAAGCTACTTTTGTTGTTGATTTCTTTTTTTTTCTTGCTCTCTGTTGTTATTGGCATTAATAACAATTTAATTTTTATGAAAAGTAAGAAAAGAAATTAAGTAAAGGAGATGTATGAAAATCTATTTGTTCATTGCGTAAGGTGTCCACATCCCTCCTAACTATTTCTAGCCTTTCCCAGACACTCAACTTGAACCCTTTCTCACATTAGCGTAAAACTCTAAAGGTGTTATTATTGTTCAAGGAATGACCGGTGTCAAGGAGATGCTTCGCGAAAAGGGGCCTCTCTGGACAACCGTTGCGGAACGCTGATAAATGCTCTCTGTATCTGACCTCAAAGGACCTGCCAGTCTGCCCTACATACTGCATATCACAACCATCGCAACTCAACAAATAAACACCTGATCTGCGTGAAACCGACACTAAATCCTTGCCATTACACAACTCCCTCAAGGTGTTCTGGGTTCTAAACGCTGTAAATATATTGTTTTCCCTCATGATCTTAGCTATACTCAACGAAATGGAACCCACGAGCGGCAAACATGCAGTGTACTTCCTAGGTGGATCCTGAGTTGGATGTAATAAATGAAAACTAGCATTTCTGCGTTTTTTATTTAATAATGAGTCTCTTTTTATATATATCTTTGATATATTTATGGATGCGTTCGAGACAAACCACATAGTTGGGACCATTCATATTTTGTACTACTTTAGATACGTGGATGACATTATCATCTGCTGGACAGGAACAAAGCATCAACTCAGCGTCCTTGTCTCGAACCTGAATTCAGTACACTTCAGTACACAATAATTTAAAAAGTTTTTAACATCTTACTTACCATTACTTTGTATTAGTATCAGTAGTCAACGATGTTAGTGATAAGGAATTTAATAATTTAAACTAACCACTGTTAGTGACATGTGCTTTAATGCACCAACTAAAACTGGAACAAAAATATTACCTATATCTTTACACATAATGCTGTCCATGGGTTAGGTCGGCGTCAAACAGGAATCTTAAAACCAATTAAACCTAGGGGACAGATAATTAGATTAGGTTTAGGTCACGAATAAACTATCTTGGTGTTTTTGATTATCCTAATACAATTATAGGATTATTTAAGCTTAAGTCTGACAGTTAATTCATTGTCTAAACAGTTAATTCATTGTTCGAGGAAGAAGACCATATCGTACCAGAGATACAACAAGAAGTAACATCTGAAATAGTTGTCGGGGTGTTAGGGAAAAATGTAGTTAGCTTAGTCGATACCGGTAGTGATGTTACATGTATATCTGGGACTCTTTGGGAATTAATATACTCTGAGCTTAAAGATAAAGTTCCTTTGCTTCCTGTCAGGTCAATTCAAGTTAAAAGTGCTTGGGAGGGGGGAAGAGTTTGAAAATTAACAGATAACTACATTACCAGTTGAATTTAATAATATTACTATCGATACTAGATTTTTAATAATACCTAATTTAGTGAATCTCTTCGAAATCATATTAGAGGAGCTCGTGGTCTAGTGGTAACCAACAATGTTAACACATTGCAAAGGTTAAGCAACATCGAGTCAGGCCGGTCTTAGGATGGGTGACCATTTCTTAAAACACTGAGACCCCTCCGTGCCTCGGAGAGCACGTTAAGCCGTCGTCGGCAGTCGTTAGGGGTAGTTGGAGACCTAAATCAAAAATCCGACCGGTCTAACTACAGAACTTCGATGTCGCCCATGGGTTGTAGAGGTCAGATGGCAGTCGATTCACGGAAAATATCGATGTTCAGCCTAATCGCAGTTAGACTGGAAAGCCGACCTCAACTTTAGTTGGGAAAAGGCTCGGTGAATGATGACCTAATTTAGTGAATTATATGATTTTAGGGTTTGATTGGTTATTAACGAATAAAGTAATTATTCAATTACAGAACCCACCCTTTGGATTAGAACTTTTAAAGATAATGTCAAATGTTCTATACCATTATGTGAATATCAATTATTAAGAAAAATAACTACGGAACCTAGCTTTCATGAATTAAAGAGAACAGCCGTGCTGTTCTCTTTGAGACAGTCTTGATAATTCCTCGTGAGTAGGTGAAACATATGTTGACGTTTATAATGTCTTCTATTTAGCGAAATCATTGCAATTATCTAAAAATTCAACATCACATTTTCCATTGTTTTACTAATGAAAATTTACCCCATGAAAGGAATTTAAGACATCTATTTGCATTGTTGGTGTTTCTGATTCCGGAATCATGTGTTTATTTATTTCTCAAGCATCTAACAATACTCTTATCGAACCGTCAGGCTTAATAGTAAACGTTAGTGGACTGCTATAAGGCGTAGAGCCACGGCATAATAAGCCCATTTCAACCATTTCTGTTAGTTTGTCCTCCATTTTTTGTCTATATGCGTACGGTACCGGATAAGATTGTTTAATTATTGGAACTTGATTAGTCATTTTAATTTCATGCTCATAGCAATTAGCCAACCCTAACTTGTTAGTAAATACTTCTCTATGTAAGCTAAGGACTCCCTTTAATTTATTAATTTAAATTTCTTGAAGAGGTAACCCGGTTTTAATTTTATTTAAACATTCATGAAAGCTAGCAATTATCTAAAAATTCAACATCATATTTTCCATTGTTTTACTAATGAAATTTACCCCATGAAAGGAATTTAAGACATCTATTTGCATTGTTGGTCTCATGGAATTTCGCCAGGTAACGCCTGACTCCATTCAGTATTTAAATTCCATTAGTATTATAGATCTAAATAATGCCTATTTTCAAATTCCTATATCTAAAGACAGTAGAACGTAGAAGTTATTTCTATAATCGCCTTCCGCAGGGTCTCCGCACGTCTGTAGGAAGCTTTAGTAGGGCTATAGATTTAATACTAGGACAAGAAGTACGTGATTTCCATGTCAATTATTTAGATGATTTAGCTATATTGACAACCGGAACCTTAGTTGAACATTTAGATCATATTTGTATCATTCTAAATAAACTAAAGTCCGCCGGTCTCACTTGCAATATAGAGAAATGTAAGTTCATTTGTAAAGAAGTTAAGATGCTAGGACCTATTATCTCCACAGAAGGAATTAAAACGGATCCAGAGAAGATAGAATCTATTAAGAACTTTCCCGTACCTAAAAAGATAAATCACCTAAGGGCATTCCTAGGCTTGTGTAACAATTATAGGAGATTTATACCGAATTATAATACTAGTATTCAACCATTATGTAAATTACTTAGGAAGGATAAGGCATGGGCTTGGGACCATGAAGCTCATCAAGCTTTCGAAGATCTAAAGAATAGGTTTTTGCAAACTATCATGTTACACCATCCGGATATGTCTAGGCCATTTTACTTACAGAGTGAATAATCTGTGGTGTAATGAACAGCGTCATAAATCATTATGAGGCTTGATCTACATTACATACACAAGGGGTAGATAGGGCGTTAGTGTATATACATTTCGCCAAATCGTTCATTTAATGGTTGGTGAACTTCGTCCGTCTTCAGAAA
Organism: Nudaria mundana; assembly: GCA_963556515.1. NCBI lineage: Eukaryota > Metazoa > Arthropoda > Insecta > Lepidoptera > Erebidae > Nudaria > Nudaria mundana. The sequence continues at coordinate 10,169,057 of OY748309.1, forward strand.
TACACCTTGGGGTGACGTTGACTAAATTAAATTAAATTTGTAACCTTTACTGTGTGATGCCAGGTTATATATTTGGTCAATCATGGTAATAGGTTAGGTATCTATGTGTATAAGCCTGTGGGAATGATCTTCTTGAATTCATCTTGCATTCCTTTACTATTGTAACCGCTAATAGATAGATAGCATCAGACTAATACTACTCCTTGCAATGTTGTTATAGTAAAAAAGAGGTAGATATCGCATTAGCGCGCGAGAACTGTTGCGGACAAATTCATACAATTGTTGTAATTCCATTTAGTCGGCTAATAGCTGCGAGCGAAACAAATCGTGCCGTGGTCTGTCATTGTTTTGACTAAAATGCCTAGTTGTGTGTTCAGAAAATATAAAAACTATGGTGCCAAGATAAATAAAAACCATTCCACACGTAAGTAACCTCATAATATTTGTATTTTGTCGGTTTTTCTTCATATTTACGTAAATTTATTATTTAAATCTGAAAGTATTTGTGAAACGGTAAAAAGGGATAGATAGTAACTGTAGTGCGACAAGGACAAATGCGTGCTGCATCTTGCGTAGGCTTGCGTTCATCATAGATTAATGAACCAGAAGCCCAATTATGGGCACAATACATAATGTCCGCTTGATTGCGCTAGGGGTTTTCAAGTTTTATTGCTTGTTACTGAGTTTTTCTATAACAACTATACAATATGATTATTATAAGTTTTCGTTTTTAATAATTCCGATGATTATTTTATTGATGAGGATACTAATATACTATAATATTATTAGTGAGTTTAGAATGTATTGCTTGTAATGTATTTTCCAGGTTCCCTTGTGATAATCTTATGAAACATAAATGGGTCCGCATAGTACAGGTGGAAAGAAAGGGTCAAAAAATGCCCAAAAAAACATCACGTGATTTGTGCACAGCCCCTTACTTATGAGTATCTCGAAAACCATTTGACCTATGAAGTTGAAAATTGGCAAGTAGGTTGATGATTGCTCATGGGAAACTGTTTATCATCAGATCTGTTTATCACCACATGCTTGTTTGTCACTTTAGTAGTACATAAAAAAGGTTCAGTTTTCAATATTAATGAAAAAATTCTCGATTGTTTTCTTAATTGTTTCATAGTCGCAAAACAAAAATATAGTTGCGCCTTTCATCTGTTATGTCCATCTGTCATATTTAATATACCGTAACAATTAACCGATCTTTGTTTTTTTAGGACATTGATGATGTTCCAAAAATTTGGCTCACCTACCAGTCTGAACCATGTAAATATATTCGACGTGGATTCTGTGTTCGATATCCCCAGAAAAGCAACGCTTAAGACGCGAGTTCGTAGATTAGTTTTTGAAAAAAAAATATTACAGAAAAAAAATAATATCCTAAATATTCAAAACAAAAGGCTTAATAAAAATATAACAAGTATGAAAAATATTTTGAAGGTTTTAAAGAAGAAAAATTTTCTCACAGAACAGCAATTTTCAGAACTTAACTTAAAAGCTGAACCATTAAATTTATTCAACAGAATACTTCAAATAAAAAAGTCTAAGAAAAAATTTAGAAAGAAATACCCAGCAGCTCTCCGCAAATTTGCACTGACATTAAATTACTACTCCTCAGCGGCGTACAAATACGTAAGGCGAGTATTCCATACTGCATTGCCACATCCTCGCGTTTTGGCTAAATGGTACCAAAATAGTTCTATGTTGCCAGGATTTACAAAACAAGCATTTGATATACTAAAACAAAAAAGTGATTTGTCTGGAAAAATAATTATTTGTGGCTTGATTGTAGATGAAATGGGTCTCAGGCATCAACCGCAGTGGACGGGCAAAAATACAGAGGGTTTAGTAAATTATGGTTCTGGACCTTCAGAAAACAAAGAAATTGCAACAGAAGCATATCGTCGCAGTCGTAGAACAACGACGGTTTTGATTTTTCATAATTTTTTTTTTACTCTAATTAACTTAAAATATACTACTTTATAAAAAAATAAAACATTTTTATCAAATTTCATTACAAATTAATAAAATACAGAGTTGAATACTGACGGTTTTGATTAATAAACGCAAAACAATAACGGATTGATAATTGCACCGTTGCCTGTCGCTGTCCCCTGCCCCCCGCACCCTTTCCGCTCCCGACGCATTGGCATTCCCGTCGATGTTCTAGGACAAGGTCACGCGATTTTGCACGGTACATTTGTTTATTTTTGTTTTTATTTAAATATTAAAATATTTCATGTTAAAGTGTTTGTTTGTGTGTAAGAAAAGAGTTTATTTATGCTGTATAAACTATGGCGACAAAAAGGTCAAAGCAAATATTAGCATTAGTCAAAAACAATAATCATAATATTATTAGAAATAATACTGAAGAACAATTTCGTAATAAAAATATGTTTCGTACAGAAACAGATAAAAGACGAATGGAGGAACAGTCGTCAACGGGTAAGTTTTGTCACAATTTACTTTTAATTACGTAAATTTAATTTTTTTTAAGGAAATATAAATTTTAACGTCTTAGAACGGCGGTTTGTCAAATCCGTCGTTGTCCTTGGGACATTAAAATGGTTTTTTTTGTGTCTTATTTTTTACGTTTTAACTTTTAAAATAACGTCATTCAGTTCATCCATGATTAAAATTGTTTGTTTTTCTTATATGATTTTTTTGGTGACGCATAATAAAATACGTCGATGTTTTATGTACCTATAGTAGGTGTATGTTATAAACCGTCATTTTTCTAGGGATAAACTGAAGACGAATATACTGAACCGACGTTATTCGTGGTATAGATTATAATATACGTCTTTATTCTATTTCATATTTAAAATTTGTTATATTAATTTGCCAAAATGCTTACATTACCTTAGATTGTCTAATGATATAATTGTTTCTAGAAAACTTATTCTATAGTTTTATTTTAATTTTGTTTTTTTTTTTACAGCTGAACGGTGTTCGTCGCCATTACCACCTGGAGCAGAAATACTATTGAGCGAGCCAGCAATGCAGGAAGTATGGAATGACGTGTTATCAGCAGAATCGAATGATACTTTCATGAAAGAATTAACAGCGTCAAGCCAACAAGACGAATCATTAACATTACCGGTTGCGGTAAGCCCATCCGTCCCATTTTCCGCTGCCACTAGTATAGAAAAGGACCCCCCAGTCACGTCGTTACATACTTCAGACTGTGCATCTGAGAAAGGTGTTGATCATCGTGATGTTATTAGAGAAGATATTTATATGCCAACAGACGTAATGACCCCTATTTCTGTATCTCATTGCCCATTGTCCATAACTTCTCATCAACTCAATTTAGATTCTCCAACGCCGTTGTCTCCTATTTTCAATGATTTAAGTACTCGCCCGTCACCAGTTACTCATAATATTACTGAAGAACCGTGTGAATTCACACTTAACACACCAGTTCCATCGCCAATCAACAGACACGCTAATTGTAATGATTCATTTTGCTCCCAACATGAACCAGATGAGTTGGAATGTCTATCAGTGAACACTATTGGTACAGATTCTAATCAACCATCTCCAGCACCCATAACTTTGATTAGAAACAGAGGAAAGAAACGACCACGAAACCAGAAAGAATGGGGAGATGTAAAAAGAAAGAAGCTTAAGAATGAAGACAAAACGTACTGTACAAAGCGAGGTCAAACTGTTGGAGAAAAATTAATGGGTCCACCATGTCACTGCAGATCAAATTGCGCTGCTCTTATTTCGACATCAGAACGCAGGGAGCTTTTCACAAAATTTTGGGAAATAGGAGATAGGGAAAAACAGTGGTTACATATTGCAAAATTCAGCAAAAAAGAAGAAAAGCGTAGGACATTCCGAAGAGAATTAAAACATAATAGACAATTTACATATAAATATTATTTACCGAAAAAAGAAACAGGAAATGTCACTCACGAAAATATCAGTGTTTGCAAGATCATGTTCCTAAACACTTTAGGTATTACTGAACGCATGACTAGAACTGCTTGGGAGAAATATGATGGGACTACTTCTGTCACGAAAGATATGAGAGGACGTCACAACAAACACATAAAAGTAATCAATGCTGCTATGACAGTATCTGTGTGCGCTCATGTCAACTCTTTTGTTCCCGTTGATTCGCACTACTGTAGAAAGTCATCAACACGATTATATTTAGACGGTAGTTTGAGCGTTGCTCGAATGTTCAATATGTATATGGAGTGGCCCGATTTAGAAAAATACCCAAATAAGGCTACCACTCTTCGCCAATACCGAGATATAGTAAACTGTCAATTTAACTTGTCTTTTCACATCCCAAAAAAAGATACTTGTGATCTATGCCATATTTTAAAAAATAATGAAACACCATCTGAAGATCTAAAAACGAGCTATGAAGTACACCAAGCAAACAAAACCATTGCTAGACAACTTAAGACAGTTGATAAGGCTGCTGCCAGCCAATCAAAGGGCACTATCATATGTGCAACATTTGATTTTCAAAAGGTCCTTACCTATCCCCACGGCTAAATAAGTGTACTTTATTATAAACGTAAACTGTCGTGCTATAATTTTACAGTTTATAATATGATGAACAAGGAGGGCTATTGTTACGTATGGAATGAGAGCATTGCGAAGCGCGGAGCTAACGAGGTCGCGAGTTGTCTCTACAATTTTCTCAAATATTTTTCTAGCAAAGGTGTTAAGGAATACAGATTTTGGTCAGACAATTGTGCTGGTCAAAATAAAAATCGAATTGTGTTTGCAATGTACACTCATGCAGCAAAGGAGTTAGGAATAACCATTATTCATCGGTTCCTTGAAAAAGGTCACACTCAGAATGAGGGTGACTCGGTTCACTCTGTAGTAGAGAGAGCCGCGGAACATAAACTCATTTATACCCCGGAAGAATGGAAGTTGCTCATAAGATGGGCCAAACTTGATAATCCGTATGAAGTGCGAGATATAACAAAAGAACAGGTTTATGATTTTAAAGATGTACTAAAGTACAAAAATTGGACGAAAAATACAAGTAACGAAAAAATAGCTTGGGCTAAAATTAAAGAGGTGATGATTTCTGGATGTCAACCTTATAAAATTTTGTACAAATATAGCCTGGCCGATGAATATAAGACGCTGATTATTCGCAAGGAGACAAGAAACCAAACCGAAACTCAACTTAAAAATGCTTATTTTGAGCCTGTGCCCACTTCGAAAGACAAATTTAAAGATTTGTTAAATCTATGTGAAACTGAAATTATACCAACTAAATATCATAATTATTTTCATACTCTGTCGCACAGTAACACTGCTGTTCATGATAGTGATAATGACTCTGAATAATCCTGTGTTAATAATACCAAAAAATACTTTTATACATATAATTCATTGTTTACTCTATTTACTTTTTTATTTTCTATCTTTTATCTGGAGACTTGCAATTAATATGATCAAGTAAAATTATTATTGATTTGGTTTTCTGCTACCTGGTTATGTTATCTAGGTTTATTGCTATTTATATGCCAAAAACATAGATTTTAGTCAATATATAAGAGAGTTACGTTTTATAATTTTAAATTAAAGTTTTGAAGAATTTATTACTGTTTTAAAGTGATTGACTCAATAGGTTATTTTCTTAATAAGTAGAATTAAGCAGTAATTATTGCAAATTTGATGCAATTTTTTTGAGCATTTTTGTACTTATAATTTCGTACTTAAATAAAACTATTCAAAGCTAGCTTTTTCATTTTTTAGTCCAAATCCGTCACAAAATTTTAAAAGGATTCCCTTAAAAAGTGACGGAAAGTACTGTACGCCACTTTTTAAACAAAGATAGTCCGTAAAATAACTACGTATCAGATTATTCGTCACCTTAGTGTCCACAGAACAACGACGCATGTGACTTTTTTACTAAATAACGCATTATTTAAAATATGTTGACTATGTCATGTTATAAAGTATTTAATTCATAGCAACATATCAAAATTTTAGAAAGATTGAATTAATAGTTTTCAAAATATGACAACATCTATAGATGAAAAACTTTAAAGTGTCCTCCTGTAATGTTAGCAAAAGTCACATCCGTCTTTGTTCTAGGACTGCGACGATATGTTTTTATTTTAGTATGTTTATGTGAAAGTTGGAAAATTCCTATAGCATACTTCTTTGTCAAAGGCTTATCATCAGAGACAAGGGCTACTCTAATTATGGATTGTTTAAGACATAGTCACGAAGCAGGCGTTGACATAGTGAGTTTGACTTTTGATGGCTGTGCTGCTAACTTGAGTCCTGCAAAACTTCTAGGCTGTGCGCTGAACGATGTGAATAATTTAAAAACTACATTAAACATCCTGAAACAGATAAAGAAGTTGCAGTTTTCTTAGATCCTTGCCACATGATCAAGTTGGTACGCAACACTTTTGAAGCAAAGTCAGTGATTTTTAATAATGATAATGAAGAGGTAAGGTGGCAACTATTAAGAAACCTAAACAAGCTTCAGGTTGACCAGGGTTTAAATTTCGCCAATCGACTCACACAACGGCATTTAAATTTTCGCAATGAAATTATGAAAATGAAGTTGGCTACACAGCTTTTAAGCAGGAGCGTCGCAAATGCTTTGCAACTTTGTGAAGATACACTTCGTTCATCACTTTTTAAGGAATCACAACCCACTAAGGAATTCATAATATTATTTAATGACTTATTAGATATTTTTAATTCAAGAGCTCGTGACAACTTCAGTTTTAAGAAACCTATTAGTCCAGGCAATGCACAAGAAATATTTGCATTTCTAGAAAGGGCTAAAAAATATATACTTGAATTACGACAAAATATCTTGATTATTATGACAAAATATCTTAATGAAGGTAATCACTCGTGCGACTTGGAACAGATAATTGGATATATTTCAGGTTGGGTGTCGAGAAAACTTTATGTTTTGCGTCACGAGACGTTTTTTTAATTTGCTCTAAATCAGAGTCAATTCTAAAGAAATTTATTAAAGAAAATGGCCCTTATTTCAGTAACTCTCAAGACTTTAAGCGATTACAATATAGCATTTTAAAACACTTTTTACAGTCCAATATATTTGATACTTTGTTTGAACATTCAATGAATCAAACCCCTACACTTAATCATAGACTTCAATTAATTCGCGCTGTAATACAAAAATATCTCAATGTATCATGAGCACAAAAATGATCCATGTATTAAAAGCATGTCTAAAAGACAAAAAAGAAATAAGTTGAACTTATTTAAGGGTAAATAATGCTATCCTAAAATAAATTTATTTCTTTTTTTACACCAGGCTCCTATTTGTTTGAATAAATAAATACGTAATAATTTTCTTTGTTGTCTTATTTTTTAACTAGCTGTTGCCCGCGTGGATGTCGGTTATCGCGACCAAAATAGCCATGTCCTTTCCCAAGTTCTAATCTATCTGTATACCAAATTTCATCAGGATATCTTCAGAAATGATGAACTTTCATACAAACTTTCATCCCAATTTCCCCCCTTTACCCCCTTTTGTCGCGATAAAAGGTAGCCTATGTCCGTTCCCAGGGTCTAATACACCTCTGTACCAAATTACATCAAGATCGGTTCAGTAGTTTACAGAGTTACTTTCGCATTTATAATATTAGTATGGATACCTCATCACATTACTATTACACAAAATGAATAAACACACACGCACGCGCACACCAAATAGTTTACATTAAATAATACTTAATAATAATCTAGCAACAGACCTCTTATGATTTTATGTTTAATTCTTTTTGTCTCAAACATCAGATCCTCACAAACTACTTGACTGTTTCGAGACTACCTACTATTTTAATCAATGTAAGTTTTATAATATCTCGCTACATGTCTGTTAAACGAGGAAAAATAAACGAATTATATTACATTGCAACACTAACCAGAGTAATATACCTATTGTTATATTCAATGTCACATGAGTACTTCAAACGCAAAATGACACAGATAGCTATCTCTTTCTGAAGTATACGTTTTGTATTTTCTATCGCATTCATAGATGAAATCTATTATGTACCGATAGGTAAGTATGCGAAATTATAACTGAACAATAACTGAACGCTACTCTGTTTGAACGTAGCTTATCTTTACTTAAATATCATTGACTCCTTGTGTATTATTATAGGAAATGTCCAATTTTGTTAGATTTTGGGTAGCGGATGGTTTGAGATGGAAGCATTTTAATAGAAGGTTAAATTGTTTCCTGGTATGCTGACCGAGGCTTAGTCGATAAAAATGAAGATGTAGCACTCTTTGCTCATCTCAGAAACCGATAAAATCTTGGTCTACTAAGCGTTTGGCGCTTACATATTTTCAAGGTTATAACATACTTAGGTATCCTCCTGTCTACTAGGAGCTGGGAATTTATAAGAAACGCCTAAGTGGTTCTAACAGCCTGGTTCGTTTAGAATTCCGTTATCCAAGTCAGGCTAGCTTGACATTACTTGGCACAACAATGGAATATTGAGTGAATTCCTACCCAAACTCACCCAGTCCTGTATAGTACTTATTCTGATCTATCTGTAGAATGTAACTAACAAATTACATAATACATTTTTCAAGAAGGCTATTCTACATAGGTGAAGGTAATTATTGAATAAATACTCTACAATAAATATGGTTGTTTTATTACACAACAATCAATGCGGAAGGCCCTGCGGATGCGGAACACAGGTCGCGACAAGAAAGAAATTAGGCGGGGCCGGCGAATGGCGCGTGCCGTACGCTTCTGCTAATTGATCAATAGGAGCAAAGATTTCGTTCGGTGGCGAGTTTCGACGCGTTTGTTTTGTTTTTCGTACGTAAACCAAAAATTCTTCGTGTTTAATTGCGCGTATATTTTTACAAATTCAATCACGAGTTACTGGGTTTTATGTTAAAATAATTTAATTTACTGAATAGTGGTCGTATAAATGTAAACCAGTGACAATATCATTGTGTACCTATATTAGTGCATGTATTTATTGTGTGTTAAGCGAGATTTCTGCAGTAAACAAGTCTTAATGAACTTACTATGCCACCACCGACACAAAGTGACATTTGGCATTATTTTATACCAAATAAAGATGGCAAGGACAAGGGTGATTGCAAAATATGCTAATCGCAAGGGCCTTACCACTTCGTCATTGGGAAATCATTTGAAATCGATGCACCCAGAAGAGTTTGGTTCCTTTAAAAGCATATGTAAAGAAAAGCAGTTGCAGAAAATAAAACTAACGCAGGTAATTTTGATTCATCATAAAAAATTATAATAAAATTAGTCAAATGGAAGGGAAGCTTTTTGCTGCAAAGTTTAGGTTTTAGCTATCAGTCGTCCACTCAAGGACGGTATTTATAATATTAGGTCATTACCTACGAAATTGCCGTTTTGTATGAAAAAAATTATGAATAATATATATTTTTTATTTATATTAATCGAAGTAATCACCCATGCAATCAATGCATCTTTGCCAACGCAGCGGCAGTTTATTGATGCCCTTCTTAAAGAAATCAGCTGGACGGGAGGCAACAAATTCTTCAAAGGCATTTTGTACTGCCTCTCGGGTATTGAATTTCTTTCCCGCCAAGAAGTTATCCAAATTCTGGAAAAAGAAATAGTCTGTAGGCGCAAGGTCTGGTGAGTATGGCGGATGACGGAGAGCTTCCAACCCCAGTTCTTGCAACTTGGAGACCGTCTGCTGTGCAGTATGAGGTCGCGCATTGTCGTGCAGGAGCAGCGGAGACGAGCGATTGACCAATGCTGGTTGGAGATGTGCCAGCTTCTCCATCACTGTGTTCAGTTCTTCATAGTGCACATCTAATGCTTGTAATGCTCACCCCGTTTGGTAAGAAGCTGTGATTAATCACACCGGCGCTAGACCACCAAACAGTGACCATCACTTTTCTAGGGGTAAGTTTTCGTTTAGGGCATTGTTTAGGTGCTGAACCAGGATCCAACCAACTTGCTGAACACAACGAATGCAGGAGTTGCACTTGTGAAACATATATTTGATGCTTGGGAGGAAAAGCAGGATGCCATTGGTATATTTTGTGATCTATCAAAAGCTTTTGATTGTGTTGATCATGAGACTTTGTTACTGAAATTAGGTTAATATGGTGTTTCGAACAGCTCACTTGGCTTACTCGAGTCTTACCTCACTGGTAGAGTACAAAAAGTAAACATTAATGGCACCGACTCTTCTGGCGCCTCATTAGTCATGGGAGTACCCCAGGGCTCGATATTAGCACCCCTTTTATTCTTAATATACGTAAACGATCTTCCTTATTTCACTAAAAATCTTTGTGAAGCAGTATTATTTGCTGATGACACATTATTAATTTTTAAAAGTGATAGACAAAAAGTAGCACTTGACGATGTAAATAATACCCTTTCGGAAATATTGCATTGGTTCACAAATAACAACTTGCTGCTCAATGCGAAGAAAACAAAATGTGTAAAATTTACTATGCCCACTGTTAGACAGGTGGATACTCATATTACTATGAATAATGAATTAGTTCAAATAGTCAATACCACAGTTTTTCTTGGGATAACTCTAGATAGTAAACTACAATGGGGTCCTCATATCACAGCCTTGGCAGGAAGACTTAGCTCAGCTGCCTATGCGGTTAGAAAGATAAGGTCACTGACTGACGAAAAAACGGCACGATTAGTTTATTTTAGCTACTTTCATAGCGTTATGTCATATGGTCTGCTGCTGTGGGGCTCAGCTGCCGATATTGAGACAATATTCATATTACAGAAACGAGCTATACGAGCAATCTATAGACTCAGACCCCGTGACTCGCTAAAAGAACTATTTAAAGAAATTAATATTTTAACAGTTACTTCTCAATATGTTTACGACAACATCTTATATGTACGGAAGAACATAGATCTCTTCAAAAAAAATTCCGATAACCATAATTTTAATACAAGAAATAAAAATAAACTGGCAATGACAAAAATTAGACTTCATAAAGTTGGTAATTTGTTTGTAGGCAAATGTATAAAAATTTATAATAAAATTCCTCAGAATTTGGTTGACATACCTCTTAATAAGTTTAAAATAGAAAATGAATGAATAATGTAGACGAATATCTTAATGATAAAAATGCATGATCACCCTAATCTTCTGTTGTTGGCCACTCGTATAATACAATATAAACTAATTGTAACAATGTAAACAAAACAATATTAAAAAAAAAATTGGATGATCTACCTGAGTTTCTTACTGGTCTCTTCTCAGGAGAACCAACTTACCGAACCAGCGAAAGAATCATTTTCTAATGGTGTAGAACGGGGTAGTGGAGCGGGGTACACAAAGAAGTACTCGTAGCGTGGTTTTACGTACTATAATAGTAATAAAAAAAAATATAGCCTCTGACATCCGGCTTTCCTACGAGCGCCCTCAAGTAGGTATATAGCACCCAGCAGGGGTGGATGGCCGTATAACGTCCTTGAGTCAGTCCTAAGAGGTCACATGGATACTCAAGCAGTGGTTGAGGTATTCAGCACACGCTCCTAGTCCCTACTCGTAGCAAGGAATTCACAACAATATCAGTAAAGTGACGAGAAGGTCATTGACCCTTCGAGAATCTTGACACCGACTTCTAAAGTTACCGGTAGCGCCATCTAGTTACGTCTTCAGTACTAACTCAGTAGTACGAACTAATGGCGAGTGACGCAATCTGTTAATCTTCGGTGGTAGTCTCGTTACAACACTCCCCCTATCTCCATGCAGTCGTCCCGACAAATAGGAGATGTAAGGTTACTATTATGTTCTTGGTCTGGAGACGGTTCTGTCTCCCAACATCACGTCAGTGTTGACGTGGGTACTTCTATTATAGCTGATATCCTTAATTTTCGTCCAAAATTAGACGTTTCCATAAGGATCCTCTTCTTCTCAATGAATAGTGAGTCTTTCCTTGTAGTAACACTCGTAGCACGTAGCAGCAGTTGACGTCACGGACTTCGTAGTCGCCGATGACGATGACGTCACGAACTTCGTAGCTACCGATGACGATGACGAATCCCGCAGCGCTGTTGATGTCACCAACAAGAGAGGCCCACCCGTTGGGCTGCCAGTGTAGAACGGGGTAGTGGAGCGGGGTACACAAAGAAGTACTCGTAGCGTAGTTTTACGTACTATAATAGTAATCAAAAAAAATATAGCCTCTGACATCCGGCTTTCCTACGAGCGCCCTCAAGTAGGTATATAGCACCCAGAAGGGGTGGATGGCCGTATACCGTCCTTGAGTCAGTCCTATGAGGTCACATGGATACTCAAGCAGTGGTTGAGGTATCCAGCACACGCTCCTAGTCCCTACTCGTAGCAAGGAATTCACAACAATATCAGTAAAGTGACGAGAAGGTCATTGACCCTTCGAGAATCTTGACACCGACTTCTAAAGTTACCGGTAGCGCCATCTAGTTACGTCTTCAGTACTAACTCAGTTGTACGAACTAATGGCGAGTGACGCAATCTGTTAATCTTCGGTGGTAGTCTCGTTACAATGGTTATTTATGTACTTACTTAATTTAGTATTTTTATAATATTACTTGACAAAATTGTAAAATTTTGACATTCATATGTGTTCTCTTTATAAACTGAATAAATGAAATTGATTCTTTGATTGATTCTTTGCTTCTTTGCTCAGGTTATCAAACAGAATCCATTTTTCATCGCAAGTAACAACGCGGTTCAAAATTCCTTCATTTGTGTGTCTGTTGAGCAATGCAAGGCATGTCTCGACGCGTACTTCGCGCTGGCGATCATTGAGTTCGTGGTACACCCATTTGTCAAGCTTTTTTACCTTGCCAATTTGACGCAAATGGACCAATATTGTTTTGACGCTAACGTCGAAAGCTGCTGCTAATTCAGCCGTAGATTGTGTATCATCGGCTTCCACAATCACCTTTAATTCGTCATTGTCGACCAAAGTCCAAACGGTCCTATTATTTTGAGAGTTATTATGATTACATCATTCGTGTTAAAATAACCAAAATTGTAATTATTGCTAAAAGTTTTAACAAATATTAATTTGTATTTTTTTAGAAAAAATTATCACTTCTCTACAAAAAGCGAAGAAACAGCTCTCATTAGAGGAAGTAGTTCTAAAAGAAAAAAATGGGACACTAATAGTTTAAATTCCAAAAAAATTTATAAAGTTATTGGAGAAATGATTGCACTTCAAAATTTACCGTTTTGCTTTGTAGAGGGGCTGGGTTTGTCAAAGTTGCTGAAAAAGTTAAAGAATTGATCGAAAAGTTTGATTACATATCTTTTACATCTGACATTTGGTCGGATCCAAGCTCAAATACCTCATTGCTTAGCCTGACTTGCCATGGCATTGCTGAAACCTTTAAAAGATCATCGATTATATTAAAATGCGAAATATTTGACGGCCGCCACACTGGTAACATAATTGCCGACAAATTTAACACCATGCTTTCTGAATGGAATATTAAAAAAGACCAAGTCCATTGCCTAATTCGCGACGAAGGATCCAATATGAAAAGAGCTGTGCGATTAGCTGCATTGGATGACATAGATTGTATTGTTCACAAGATACAACTGGCTATTCGCTGTTGATTCACAGGAAAACATAAATTAGTCAAGCAAAAATGCAAGAAAATTTCGACTCATTTCAATCATTCTACTATCGCTCAGAAGCAACTGCAAACAATTCAGGAGAGACTAAATCAACCTCATTTCAAAGTATTCCAAAATTGTATAACGCGATGGAACAGTACATTTCACATGTTCGAGCGTTTTTTTAAAGTAAAGGATGCACTAAGTATTTACTTCAATGATAGTGAGATTCACCCTATTTTGCCAGAAGAGTGGAAAATCATCGAAAGTTGTATTGAGATGTTGAAGCCTTTTGAGGAAGCCACACTGTTGTTGTTCATCGAGAAGAGATGAAACTATTAAGGCGGCACCTTGCAGATTTTTGTGTTTTTTGACTCACTGTATCTCTCAATCTGCGCAAGTAGGTATAATGATTTTCAGATATACATTACTTAATCATATAAACTAAAGTCTGAACAAGCTGAAAACACGTTTTCTGATAATTTTCTCGATAGAAAATTAAGCCAAAGTAGCACCGTCTATTATCTTTTTTTGTTTAGTGTAGATAAACAACAACATATTAGATATTTTTGTATTTTAAAGCAATGAGTTTGCTTAAACTATTCTTAAAATATTAAGAAAGAAATTATAAATATAATAAACATATAAACATATTAGATGCTGAAACTTGACCACAAGAAAGGTATTCAACTGTATTAAAGTCTGTAAAAGAAATTATTAACAAATATTCTGTACTTTTTGTACAATTGGAGGTAATGAATTTGGCACTTACGCCGTCTAGTTCTGGCGCGCGTACACTACCACTTTCTTTTTCAACACTACACGGAAGTCTAGCGATCTATTCCTTTCCCACTTTGCGATCAGTCGTCCGCTACCTTTGCCAGCGACAGACCTGTGTTACTTGTTCCTAGCTCCCGGCTCACGATGACAAATTTGTTTTAACTTTATCATGGGCAACAAACGACGCCCCAAACTAAAAAAAAGGCGCATTTGAAGAATAAAAGCTGTAATGAGAGAAAAGAAAACGTGAGTACACTTATCTACCTACTATCTGTTTACCTACCAAATACCCTAAAAAAAATAACCTAGGTAGGTGAATAACCACTTACTTAGTTGCTAATGTTCTAATAATAAAGAATTAGGTATTTGTTCAATAAAAACCTGAATAGCTAAATACCTAACCTGAATCTTATTGTTTTGATTACGTACTTATAATTGTTTATTTACAAGTAAATGATAACTTAGCGTCCATCCGCCCTCACTTTGTATGTACATACTTACTATATACAGAAGCCAGCACGTGCGCCTATTCACTCGCACTACGAATGCCGCCTCTATTTACTACATAATAAAGGCGCTCTCAAGGTCAAAGTCTCCAGCAGCACGTGCTACCTACTGTACAGTAGCGCCTTTATTCCGCAGTGTAATAAAGGCGGCATTCGCAGTGCGAGTGTCCAGCCGCACGTGCTGGCTTCTGTACTAATATAGATAATTATGATTTCAAATAACCAAGAAGCTTCAAAATGCAATAACACTAAATATGAGTGTTATTGCATTTTGAAGCTTCATAAGAATAATATGACATATTATATTATCATCCAGTAAGTACTTGGACAATTTTAATACTTAATAAAAAAATCACTTGAGTTAATAATCAGATTATTTTTAGTTTTTATATTTTTTATTTGAATTTTAATGTTATGTTTTGGCTTTTGCTGTATATTTAATTTAATTTAATTTACTATGTAATGGGTCTATTGCCTAAATAAATAAATCATATTAATATTATTTCGTTTATTCACTTATATTCTTATTTTATACATTTTTAAATAGATTTATAAAAAACACAAATACATTTAAAAATATAAAAAATAGTGACCCACCAGTAGCGGAGTAGGACCCAAACTACCGGCGGTGGAGGCTACAGACTGAGAAACCTCTTAACAATATGGCACGTGTCGAGGATAACAGCCTTCTGTATGTCTAGTATGAGTTTGTTAATCGTGCAGTCGTTCAACGATTTCGAACAAACTTAAAACCTATAGTCTAGCCTTCGTTTTGTTATGTTCGGTAGCATAAGTTGCAATTTAAAATTGGCGTTTACACCATCATTAGTTTTCAAGACCTCGATCGTACCAACTTCACGTCATATATCGCTCGCTCTTTCTTACACATTAAAAAAGAAAGGGATAACATTAATTTTTAATGTGACGTTGTGAATATGGTTTTATGAATGAAGTTCTTTTTTAAATCACCCTCTTCTAGGGTAGACAATATTCATTAGCCCATACAACCTATCAATGTAATTAAAGTTAAAAGTTTTATTAACTTCTTTTATTCACAATTGCAATTATCGCCTCCTTCTAAAATAAACGAAAAAAATATTAGGAAAGGAAAAAGTAAATTTAAGACTGGGCAGTATGGAACACAAACCTTCGCCCTAATATTAAAACAACTTGACAGTTTATTTACAATAAGAATTACAATATACAAAATAAACATAATTATAGACTAAAAATATTTACATTACAAAATGTCGTTTAAAAAATCCTCCGCGTCATTGCCGACTGGGAAGGTTCCCAGAATGCTGGCTGTGTTGCCACGTTGAATGGCGATACTTATTCTTTGGGCCAGAAAATAGCTAGCCTTCTGGTCCTGAGAAATATCGATTAGGTGTTTAGCAATCTCTCTATAAAGGCGGCGAGCACTCGGACCCCATGACCCCAGTGTCTCAACCCCAAACGGCTCAAATATGTAATCACCTGCTAGGTTAGCATATTTACGCCGTTTAAGGCCTTCAGCCGATGCAGCAGCAGCGCCGGCACATCCGGATGTGCTTGGAAGGTGTGAAGGTGCTAAGGTGTCAACGCATGTAGCGTCCCACACCAAAGGCCTTCCCATCTTCCACGGTAGCAACGACATACCGTCCGGTCTCTTTCCATCGCTTCGTGCTAAACCATTTGGTTCACGTACGGCCGGAAGACCTGCGGTGGACAGAGTCCTACGAATTATGTCGTTTAGAATAGCGTGCCGAGGTATACGACCTGCGCTTCTGCTACAAGAAAGGCCATGGTGTCCCAGATTATCGACGGCTACTCCACAGGTGCAATGATGCGGGGATACACAAGGTGTGGTGTACCCAGCTGAAGGCAAGTTGACAGTTGGTTGTTTAATGTCAGTTAACTTAAAATTATTTTTCCGATTTGTTTTCGCATCACATTTATAATTTTTTTACGTTTTTATTTGTTGATTTATGTATATGTACTTGATTTACGAAGACTGGAAATTGGCAAGTTGCTATAAGCAGAGGCCATAAAAAATAATTGAATTGAATTGATTTGTAGTTGAAGTACAAAAACATCCAGAAATGAGAACTAGTCCTTCGCAGTTTGAAGTGATAGTAGACTTCATGGAGCGGTAAGTACCTATTATTGAATCTTAACCAATTCATCAATTCTTTCCTTGTCATGTTCTCTTTCAAACATACCTCCCATGCTTTCTTTGCTAGACCCTAGAAGAAAGCATGGGTGGAAAACCACCTAGCCGTGGTTTTCTGAAGCCCTCTACATTGAATCTTAATATCAATTTATATTATGTTTACAAATAAAACAGATACATATTTAGTTAAACTTTAACAACTTTTTCTAAAAAGAGCCCTCTTCATTAAATCTTAACTTTTTCCAGGAATGGAGATCTCAATAGACCACCAGACGGCCCCCACGGTAGGCTCATTACAATCGAGAAGTGGAATGAGCTAGCGGATGTCCTTAATATGGACACTACAGGCACAACGTTCTTTTGTTAATTTTGCACGAGCACATAACCACATATAATCCAACTCACTGATTTGCTTTTGGACTAAAATATCTCACTGTCTTGCTTTGCATGGATAGGTGTGGAGTGACCTCAATAACAATGTCAAAAAAATGGCCTCTAAAATAAACCGCTCTGCAAGTGGCACAGGTGGCGGACCAGCCTGCAGACTCGTTTTGACAGACCTGGAGCTAGTGATGGACGGGACTCGAGTTCTTTAAGTCCTAATTTAGGAACTGGACTCATTTTGGCAGAGCTCGCAAGACTCCGACTAAAATGAGTCCTGAGTTCTGAGTCATGAGTCCTTTCGTTGAGTCCTAATCCAAAAAGACTCGACTCATAGAACTAAGTTTTTATTATGGAACTCAAGCTCTTCAAAAAAACTAAAGTCATATTGGAGAACTTAGGTTTTTCAAAAATAATCTGAGTCCTCTTCATTTTTATGTAAATGATTGATTAACCAATATTCTGCAACCAACTTATTCTTTATACATAATATGAGACGAGATTAAACGCTATCATGCTAGGTAAATCTAGGAAAGTTTAATCTATTTAATAAAAGGACTTAATTAGTTTACATTTTTAATTATTATTTTTTAGAATATAAATTGACGATAAATTTAAGACTTTTTGTAAATGATTCCAAATTTTCATCTGGTATCTGGTTAATGGATTTTGCAAATTCCACTACAACATCTTGCCTTTCCTGTGATACGAGTACATTATGCATGTGCGCACTGTGTTCACACGAGGTGATATTAGTTGAGGAACCTGAAGGAAGATTAGCATTAAAACACATCTTCTTGCGACTTTGTTGAGTTCCTTCTCTTGCACATGTAGCTGTAACATAACAATATAAATAATAATTAATTATTATAAAGAGGCAAGATTTTCTGTTTGTTTGTAATGAATAGGAGCCGAAAGTACTGGACCGATTTTAACAATTTTCTCACCAATAGTAGCTAAATTACCAGGAAGTAACATAGGCTATTTTTTTTAATTAAGTGTCCTAAAAATGACAATACAATACAAAAAAAAACAACAACAATACGAAAACAAAAACAAAAAACAATAAAAATTAAAAGTATGGTAACTTTAACCAAGACGTATTTTAGGTAGGTACTTACTTTTTATAGTACTATTCTGTTGTTGTCTTATAGTTTCATTTGCAGTAGATTCGACATGAGTCACATTAAGAGGATCTTTTTTTCTTACTAATGACCTAAAAAAATCAGGATCCTCATGTGGCAACTGAAAACTATTTTTTTTCATTTTAGAAAATAATAATACAGAAAGAAACGAAATCGTAAAGACAAATGTTCAAATAATCAATCGTTATGTGGGTAGGTACAATAAAATATTAACAGCGGACTAAGCGAATCTTTACTACTAATAAATGTACTGCTACCCTCAGTTCTTCTAACACGATCTATTTTGTTAGACTTTAAAGACTGCAGTGTACAGACTACAGAGTGCTGTATACTGTGTACCTATATATTATACATGTTACAAACTATTGTAAAATCATCACTTCTGTTGTTTATTTACAATATTTGTGGTTTTCCTGATCATATAATTGTTTTTAAATCAGTACTGTTTATTAATTGTGTTTAACATGGAGATTGATGAAGACATTAGTAACTTGATTAGAGATCGGCCTTCTAACAACTCTGACGCTTCTACTTCAGGAAACCAGAAGAAAAAGGTTCGGAAGTCTCTGAAAAATTCACACTACGATAAAAATGATCAATATTTTATTTGCAAATACTGTGGTAAGCAATTTTCACTTAAAACGTCACACACAATTTTGAAGAAACATAATAATAAATATACTGAAGAGACTGTTGGACAACTAGCAAATACAAACAAATCACGCAAGAAATGTTCTGTGTATGATGACCTTATATTGAATTTTGTGGTACAAGGAGTTCATTCTTTTAAAATCGTGGAAGAAGAACATTTTCTTCAATTAATTAATGGGTTGAATCCGAACTACACCGTTATTAAACGGAAACAGTTACATTCCAACATTAACACGAGGTATCAGGAAAACAAAACAAAGTTAATTGAATTAATTCAAGACATTGATAAATTATCTTTGACCTTAGATTTCTGGACTTCAATAACCAATAAACCATATGTTGTAGTAACAGCACATTTTATATACGAAAGTAAGCTGAATACTATATTATTGGATTTTGATGTGATTCCGTACCCACACGACAGTATACAAATATTATACAAACTGAAAAGTATATTTGATTCCTACAAACTTGAAAATAAAATTATTTCAACTACGACAGAAAATGAGGCAACAAATGTTAAATTCATGCAATTGCTGTCATTATTTCATGGTGACTATGAAACAGTTGTGCATATAAGATGTATGGCACATGTATTGAATTTAGTTGTCAAACAAGGATTGCGACAAATAGATAATCCAATTTCAAATATTTTCAATTTAGTTAATTTCATAAATTTTTCCCCCAAACACAAACAAACATATTTTGAATATTGTGAATTGTTACAAAAAGAAAAACTAAGTTTAATCAAACAAATGCACATAAGATGGAATTCTACATTTTTAATGTTGGAACGAGCTTATGATCAACGAGCGGTTTTGGACGAACTTTGCAAAAGCATTCAGCATTTTAATAAGTACTTCATAGACCTTTCTATGACGCTACTCTCTTATTGTCAAAATCAAAATACCCCAGTTTAATTTACGTTGTTCCAATAACCGACGTGTTATTGAATAAAATCACAGAACGATTTGAAGATGAACTCCTTCACAATTGTGCAAATGCGATGTTTTCTAAATTAAAACAATATGAGCCCCTGTTACGTACAAATTATTCCAAATTCGCAGTGATTTTAGATCCTCGATTAAAAAATGATTATTTCACTGAAATGGGTGACACACTCACACTTCAAATGATGAAGAACTTCTTCAGTGAAAATTATCTAGCAAACTCTAGTGATGAAGTACCTGTACAACAGCCTGCCACAGTAATAGAACCGCAGAGAAATTTTCTTTCTTCACTATACCAACAGAAAATAACACCAAGTAATGAATTAGAAAAATACTTATTAATGCCAATGGAGCCCGAACATACTGATGTACTGGCATGGTGGAAACACCAAGAATTAAATTTGCCGGTACTATCGAAAATGGCCTATCATGTTTTATGTATTCCGGCAACTAGCGTGCCCAGCGAGCAAGCATTTTCTGCATCGGGAAATTTAATAAACAAGAAAAGAAATCGACTTGGAAACAAAACTATACAGGCGTCTATGTGTTTAGCATCGTGGCTTTCTTTTTTCAAATAAATAAACCAGTAATTAAAATCTGTGCACAATTTATTTAACAAGTTTTTATTCTATTTTCTAGTTTCTGATCATATCTAGGCTATAGGTTGGTAATAACAACCTATAGCCTAGATATTATATGTATACCCTGGATATAGAAATTTATATCAATAGAAATAGAACTCACTTTTTTTTAAAAAGACTTCGGAACTAGCAATGAGGTCGAGCCTTAAGTCTCTTTAAAAATATATTATTGTTAAAAGACTCAAGTTCGCGAGTCATATTGTGAGGACTCGCGAGTCTTGTCAGTGACAAAAAGGCTTGAGCTCTCTTTTATGAGTTCAGTCTCAAAAAATCGAGTCTAGTCCCTAAATTACGACTTAAAGAACTCGAGTCCCGTCCATCACTACCTGGAGCAGCGAGTGCTCAATATTATAGGGCCACAAGCTGTAACAGGTCTCCAAGGGGTGCATGAGCTAGGGAATGAGGTAATCATTACTACTGTTGAATGCTATTATTATATTATGTATTTTTTCTATTATAGCTTAGTATTTAATTTCCATTGACGGAGGAAGAATGAATAAAATGGTTTGAAAGGTTAATGAAGGTTACATCCGGCTCATTCTAGTGATTATCATAATTTTTGGTGATGTATAGTGGTCTCACCAAGATCTTAGGGACCTGAGCCCAACCTCACCTATAAGTGGTACACCTGCGGATCAACGGTCAAGGCTCGGATAAACATAATTGTTCGGTTAGTGGCAATGGGTTCGCCAGCTTTAACGAGGGGGTTAACGAATTGTGGGCGTAATAAGCGCCTCCGTCTACCCCTTTGGGGGATAAAGACAAAGAATTTATATTTACTGCATGTATGTAATTGGATGATTGTACTTTATCATCATGATAAGTAATACTTGTGATAACAATGTTTTTCAGCTGCCCAGTGTACCTGTGCTGCCTGAGGAGACACCAGAGTTGGTGACGACTCTGCAAAGGTCACCCACACCCGTGCAAATTAAAATAAGTAGGTATCTATATTATAGTACCTATGGTTAAAATATTTTTCACCATTAATATCACGCCACGTTTCTCAGAAGGGATAGGCAGAGGCAAGTTATATGCCCACTTATCGCTAGTTACTTCGTTGGTCTGTCCGTCCCTAATATGCATAGATCTTTAAAACTACGTTACGGATTTTGATGCCGTTTTCACCAATGGTTGTTCTCAAGGAAGTTTTTAGTATATATTTTATCAAGCTGGCGTCTGCTAGTATAAGACGGAATTCAAAGCATATAATTTTCTAACGGCAAGTCTGATAAACCCAGACTGTATCAATTTCGTTTATTCTGTTTAGGCACATACGAAGATCAAAATTTTACAATTTTATGTCAAGAAATATAACAATACCAAATTAAGTAAATAAATAAACCATTTGATTTGATTGGAAGTTAATTAGATATAGATATATACATGTTAAAATCATTTTGTTTGATATTTTAATAATTATTTTGTGTGATCTCTGTTTAGTTGTGGAACCCTCAAATGGATCAAATATATCTCATGGCAGTGTTGAGGTTACAGCCGTTACAGTGGAGGAAGGGCTTGCTCCCACCAGGAGTCACGCGCTGACCCCAAGTCGGAGGCGCCGTACTACACGGCGAGTTGTGGAGACGCCAAGACGTCGTCACCGGCCACCTACTCAGATGGAAGCAGTCTCGAGGCGGTTTCTGGCCAGTGACGACAGATGGATAAATTTCGCAACACAATTTGCCACTGAGCAGAAGAGGCTGAGGCAGGTTGAGCTCGAGCAACAGGCCCAATGGCAAATTTTGTTGGCGAAATGCATTGACATTTTAGAAAAAATAGCCACAAATAAAAAGTACATAAATATATTAACCATTAATGTATTTTAATTCTAATTCACCGATTAACCCCTAACTTCTATATAGCACATTGGCCAATTGATCGCGAGCTAGTCGACCCAATGTCAACATTGCCGACTCTTCTTCTTCTGACACTTCTGCCCTTTGGAAGTCATGATCATCCAAAAAAAGCAGAAATTATATGTTAGCAAAAGTATAAATAGACTAGTAATTAAATAAATATTTTATAATACCCGGACTGCAGAGATTGTAGCTATGTAATATTGGCCAGAGCTGTCAAAATACAGGTTCCAATTACAGGGTCGTCGGTCTTCTAATGTATGCGGTAGTGGTAGGACTAACAAAATTATTGGCACAATAGGTATCCAATTTATCTCTGTCCACACCCTGAGTGATTTAGACTTGACTGTATGTAGGTATGTATTTCTAACAAACTTAAGATAGCGTTGAAAATTTTGTTATTATTATTACCATGCAGTATTTGTTCTTCAGAAGCCGGAACGCTAAAGTCCAGTAATAAATTGTGTAACACGCAACATGCTGTTATGATATTTCCACATTTATTGGGCGTGTAATGGAGCACTC
This sequence comes from Nudaria mundana, assembly GCA_963556515.1. Lineage (NCBI taxonomy): Eukaryota > Metazoa > Arthropoda > Insecta > Lepidoptera > Erebidae > Nudaria > Nudaria mundana. The sequence continues at coordinate 10,192,257 of OY748309.1, forward strand.
TGTCTTTACTAAGGCAACGCCATCTATTTTTCAGACGCCCAAAAACATTTTCTATGGTGACTCTTGTCCGACAATGTGTTCCATTGTATATCTCGGCAGCAGAACCCTGTTCTGGGTTGGAATATGGCGTCATAAGCCATGGCCTCTGTGGGTATCCTAAGTCACCTGTGGAAATGTGTTATAATAAGGGGCCCGGTGCAACATGTAATAATATATTATGATTAATACACAAGAATACAATAAATAACATTTTACCCAAAAGCCAAACACGTTCTCCATTCCCATGCAGTGTTTGCATATAACTATTAATGTTACTGTTATTCCTAATAAATGCATCATGGGTTGCACCACCAAATTTGGCATTTATTGAAATTATTTTGCCCCGATGATCACATATCTAAAACAAAGAATAATTTTCACTGTGTGAAGACAAGATAAGTAATACTAGGTTATTTTTATTTATTTGTTTGTTTTTTTTTTATTTGGGTTTATTAATTTATTTGGAAAACACTTACCGTTTGAACATTCAGAGAATGGTAATGTTTCCTGCAGTAGAACAGGTGTTCCTCATTTTTATTAGGCTTAAAAATCCTGAAGTGACAGCCATCCACACAGCCTACCACTCCAGGGATTCTAGATAGATAGATAGATAGAAAACTCTTTATTGTACACCAACATAATAGTAAACAAACATAGTTAACAATTGATTATAGCAATTAATGTACAATGGACGGCCTTATCGCTTAAAGCGATCTCTTCCAGGCAACCTTTGGATGGACTGGAATGAGGTTACGCACATGTGGATGATGGTGCAATTACAAGAGTAAATTGAGTACAAGTATAGGTAAAAAGGAAATTATACATAATACGACAAACAAAACATTCTATTGAGCGGTAGATGACAAATAATGATCTTTCACTTTCGTTCTAAAAGAGTTTATGGTTTGAGCCCGTTTAATATCCAAAGGTAATGCATTCCACAGTCGTATGGCTTTTATAGTGAACGATTTCTCCGTAAAGATGGTACTGTGGATTGGCATCTCCAACATCAAATTCTCGAATGACCGCAAGGATTTCGTATGTGTGTCACAGAGGAAGTTAAAGCGTTCCTTGAGATAGGTGGGAGTAAAAGGATGGAACAAAATGTTATAAAGTAAGGCTAAAATATGTGTATTCCTGCGAAGACGAATGGGGAGCCACTTGAGTTTGTTACGAAATTCAGATACGTGATCATATTTGCGCAAGCCAAATATGAATCTTATACAAAAGTTTTGAAGGCGCTCAAGTTTATCCAGTTGCTCTTCGGTAAGATCAGGATAGCTGACATCGGCGTAATCTAAAATAGGAAGAAGAAGGGAATGGACTAGAGCAGTTTTAGTGGAGATTGGTAGGAAATTTCGCAGTCGTCTCAAAAATCCCGCCACAGTAAAGAGTTTGCGACTGGTTTCCTGAAGGTGAAGTCCCCATGAGAACGTCTGGTCTATGTGAATACCTAGGTTCTTTACACTGTTATTCACTGGTAATGGAGCTCCTGCAAAAACTATCTGTGGCAACTGTGACCAGTCCACTTTGGCAACCAACCATTGACTGCCAATAAGGATTATTTGTGTCTTGTTGTCACAGTAAGACCATAATTTATACTCCACTCAGAGATACGTTCAAAGTCCTTATTCATTGCACAAAAGGCCTCTGTCAGTTGATTTGACGGAGCTTGTGAATAAATCTGCAAATCATCAGCGTAAAGGTGATAGGACGAAATTAGTTTATCGGAAATAGAATTTATAAAAATTGCGAAGAGTAAGGGAGATAACACGCCACCTTGTGGTACACCAGCCGTCGTGCCGCACCATGAAGAATAAGATTCTTCAACGCGTATACGCTGCCGGCGACCAAACAAGTAACTACGAAACCATGCAACAGCCGTTGGAGATATGTTTATAGAAACAACAATTTCGAGACAAAGCCGGGGTGTGCGTGTTCGTTAGGGCGGATGTTTGCTGCCGCCGGTTGCGCTGCCTAGAGAACCCCTCCAATTCCGTCCTTTGGCTGCACGTAGACCATGGCTCTATGAGCCAGATCTACGTGTGCGTCTACCGATCCCACACAGGGGATTCTGAGACAACAAAGCTCTTCCAGTACCTCAGCGAGACGGCTGATGAAGCGCAGGTGCGGTTCCCGAACGCTGACCTAGTGTTTCTGGGGGACTTCAATGGCCATCACATTGAATGGCTGGGGTCCCTCAAGACTGATCATGCGGGTAGAGCCGCCCATGCGTTCGCTCTCTCCCACGGTCTGACCCAGATGGTATGCGGGATCACCCGGATACCAGACAGGTCAGATCACGCGCCCGCTCTGCTGGATCTACTGCTGACGAGTCGCCCAGCCCAGTACAGTGTTTCGGTAGGAGCCCCACTGGGTAGTTCCGATCACTGTGTTGTTCACGCTGGCATGAAGGTGTCACCTCCTGCACGTCCTGTGCAAACGTCACGACGACTATGGCACTACTCGTCAGCGGATTGGGACGGTCTACGCGATTATTTTGCGTCCGTCCCCTGGAGCCAGCGCTGCTTTGTAGGAAAGGCTCCTTCGGATAGTGCTTCTGCTATTGCTGGCGAGATCAGTTTAGGGATGGATTATTACATCCCTTTCACTGATGTCGCCAGTATCCGCAGAGCCCGTCCCTGGTTCGGGCGAGATTGTGCCAAAGCTGTTCGACAAAAACAGTCGGCATATCGCGCCTGGATCAGGGCCCGGGCTGTGCGCGACCCAAACGTGGGCCACCTCAAAGCAGCGTACAACCGGGCCACAAAGTCGAGTAAGAGGGCCTTTAAGAGAGCGGATGCCCAGCGCGTCGCGCGGCTTGGTCAGGAGCTCACTTCCCATCCCACGGGCAGCCGTGGATTCTGGCAACTGGCCAAAGCCGTGCAATCTAACTTTTGTCAGCCCTCGCTGCCACCGCTGCGTTACCCAGATGGAACACTGGCTCACAAAGCCCAAGAGAAAGCGGATATGCTCGCAGACCTCTTTGCGGCTAATTCCCGGGTCGACGACCGTGGCCTGCAGCCCCCCGCCATCGCCAACTGTGGCCACTCAATGCCTGATATTGTTATCAGGCAATGTGATGTACGGGCAGTGCTGCGGTCACTCGACACGCGGAAAGCCAGTGACCCTGACGGCATTCCGGCGGTGGTGCTACGAAAATGTGCAGCTGAGTTGTCTCCAGTATTAACGCGTCTGTACCGCCTGTCATACTCTTCAGGGCTCGTGCCGGAGGTCTGGAAGGAGGCGAACGTACAACCGATCCCCAAGAAAGGGGATCGGTCCGATCCAGGCAACTATCGACCCATAGCTGTCACCTCAGTCATTTGCAAGGTGCTTGAGCTCCTTATAAATAAGCAGCTCATGCAATTCCTAGAGGATCACTCGCTAATCAATGATCGACAATACGGCTTCAGGCCAAAGCGATCAACGGGTGATCTTCTGGCATTCGTAACGCATGTCTGGGGTGGGGCTATGGAAAGGCACGGCGAGTCCTTGGCTATTAGCCTGGACATCGCCAAAGCCTTCGATAGGGTCTGGCATGCTTCGCTCCTTTCCAAGCTTCCGGCATATGGTCTACCTCCTCAACTGTGCAGCTGGATTGCCAGCTTTTTAAACGAGCGCCGAGTGCGGGTCCTCTGCGATGGCCAGGCTTCTCGCTTCTTGCAAGTGAATGCCGGGGTACCGCAGGGGTCCGTACTATCACCAACTCTCTTTCTTCTGCATATCAATGATATGCTATCCCTCGGGAACATTCATTGCTATGCAGATGACAGCACACTGCACGGGAGTTACTCGGTTCGTCCGACGGCGGGGCGATCTGAGATTGAGGAGGAGAGACGACGACTCGTGGCTGATCTCGACCGTAACCTCGACAGTATCTCTCAATGGGGTACCGAGAACCTGGTCGAGTTCAATGCCCGCAAAACACAGGCGTGTGCATTTACTGCGAAGAAATCCCCTTTCCTTCCCCTACCCTCTCTTCAGAATGCATTATTACCAATGAAGGACAACCTTGATATCCTTGGCATAGACGTTCGTCGAGAGCTCAATAATAAAAACTACATCGAAAGATGTATAGGGCTAGCTTCGCGGAAACTAGGAATACTGAATAAGGTAAAGAGATTCTTTACACCGGACCAGAGGTGTCTGCTGTACAAGACGCAGATTAGACCCTGCGTCGAATACTGCTCTCACCTCTGGGACGGCTCCGCGAAGTATCTGCTGGACGCTCTCGACGCTATGCAGCGACGGGCTATCCGTATTATTGGTTGTCCGGAGGTAACGGGAAGCCTTGAGCCGCTAGCTCAGCGCCGAACAATAGCTTCCTTGGCCGCATTCTACCGTATTTACCACGGCGAGTGTTCTGAAGAGCTCTTCAATCTGATCCCACCCTCTTCCTTCCGATCCCGAACGACTCGTGCCGGGCAGAGATGCCACCCCCACACAGTGGATAGCATGTTCGCGAGAACCGAACGTTTTAAACGTTCGTTTCTCTGCCGAACGATAGTGGCCTGGAACGCCCTGCCTGTGCACGTGTTTCCTCCCACATATAATCCTGGGTTCTTTAAGCGGAGCGTGAAGAGGCACATCAGTAGGTCGTCAAGTTGAGGGCCACTCTCAATAGTAATGTGTGCTGTGAGAGTGGCCCACAATCGCTAGACGTCGTCACGACTTACCACCAGGCGGGCGGCGTCAATTTGGCGAACCAAATATAAAAAAAAAAAAAAAAAAAAAAAAGAACCAAGTATACCAAGCAGAATGTCGTAATCCACGGTGTTAAAGGCATTACTAAAGTCAAGTAAGGCGAGGAGAGTGAGGTTTCCACCATCCATGCCCTGTCTGACATCCTCTGTAATGTTTACTAGTGCTGTGGTGGTACTGTGTCCAGGTCGAAAGCCAGATTGGAAAGGGTTAAGGAGTAAATTTTTGTTGAGGAACGAGCTTAATTGAGCATGCACAAGTCGCTCAAGGACTTTAGATAGGAATGGGAGAATGGATATAGTACGGTAATCAGTAAACGAGGAGGGTTTAGGTTTTTTAGGTAGCGGAATTATCTGTGCATCTTTCCAGGCAGTTGGGAAGATTCCAGAAGTGATCGAGTAGTTTAGGATATTTATTATTATTCTTATATAATTATTATTTTATTAATTGGATATATATTATTATTTTATTGACGACAGTTATTGCCGCACCAAGATCAATCAGAATGGAAGAAAATCCAGCAACTACCAAACCTACCGACGAAGGAGGACTAAATCAGAGGACAAGCAATCATAAAACCGGTAAAGGCTCAAAAGAAAAGAGGAATGAAGCCTTTCGGCGCAAGAAAAATGCCGAAACCGACGCTGCCATCCAAGCAGGAATATTTGCTCGCCTGAAGATAAAAGATCCCACTTCAGTCTCCTCCATCCCAATTGCTAATGAGATCCACCCGGTCGTAGTGCCAGTGACATTCAACACACTGCCAACTTACGTCGACCGCGTATGGGATACCATGGAAGCGAAGGGAACTAGACCATTTAGTTCACTCAACAACGTGACTAACAAGAACATATTCAAGAAAGGAGTGCAGATCTTAGCAGAGGTGAAACTCTGTTATGCTCAGCGCGCACACCAGGATAAACCTGATGAGGACCTACCAGCAAAGAAGCTTTACTCACTCAATTAATATATAATATTATATTATTATTCTTACTTACACAGTCATTACCGACAGCCTTAGAAGTAATTGCTAGTATACTCTTCTTAACATCACAAGCGGACAATTGGCTGAAGGTGAATGATGAATAACTAGGAGTTGGAATTGCGGAAAGATATTGCAAAGTACTAGCCTTGGTGACCCCATTTAAGGTGGGAGAAGATGAGAAATGAGAGTTAAGTGAATTTATATTTAAGTCCATTGGAATAACACTTTGCTTTGACTTTCCAACCCCTAACGTGTTTAGAAATTTCCAGACTTTAGCTGAGTCTCGATTGTCAACAGACATGTGAATATGTTGGCGTTGTGCTGTCCTACACACCTTATTGCAATGATTTCTAACAGCTACAAACCTATCCCAATTTGCTTGCGTTGTTCGATATTTATACCGGGTCTTAGCTGCAGCCTTTTTAGCCATCAGGTCTTTAATTTCTGGCGTTAGCCAAGGTGAAGGCATATGTTTCACTTTGATGGGCCTAGTAGGCGCATGTACATCGTATAGTTGTAATATTTTATTAGTTAGAATGTCCACTTTGGTGTCAATACAGCTTGAGGTAAATAGAGGTGCCCAGTCAATCACACGTAAGTGGTAAGAAAATTGATCCGCTGCGTACTGACCATGCTTAGCCACTGTTGAAGCGAGGATACAAAGATAAGGTCAATAAGGCTGGGAATACAGTTGGGAAAATGGTGAGTGGCATTTAGAGGCAGAGTGGTGAGATTGCAAGACTCTATTATAGTTGTGAGAGAGGAAGACCGGGAATCGTTTAGGTGAAGGCAAGTGTTTAGATCACCCATAAGGATCGTGTGACTGTAAGAGGGAACTAGTGTTTCTAAAATATTTTCTAGTGATGTAAAATAGTTCACTGTTCTAGATGGAGAATAGTAGGCGCCAAGTAAAACTTTGGAATGATTAAGTTCTACCTCTATAAAAATATGTTCAGCAGAGCAAGGAGGCGACGGCTGTGGTGACATGCAGATAATACGGTATGGGATATATGAACGTAGGTATATGGCAACACCACCATAACCGTCGCGGTCCTTCCGAGTACGGTCATTCCTAATCAGCTCGAAACCTGGCAGGGTATAGGAAGAAGAGGGCAGACAAGGTTTAAGCCAAGTTTCAGACACCAAGATCGCATGAATATTCTTACAGTCAAAGGACGTCAGCATATCCGGGAAGTGAGCAGAAATACTTTGAGCGTTAAAGTGGACTACATTAAAATTCTTGGGGACATCCGAGAACACCGTCTGAAATGTATCAGCAAGTGATGGTAAGCCAGTAAAACTGTCATTGAGGCTGCTTGCAGTGTGAAAACTGTCATTAGTACTATCAAAATCAGACATTCCTTAAAATAACAATTATGTGTAACTTGTAGCTGACAAAGAGTGACTTTTAAACGTATTAATTGATTCAAATACAATAGAATTTTTAAAAATTAAAAAAAATAAAAATTTAAACAAAAATAATTATATAAAAACCTAAATACTGGGCACCCACCACTGGTCTAGCCTATTTACAGTCCAACTGCAAGCTGCGTGCCAAAATATATAGTAGCTAGCCATTTGTAAAATAGCTAGTTAAAGGTAACTATGAATAAACCACTAGGGTTTGAACAGGAAGACAAACGCTTAACTCTAAAAATTACACTAAATAATACAAACTATAATAAAAAAATATATATATGCTTCTTCGCACGTCGTGTTTGAACACCCGTAGACTTGCCCGTGGCTGAATCGTCACTCGGTTGTTTTAATTTCTGGAGATCGTCAATTGAAACAATACGGTGCCGGTTTCCATCAGAGTCCAGGACGTACACGGATCCCTCTCTGGACCAACACTTATCCACACCGAACTTCTCCCGCGCAGCCATGAATGCACTATGTCGTGATCTGGTCAGGTATTCAGATAACGTGAGGCCAGATCCTTTAAGTTTGGTCTTGGAAAACCATATTTGGTCCCTAACAGCGACATCGTGGATTTTTATTAGGATGGATCTCGGTTTTTCGCTTGTCGTCTGTCGGCCCAACCTATGGGCCCGTGAGATTTCGCCAGAACAAAAATAATCTACTTGAAGGTGTTTTTTAATTATTTGAGAAACGACTTCAGGAGTCTCCTCTCCCTTCTTCTTAGCAACACCGTGGAGTAGGAGCATTCGACGGCGGCTGCGCGTCTCAGAATTATCCAGGTCACGCACAACTGTGTCAATTGTTTGTGAAAAGGTCTTAAGTGCCTCTAAGATAAAAGCCTTGAACGCCGCAAAATCCTCCGCCAAACTGGAGGAACTCGAACATGGCTTCTTCTGTAAGTCCGCCTCGAATTTGGCCATCCGCTCCTCAAAATACGACTGCATACTTTGGATGGAATTTTGCATTATACTTAGTAGGATATTTTTATTTGGTGGTTATATACGGAGATAACACTCAGCCAGCAGGTATGGAGTATTACTCAGTGAGTTTTATCATTAAAAATATTTAACACTATTATTTAATATAAATTAATTAAAATTAAATATGAGATAACTTAAAAGACGTATTATTTTTCCAACTACCCACAGCAAAAAAAAACTCTAATTCTAAATGAGTTGAAGAAACTGTAAGCATGAAAGAAATTAATACTAAGATAAATAAATGTTTTACCAAATCAAAAATATAGGTAATAACAAATTTATCTTACTTTTGTTGTAATTGTTCCCTGGCTTGTCTGGTACTTACTTGGAAAACATATAAATTTCTTAATAATATTAGGGTGGTTTAGCGCATTTGTAATTTGCTCAATAAAGCGGCTAAACGCTTCTTGGGACAAATGACTTGCCATCCGGACAACCCTTTGGTAATCACCATTGGTATAAAATAGTAGTGCACTTAAAACCTATAACAAAATAAAACAAATTTCAATTTAAAAGTCACTTAACTTTATATAGCATAGAAAAACTATGGGTCCACAATACCTTTGCTTCCAGTGACACTCTTTGAGAGCTCCTAAGGTCTGTGTGCAGCCTTAGCATTGTGCATAGCTGCTCAAAAGCATCTTTAGAGAGCCGATATCTTTGTATGAAGTGTGTGTCGGATATATGGGTAGAGAGCATTTGTTCTCGTCGGCACCGAAGCATTTGATGCTCTTCTTGGCGATTCTCGGCTAATTGTGGAGGCCTCAGCCTCCACAATTAATAAAACTCCACAATTAAAAGCGTGCAATTGCACGCCACGCAAAATATCGCCTTGCCATAATAAGATTTAAAAAAATCACTTCTTATTAAAAACAAAACCACAATACATTTGAGTTTGTCCAATATCACGTTCGACTCACTACACAAATGGCTACCGAGTTCAAAAACCGAAAGTATCATCGACTTCGTACGGTATAACCACCGCTATAATGTCAAAATGGCAACTCATGCTACCAAATGGCTGAAATATCCGTGCAAACGTAGTTGTAAACGAAACGGTCTCGAAATACGAAGAGCTATGTAACTCGTACTACCGATTTTAGTTCCCTGACGTTACCACAAGGGGCGCTGGTGTGAAATGTATGGAGGAATACGAAATCGTATTTCGAGCAACTTAACGTAAGAAACTCATACTAAGGGTAGACTATTGATCCAACAATCTAATGAGAGTCTCTTGAGATGTTGATCGAGACTCTTCGCTATTAATCCGTTTGCTGAAACGACCACCGACAATGATAGTCGAGTCTACGTCCCACATGGCGGTCATCTCGAAGGACAGATCAAGGTATTTACTAAGTTTGTCCTTCTCTGCCTTCACGAGATTTTCGTCATGCGGGACGGCGATATCGACGAGCACTACCCGACGCTGGGTCCGATCAACCAACACGATATCGGGCCTTTTGGCAACAATAGTCCTGTCCGTGATGATTGATCGGTCTCAGTAGAGCAATGCACGACCATTCTCAAGAACTGACACTAGTGTGTACTTATAGTACGGTAATTCAAACTTAATAAGGCCATATTTAAGAGCAAGTTGCTGGTGGATGATCCTGGCTACTTGATTGTGCCTATGCAAGTACTTGGTGTTAGCAAGATACGAACAACCGGAAATAATATGGCGAAGTGATTCACCAGGACGGTGGCATGCTCCACAAATGTCGACCGTACCGTCCTTCATGATGTATTTCCGATAGTTGTTAATCTTGATAACCTCATCTGCAATTGCTCAGGAAAAACCTTCAGTTTCCCCAAAGAGGTCCCCAAAACGCAGCCAGTTCACCGATGCGAGCAGGTCTACATCGAGTCCTGTTGAGACTCGGTAGAACCGCCCGTGTAGTTCCTTGCTCTTCCATACGTCCTTACGGTCTTCAGTACTTAACACCTTTGGTTTATTATTATTATTATTGTAAGGGTCCGTACCCGAAGGGTGCTAACACGGTACCGAATGACTAAAATGGAACGTACTTATTGCAATAGTTCAACCCATACGTAGGTCACAACATCGGACATAAAATCAAAGGAAAAAGTCTGACGTGTGCGGGCACGCTAAGTCTCCGCTGTCCGTCTGTCTGTCAGCGGGCTATATCTCATGAACCGTAATAGGTAGACACATGAACTTTTCAGAAAGTGATTTATACAACAAAATACAATAAAAATAAAATAAAGTTAACTTACCAAACAAAAGAAGTACATACAGTGTTTATATTTTGTACTATGGTATGAAACGTCTGGAAAATCTATATAATTAAGAGAGTTGCTACTTGTTATCAACTCATAACGTCCTCACCAGGGTATAAAATCGGTATAATTAATTTTCTAAATTTTACTTTCAGATCCCCTAGAAAAATACTGAAGGCAAAAAGAACGATCACGTCATCTCCTCTTGTGAATAATAAATAAATAAATAAATCATCATTTATTTCAAGTAATTTACCCATAACAAAATTAATCAATTACATCACATTCAATTCAGTTCAGTTACATCACTATATTAATCGCAGAAAAACTATTATTATTGATTTTATAAATAAAAAATAAATGTCACAAAAACACCTACGGATTACAATTAAAATGTCACTAATAAATAATATACTGAATGTCATACAAATAATAATACATATAAAAGTATAATAATATGCTGATAACAAATAAATAAAAAGATCATAAATATATTTTAGAATGTCATAAATTATAGAACAATTATTAAAAATATCACAATGTCATGAATTTTGTAAACTGTTAAAAATTACCATTAATAACAACATTAATGAGTTCGATTTTTGCTGAGCGCAAGGCTGGTGCCTTTTTAGGTTACCTCTGGCGCTTCGCAAAAATCGGGCTCCCAGATACTCACATACCGAACAACGTTTCTTGTCCTGCACCTGGAGCTAGTTAGGAATAACTAGTTCTTCTGTGCGGGACTATCAACTAATCAAGCATTACCTTGACATTGGCGAATCATCGATCAATATCGATGGAGCCGCGTGTTTAAAAGAAGAAGAAGAAGAACAACATTAATAAGAGAAACAAATAAAATCAACACTAACATTATTCCCCGACCGCTTATTACCTATAACCCTCTCCTAGGCATTGGGACTGACAGATGTCTCCCACAACAATGGCGCAGATAATGACAGTCCATTCGTTCAGCTATCATTGCCAAGATTGTTTTGGAGCTGGCCCGCACTCTGCGCACTAAGGACGCACACCGCTTGCGCATAGTAGTGTGAAAGCAGTCCACGCGCGCGTCAGCAAACATACCAGAGGCGCGGCAGTATCGGGGCAGCCCCAGCAACAACCTAAACGCATTATTGTAGAGGACGGCACTGATAGCTCCTTTTGGTGTAATCAGCCCACAGGCTTCACGTGTAGAGAGACGTACAATGGGTGCGTCTCATAAGGTATAAACTCATTTGGTCTAATTTCATTTTATTATCGTTCATAAGATATCAACGTGAGAAATACCAACTGTTGATATAATATATAACATTTGTTTATTCTAAAACTTAATTAGTTTAACGTTGTTTGATATAACGTTTATGTAATTGAAAATCATTTGGTCTAACGTTTAATTTATATAAAAAATGTCATTATGGTTAACACCCCGACTCTGAGTACAAAAAATCTTCAGACAATAAACGTTTGGTGAAAACAAAATGGGTAGGTTAGGTTAAAACTGTGACCTCCAGAAACGAGTTGCATTAATATAAAAAAGAGATTGTTTTTAGTAGGTTACCCGGAACTGAATGTTAAAAGTACTAGTTGGTAAACAAGTTATAGTTTAAACGTTCATTTCCCAAACATTAGATTTGCGTTACAATTTTTTGTGAATAGCTTTTTTGCTAAGTAATAATTTGGCAAATGAAATTATGCGAAAAAAATTTTGGGAAGTGAACATTTGTCAAATTCCTTTCGGTCAAACAAGGGAGACCCGTTTTCATCATATTAGACCAAATAAGTTTTATATCTTTTGAGTGGTATGTCAAACGATTTTATATTTAATGAATGTTATGTCAAACGATGTTATATTTAATAAATGTTATGCTTATAAAAAATAGTTGTTTTAAAATTATATCAATCGTTCATTATATTAACTAATCGCTATATTAAATAAAATTATAGGTTCCGTTCTTATATGTTGTGAATATTAGAGATTTTGTTGTTATATCATCTATTACTTACCCACGTACAATACGCTCGATAGAGCGTAAGTTTAACATTAACCGACCACGGCAAACCTGCGACCTATCATGTTAGCTCGTACTGACAGGGCCCTCCGCTCCCTCTCAATATCAGCATCGTCCCTGAGGTCAGCAGAAACCACGTGACCCAGGTATGTAAACTGCTTAACAAGGGGTTCGCCATAGAGTCGCACTGGTCGTACATTCCGCGGACATTTGGTGCTGGCCCCAAAGACATTTGCTCTTTTTGACTTTCTGATTGAACAGTGTCGGAGATGTTAAACCGCCCTTCTTAACTCCACACTCGAGCTTATACGAATCTGACACAGTCCCCGCCCACGTTACATTGTTACTCTGATTCGTGTACCAGTATTGAAAGATGTGTACTAGTTCACGTGGTAGGTTTATGCGTCTTAGTTTACTCCAAAGTACGTCATAATGGTACCAGGTCAATGCCCTGGATAAGTCGAGGAAGCACGCGTAAACAGGTGTTTTGCGGTCTGTGTAGTATTTAACGGTGTGCTGACACAGTATTGCTGTTTCAGTAGACAGTCGAGGACGAAACCCAAACTGGCTATCGTGCAGAGTTACGTAAATGTTCAATTGTGTGTTAAGCAAACCGAAACACCTTAGCAAAAATAGTAGCAATCTATACACGACCAATTCTGATCATTACATATATTTAATAGTTCATTGTAAAATAACTCATCCGGGTCCGCATTGTAATCACCCAAAATGAACACAGATTCGATCCCTTGCTCGTCGATAATCGTACTCACTGCGCTCAAACAGTCTATAAATTGAGGCATGTTATCTGTCGAATCTGTTGGTAAATAAACACTAATAACTATTAAGGGTCTATCGCACGTTTCGATTTTAATAGAACAAATCCGATCACTATCACATTGTATCACCGATACCCGTTGGAATGCACTATGGCGCCACAACAAGGCTACACCTCCATAAGGTCCACCCCGTCGGATCCCCGCACTCGTATCTACGGCACTTGTAGCAGTACATCCAAAACCGCTGTCGATGGTGCTCATGTACGGAATATCGTGCGGCATAAGCCAAGTTTCCTGCAGGCAAATTACGTCACACGCTCTGCATAGTCGTCTCACTTCATCCACCGAGCGTTTAATGTTTTTGCAATTAAACTAAAAACTACTACCTAAATAGAATCATTATAAACCGAATAATCATATTTCTAATAAGAAAACATTACTTACGCGAATAAATCAGAGTATTTCACTCAAAATGCACGCACTATAGACCTGACGCTGACTGACGTACTCTCCAAACATTACCAACTGTCAATGCCGTGATAAAAATATTTAACCACAGATATTATAAAGTTATGCTTCAAATAAGAATTACAATGCCTACCCTTGTGGTTATTTTAAATTCTATTCTTTCTACTTGTCCATCCAAAGGTTGCCTGTAAGAAATCACTTTTTAGTGATAAGGCCGCCATTTGTACATGTTTAACTTGAATATTTTGTTATATATGTTGTATTGGTGTACAAATAAAGTTTTATTCTATTCTATTCTATTCTATTCTACAATATACAAAATAAACTTAATTATAGACTAAAAATATTTACATTACAAAATATCGTTTAAAAAATCCTCCGCGTCATTGCCGACTGGGAAGGTTCCCAGAATGCTGGCTGTGTTGCCACGTTGGATGGCCATACTTATTCTTTGGGCCAGAAAATAGCCAGCCTTCTGGTCCTGAGAAGCATCGATTAGGCGTTTAGCAATGTCTCTATAAAGGCGGCGAGCACTCGGACCCCATGACCCCAGTGTCTCAACCCCAAACGGCTCAAATATGTAAGCACCTGCTAGGTTAGCATATTTACGCCGTTTAAGGCCTTCAGCCGATGCAGCAGCAGCGCCGGCACATCCAGATGTGCTTGGAAGGTGTGAAGGTGCTAAGGTGTCAACGCATGTGGCGTCCCACACCAAAGGCCTTCCCATCTTCCACGGTAGCAACGACATACCGTCCGGACTCTTTCCATCGCTTCGTGCTAAACCATTTGGTTCACGTACGGCCGGAAGACCTGCGGTGGAAAGAGCCCTACGAATTATGTCGTTTAGAATAGCGTGCCGAGGTATACGACCTGCGCTTCTGCTACAAGAAAGGCCATGGTGTCCCAGATTATCGACGGCTACTCCAATGCAATGATACGGGGATACACAAGGTGTACCCAGCCGAAGAAAAGTGGCACTGCGGAAGGTTGTGTCGTCCAACGTTGTACCGATATTGGGCGATGGGAGCGCCTGGATCCATAACCCTGACTCCCATTCTCCAACAGCTAGTAGGCGTGCACGCTCTGAAATATTGACAGAAGTGTCAATTAGTGTATTAATTCTCAATTTACAGAGCGGTGAATCCCACAGTCGCTGTGAGCCTAGGCGTGAGGGCAGGTCAGTGTCGGGGCAAGACATCCTCCAAGCATTTATGGCATCGGTCTTGCATCGCACCTCGGAATCAATCAGTGTATTTGACAAAATTTTCCTGACTAATTCTTCGGTGCTATGGACCGACGACAGAAATGCTGGCAGACTGACATCTGTGACTCCACGAATACCTAGCCCGCCCAAGTGAACTGGAAGAGACGCTTGGACCCAGACCCGGTCATTAATATTTACATTTAAAATTTTACACAAAGTATTTTGTATTAAGTTGTCTAGTCTGCCCAAAATTTCTAAATTTTTCCAAAATTGTCCTGAACGGAGGGCATGTGTAAATTTGGGTACGAAAAGACAAAAACGAAGAATAGTGAAAGCTGAATGAATACTGATATTACATAGACTATCAATAACAATGCTTTAAATGGCAAGGAAATGTTATAGAGAACGTATGTTATCGAACTTCTCCATACAAAAGTAGAACGTAAATACATTAAAATAAGGTAACGCAGCCCTCAGACATAGCTAATGCTTTCAACGATTACTTTATCGGCAAAGTGTCCCCCATTCAAGGTGCTGGAAAGAAAGTAACATCTCTCATACAATCTTCTCTAAAGTCAATGTTTCTTGCACCCAGTACACCGCAAACAATTTTCCTAATAATAAGAAACTTAAAAAACACTCACAGCGTAGGATACGATGGTATTTGTACTAAAATAATCAAAGCAGTAAATGAACATATATGTTATCACCTCAGCCATATTATCAATTTATGTATAAGTACGGGTATATTTCCAGCAGCACTCAAAATAAGTATCATAAAGCCTATCTATAAAAAGGGAGACTCACAGTTAATGGATAATTATAGACCTATTGCTTTGCTACCAATATTCTCAAAGATATTTGAAAATTTTTTATATAATGCAATAAATACTTTTTTTGAAAAAGAAAACTTATTATGTAGTGAACAGAAGGGGTTTCGTCAGAATAAAACTATAAACATGGCAATCTATGACTTTTATAAAAATGTTATTACCTATGTCGACAAAAAAACACCTGTTTGTGCTATATACTGTGATATGTCCAGTGCTTTTGATTATGTGGACCACAAAATACTTTTAAAGAAACTGGATATTTACGGAATAAGAGGAAATGTTCAGAATTTGATTCAGTCTTATCTAGAGAACCGTCAACAAATGACGGCTATTACAAGAGTGAATAATAATACTCAGTTAGAAGAAATGCATACTTCCAAGGCCCAGTATGTATCATATGGTGTCCCTCAGGGTAGCGTCCTTGGGCCACTTTTGTTTATTATATATATCAATGACTTACCAAAATGCACTATACACAAAATGACTTTATTCGCTGACGATAGTACCATAACCATACCTTGTAAAGACATTGATGATTATAACTCTGACATTAACGAATCACTGACATCGATAGTTTCATGGTTGAATAATAACAATTTGAAAATTAATCTATTAAAGACAAATATAATGCATTTTGGACAAAGGCACCAGAACCGATTAAATGTGAACCTGATGCATGACCAGGTGCAAATAGAAGAGTCTATGACTGCGCGGTTTCTGGGGTTGACATTAGATAGTAAGTTGAAATTTAAGGAACACATTGACATACTTTGTAAAAAAATTAGTAGCTTATCTTACGCTCTCTATAAACTTGCACCTATTATTAACAAAGTAGCTTTACTGTCAGCATACCATGGTTTAGTGGAGTCAGTACTTCGATATGGTGTAATTTTTTGGGGTAATGCAACTAACAATGACATGGTCTTTAAAATGCAAAAGCGTTGCATCCGTGCCATGTTTGGTATTGAGAGCACTGAGAGTTGTGTGCCATTTTTTAAAGAGCACAATATTCTGACACTCCCCGGCATATACATACTAGAGGTAGCACTGTTTACCAGGTATAACCCACACCTGTTTCCAAGATTAATGGACAAAGTCGTGCGTAATCGTCGCGATAATAACAGGCTATGTGTCCATCCTGCTAAGACTGCCCTATTACATAAAAGTGTAATATGCATGGCTCCATTAATCTACAACAAAATTCCCAAAAATATAAAAAATTTGAACAACAATCGTTTTAAGTGGGCGCTCAAAAGATTGTTGACTGAGAAGTGCTACTATAGTATTAAGGATTTTCTCGAGGATATGACCCTGTAGGATTGACTTTTGTTTGTAACTGGATGACTGATGTATGATATAGATGTGATGACTTGAAGTTAAATAATAATTTGTACACCACTCAATGGTAAAACATGTTGTGTCCAATCGAAGTTTAAGACCTATATAATAAGCACTTGACTATGTATATTATATGTACACATGTTTTTGCAAATAAATATTATCTTATCTTATCTTATCTTATCTTATCTAAGGTCTAAAGTAGCCTGGGGAGGTGCGACAACCGGTTGTCGCTTGGGGTTTGACGGAACGGCGCGCCATAGTATATGCCGAGACAACCGATTGTCGGTTGGGGAAAAACAGGCAAATCCCTAAAAAGATACATTTTGACTATGGGGAACGTGTTACTAGACCAGACATGGACCCAGATACTTTTTCCTTTGCCGAAGCTACATTTTTAAAAGATCTTCATAAGACCACAGCCGAACGCCAAGACATAGAAAGAAGAACAATTCTTCAAAGTGAATGTGGAGAATGGCTAGACCTGAGGCGAAATCTTTTGACTGCATCCAATTTTGGAAAAATTATTAAAAGAAAAAAACAAATACGTGCTTAAATTATGTAAAGAACATGTTGTACAACCTTAACATTGATCATGTTACTTCTATAAAACACGGAAGGAACAATGAAAAGCCTGCGCTAGAGCAATTATCACATTTACTAAATATAAACATTCGGCAATGTGGTCTTTTTATTGACGAAATACATCCGTTTTTAGGAGCAACACCTGATGGAATGACTGAAGATATGCTGATTGAAGTAAAATGCCCACTGGCACCATTTAAGGTTGGCATTGATGTTGCCATTCAAGATGGTAAAATGCATTTCTGGAAAGTCGATAAAAAAACCGGACTTATATGTCAACAAAAACTCTGACTGGTTTTACCAAGCACAAGGGTAGATGCATATTTGCATAAAAGAAAAGTGCCTACTAGTGGTGTGGTGCGGTGAAAACAAGTTTAAGACAGAGATGATTTTCAAGGATAAGTTAATAAGTATAAGTTGATAAGTTTTGGACTGAAAACAGGGAACCCAAATTATTATCTTTTTATTTTGATTGCCTATTACCGGAGCTGGTAGACCCACACCACACCAGAAATATGCCTATTCGTGACCCAGTTTATGTCATCAATAATATTAATGGAAAAGATAAAGAAAATGAAGACAGTAGTATAACGGAAAGTTTTGATCAAGCAAGCAAAGAAGGAAATAAAGAAGCGACTACTTTGAGAGAAGAGACTACTTTACATTTTGATGATTTTTGAAATAAAAGACTGTTTTTCTAAATTAGGTATTTATTATAATAAAAGAATAATGTATGTTAAGCTAACTAATCTGTTCGAAATTAAACTGAACGAAATATCTGTACCTAACTAAATTATTTATTTTTACATTAAATATATATATCGACGTAGGAAAGCATATTTGCTGTAAGTAGACAAAATACCTAAAGTGACATTTTACTACCATTAGAATCAGAAAAAAAAGCCGCTTCGAATGACCCGGGTCCTGTATCTCTAGGATGAAAAAAAAATTACATACGCCGTTGAAACCGCCCGTACTTATATTTTTTTTAGCAAGATTAAATGCTGTATGCAGACCATAATCTAGTCATTTTAGACATTTTGAACTTACAGCAAAAGAAAGACTGCATTTTTTTGCTTTACAAATACTTACTTCTTCCCATATAAAAACTTAACGCTACTTACAGCATTTCTGCGGCTTGTGATTTTTACATTCGCTAAAAGTTTAGTTTATTTTTACATTTAGAAACCTAAAATACAAATATTAAGCAACGAACTATACCATCAAGGCAATTTAATTCCTTCGAAATTGAACAACAATAAAATAAAATCACAGACCGATGAATCTAATAATTTTTCGCAAAATAATTGCAAAACGACACCACGACATACAAGGAATTTGGAAGAGGACATGACTAGTAGCAAAGAATTGACTCCAACTTTTCGAAACCCAGAAAAATACATGACTGCAACCGACCACATACTAAGACAAATTCATCAAGCTTCGGGCTTGACGGAAATCCCAACAGACTTGCATATTAATAAAGATTGTGAAATCATCCACGAAACAAGTATTACAAAACATGCTAAATTAGATTTTACTGTAACCATTGAGAATACCAGCTACCGAGAAGAGAGCTATGATCGAAAGCAACGTAAAATTGATGGCCCCTAAAAGTCTACCCTCCGGTCTTAGAGCATGTGCAGCAATAGAGAGCCACGTGCAAACGCAACTTGTCTTGGATGTCCATCCCAACAAAAATATAATGACTTAAAAGAAATGTGAATGATTCGCGATAGCATAATTTTAATATCATTGGTTTGTTTACTTTTCCTTAAATATGGTTTTGATTGGACACAATGTCTTCATGTTAAGTTTCAATTATAATTATATTTTGTTACATCTTTCGTTCTAAAATAAGGCAAATTGCCCCTAAGTTTTATGTTTTATCTCTTATATGTAAGAGAAAAATACTTTTTTTTCATTGTATTGTTGAAACGAAGTTCTGGCAGTATAATTAGAGTTTCAAATTTTGTTTCAACAATTTAAAAGACCATAATTTTTTTTTACCATTTACGACATTTTATTTCAACCAAACATTCAATATTCCAACCCATTTCGGTATTTTGAAGGCTAAGTCACTGAGTGACAAATTATGTAGATACTAAAAAGGTTCTCTTGACAGCGGAGGCGACTGTGTTGCTGCTTTTTATTCTGTGACTGTTATTGTTAATTCCGTCGCGTAATTTAAATATTGAATTGAAATATTACATACGAACATTATGAGTGTAAGTATTCCATTATATTATTATCAATATCAATCTCAATATTGCTGCTATATAATTGTAATTATGAGTTGAATTTGAATTTTAACATAACCATGACATGTGTATAATTTATAATTCTTATGTATAATGGAAGATATTGACTAAGTCTACTTAGTCCCATGTAACGTAATAGGGCCTATTGCCGTCACATAATACGTAAATGAAAATAAATAAACTGCATTTTACAGAAACGAGTGTCCTTTGCGCAGCGTCAGCTGCTATTTAACTATATGCAGGGTCACGAAGACCTTGCCCTAGGCAGGGTCCAGGGGCCTGACGCTGCGCGAGAAAAGAAGAAAATGCTTGAAGAACTAACGCAGCTGTTGAATGCCGTAGTCCCCGGGGCAACAAAAACCCCAGATAAATGGCTGAAAGTAAGTACATATTCCATTGAAATCATTATTGTATAACAGTGAATATGCAGCAAGTCTTGTTTATGTTTCAGTCTTGGCAGGATTGGAAGTGTGATGTCAAGGCAAAGTATACCAAACTAAAAAAAACACGAAATGGGACAGGTGGTGGACCCAGTGCAGCAGGCCTTACCCAACTGGAAGAAGGCCTGCTGCAGTTTTACGGGATTGAGATGGTGGAGGGATTAGCAGGGGTCGCTGATCCCCTGCAGGATTCTATACAGGTATTGTACATTTATTTCTGCCCGACCTCTTGCAAACACACTAGTTATGTAAAAACAGTAAAGTTATGTAGATCTAAAATAAACTATTACAAATTCTTATGAATGCCTTGGTGGTGCAGTGGTATCTGTATCTGTAAATATTACACAATACAGGAAGACCCAGTGGGCTTGAAATGGTCCGAGATGAAATTCTTAATCAATTTATGTATTAGCAATATCGGTGCTAGTGGGATGTAACATCATCCGGGCTGTTGGATTTAGGTTTGAACAACAGAGTGGTTATGGGTATTCTATAGTGCCCGATCACGATAGGCTTGCCATACATGTGGGACCAAAAAAGTACCAATGAAGTGTGGGTGTGTAATGTACCCTTCGGGAATAAAGGCGTGAGGTATATCTGTGTGAGCTTTAACAATTTGTATTACGAGAAAGTGTGAGTGATTTTTATTTTAATTAGGTACCCGAGGTTGCCGCTGCCAGTGCTGAAGTTGCCAGTGCCAGTGAATTGGAAGCATTTACATGTGAGGTGGGTGATGAGATAGAGGTGGAAACTGTACAAGAGCCTACCTCCTACCTGTGCCTCCCCAATACGGGTAATTGGGGAGGCAGAGGAAAAAAAAAACGTATGGCACTCGGAGACTGCCGCGGTTAAGCTATAGCATAGTTGCAAAAAAAAAAGAAAAAAGAAAATAATAATAATAGTAATAAAAAAAGAAAATTATATTAATAGTAATAAAAAAAAGAAAATAATAATAATAATAAAAATAACCTGGCAACACCACTACCAAGAGCCGTCAAATTTTTTCATCCTATTGTATAAATAATTTTCTAAAGTATTTACAGTTACATTACAATAAACAAGAAGAATAGTTAAAAAGTTTCCAAATAATTTGAAAAACCATGAAAAACTTACAGGAAGATCTTTACGATATAAACTACATTTTTTTGCTGAAAATGACGTCTGTCATATTGAAAACTGCATTTAAAATACAATAACAAACAATAAACTTGAAACATGATGACAAGAGCTCGTACCAGGGCACAAACTGCTCAATTACCAACCCCGGACTCGTCGCATAACTCCGCCTCACATTCGCCGGAAACCGTGGCTGCTGGTGAGGTGTCGAGCTCAAGTAGCGACGAGTATTTCTCTCCACCGACGTCGCCTCCACCTGTACGTCGGCAGGGGAGAGGCCGGCCACCGACCTGCTTGGGACCCCGACGCCCTCCGGATTCGATTAGGGACCCCGCTGCCGGTGGTAATGTGCACCGCATGCGATGGACTTCTTCCATGAACGAGAACGTCATGCGGGCATATTATGCGGCTACAGAGGGAGGAATTAATCTCACTGCGTATCGCGTACGAATGCTGTCTCTGTTTCAGGTGCTCGAACCAACTGTTAACGTTTCAACGCAACGTCTATCGGATCAAGTGCGGGTTATACAACGTGGTCATATGTTGGATGATGCCGTGCTTGAGAGGCTTCGCTCAGATTTGCAGGGTAATCCTGGTATCACAATACCTACATCATCAGATACACATGTTCCTACTGTTCACACACAATGTCCCACTGATGATGATTTATTGGATACCAGGGTTACAGATGTAAGTACTCATTGCAATGTACAATTAGGGAGCGCTTTGGAATGTGCACTGAGGGAATATCGAAACGTAACACCTAACGAAAGACCTCGTCTACCACGTTTGCCTACGCATAAGAAAAATATAGCCCTAATGTGTGCCCTGGATTCACTACTGTCAGACTATTTTAACAGTAGTGAAAATCTCGGTGATACACATTCGATTCTGTACTGTGGGGCTGTTGCGGCATGTCGAGTAGCAAATATTGAGCTTTTATCAAATGATAAAGTTACTCGACCGAAATCTGTTACACCAGCCTGGCAGTATAGGATTGAACGTCGTATTGCCGAGACCAGGGTACTCATTGGGAAACTGATTTGCTTCAGGTCGGGCAATACTCGCCCTAGAGTGATGCGCTTTGTGAACCGGGCATTCTTGGGGACTAATATTAGATCCCAAGAATTTGCTTTTCGGGTCACAGAGCGCATTGACTACCTGAAGCAGAAAGTATATGCGTGGGCAAATCGTATAAAAAGATATAAAAAAAGAGTGGACCGGTATTCCCAAAACTGCATGTTCCAAAGAGATGAGAGATGGGTCTACAGAGATTGGGAGCGATCTGATTCAAGTGTGATTGACGGGCGCCGGCCAGATGATGATGCCACCATTGCATTCTGGAGTGGCATCTGTCAGCCACACAGAGAATGGTTGGATGCGGGATGTTAATCGTCTGTGTGAACCGATACAAACTATGGAACCATTAAAATTCATAGATAGTGATGTCACCAACGCAGTCCGCCTGTTACCGAACTGGAAATCAGCAGGTCCAGACGGACTGCACAATTTTTGGATAAAATGGTTCCGAAGTTCACACGGGCGGTTGGCAGCTCAATTCCAATCATGTTTGGAATCAGGATCGCTTCCCGATATTCTAACTACTGGTGTGACCCATCTCTTATACAAATCTGGTAGTGCCATAGAGCCTAAAAATTATAGACCAATTACATGCCTACCAACTGTCTATAAGCTTCTCACATCTATTTTGAGACAAAAAATAACGCGCCACATAACTGACAACAACATCATGTCAATCTCTCAAAATGGATGTAGAAGTGGGGCTCGTGGCACTAAAGAGCTCCTAATTATGGATATGGTTATTAGCCAACAGGTACGCCGTTATCGCAAGGATCTGGCGACATGCTGGATAGATTACAAGAAGGCCTATGACTCTGTGCCTCATTCATGGCTTAGGAGGGTGCTGGAGTTGTATAAGATTGATGCAACTCTATGTACCTTCTTAGGGGCATGCATGGGGCAATGGAAGACCGTCTTGTGCTATTCAGGATGCCGACAGAATTGTGGTAATGGTGGACCGATAAAGATCGAGCGTGGTATATTTCAGGGCGATAGTCTGAGTCCGTTATGGTTTTGTCTGGCCCTGAATCCTCTCAGCGCTTTGCTGGAGAATTCAGGTCTAGGGTACCGGTTGCGGAAAGATGGCCAGGTTTTATCTCACCTTCTTTACATGGATGATTTAAAATTACTTGCCCCAAACAGTCACCAACTGATGGAATTACTAAAGGTAACGGAAACCTTTAGTAATTCTATCAGAATGGAATTTGGCGTAGACAAGTGTGCGAGCATGCATGTGTAGAAAGGTGGGATAGTGGATTCCGAAAGAATACAACTTTTGGATTCCACCCAACTTAGGTCCCTTTCGGCAACCGATACTTATAAATACCTGGGTATGTCACAAGCGTTAGGCTTGTGAACTTGACGCCCTGGATCGAAAAGTCCGTACGCTACTCACTACATACCGAATGCATCATCCGTGTTCATCTGTAATGAGGTTGTACATACCACGGAAGTGTGGGGGCCGAGGCTTTCTTAATGCTAAGACCCTTCACAACCGTGAGGTGTGCAATCTCAGGGAATACTTCCTGCGGGTGGACGAGGATTTGCATCGTGATGTTGTCGCAGTAGACAACGGATTGACCCCGCTCGGTTTGGCTAAAGAGAACTGGCGCAAACCTGTTATACTAAGTTATACAAAGAAAAAAAAATTTACTCGATCCGAACCATGCAAGATATCGAAAAGGTAAAATCATCCCATGCAAAATGTAAGTAATTGATTTTATTCATTTATCCTTATGCAAAATAAACTTTAACAAGTATAGTTGATATATCTACCTACTTAAATTAAATTGTTAATGGATACAAGTGACTCAACAGATTCCAGTATTAATGAACTAGATTGTGTAACTTGGGATGATTTTGCTCGTAATATCCAAACACCTCTAAATAGCTTGTTCATTTTTCATGTTAACATTAATTCAATAAAAAAATATTTCTGTCAAATGGAGATGATGGTTTTGAATAGTGTTCATACTGTGCACTTAGTGTTGGTAACTGAAGCTAACATTAAAGAGGAACTTGTACACATGTATCACCTGCCCGGCTATCAATTATATTACGAGTTAAGATCACAGCGGAAAGGTGGCGGTGTATTACTGTATGTACACAACTCATTGTGTTTTAATAGAAGACACTGTCAAACTGTCATGGAATTTGAATATATTACCGGTGATTTAATAATCGGCGCTGAGTGCACGATAGGAATAAGCGTCATTTATAGACCACCAGATACCTCAAAGCAGCATTTCATAAGGGAACTATATTCCTTACTATCGAACTATCCTGTCTGCCAGGAGCATGTACTTATGGGAGACATGAACATTAACATAAAAAACCGTGAATCGATCACTAAACGATACCTAAATTCGCTAAGCAGTCTCGGCTTTATTAGTTATGTTAATTCATATACGCGTATCAAAGCTAAAGGCGATATTATAACTAAGTCATGTATTGATCACGTGCTCGTCCGAAACGTATGTCCGTATAGCTATACAGCGGCAGTGGTAAGGAACGGCCCAGCTGATCACTACATAACCGGTTGTGCGATAGCAGGCGCGCTAAGCGCAAACAATATTCACTCTCAACTGCAATTTAAAACCTTAATGAATGAACAAAGAGTGCATAGTGAACTGGGTGACGTTGACTGGTCAATACCATTACAGTACAGCTGCCCTAACGAGATTGTAAATTATGTTTATAACAAATTCACCGACGTATATAATACGAGTATGTATTCCCGTAAAATAAGTAACAGCAAAAGAAAAGAGTGTACCTGGGTTAATGACCGGCTAAAGTATATGTGTAAAAAGCGTGATGAACTGTATATGATACGGTTGAAAGATAAATACAATGTAGAAAAAAGATTGTTGTATAATAGGTATAGAAATAAAACAAACAAATATACACAATTTTTAAAAAATAAGAAAATCATGACAGAAGTTTCCCAAAATGTTGGTAATACAAGGAAGATATGGAGTATAATCAACAGCCTTACGGGTAAAACTGAGCAGTGTATTGATAACTTATTATTAAAAAAGTTTAAAATGGGTGCATTAACTTTGTCGAACAAATTTGCAATGGAGTTCGATAATAGCACAAAAATTATTAGTAAAAACTGTTCCTTACACTGTCTAAACCCAACATCGTACCTCATATGCCCAGATAGGTCAAAAAGGGTCAAGTGGGCGAATGAGGAAACGGTTGAAAAAATTATTAAAAGTATAAATGTAAAAAAGAGCCCGGGATATGACGGCATACGAGCCAAAGATATAATTTCCTTATCTGAAAAATTGGTACCTGTCATGACCCACCTTATTAACTGTAGTTCAAAAACTGCCATATATCCCGACCTCTTGAAAGTAGGGGTGATTAGACCAATATATAAAAAAGGCAAACAGGATGATTTTAACAATTATCGGCCCATCACTATTTTATCATGCATTGATAAAATTATGGAAAGATATTTGGGTAACGAGATCAGTGACTTTATGTATTCTAATAACATTATTAATGACAATCAGTTCGGGTTTCAGAAGAACAAAAGCACAACTCAACTTCTATGTAAATTCACTAACGAGGTTAACGCTCACTTAGATGGAAAAAGGCATGTATTGGCATTATTTATTGATTTTAGCAAGGCTTTTGATATGCTCCAAAATGACATCCTGTTTGATAGGTTATCGCGAAGTGGGATACAGGGTCCCCTTTTGGATCTCTTGAAAAATTATCACCATAACAGATTTACGACCGTAAAAATAAAAAATGAATTTAGTACCCTTGTAATGACCACTAAAGGTACGGCCCAGGGTTCTATAATAGGACCCACTAAATATCTATTATATGTCAACGATATGTCCAATGTGATTCGGGGGGGTTCTGTATACCAGTTCGCGGACGACACATGCCTACTTGTTGCCAGCAAAGATATCCAAGAAGCCCAAAAACTTCTGCAGCACGACTTCAACCAGCTGTGCAAGTGGGCGCATGATGTAGGCTTAGTAATAAACGCACAGAAGACAAAAATAGTTCACATACACTCCTCACATAATAAAACGTTGACTAAACCCGAAATTGTAGCACATAATCACGACTGTATGCACAGGTCTTTGTATAGTGGTTGCAAGTGCCCGACACTAGAGGTTGTGGCACAACATATGTACATCGGACTCATGATTGACACCCGGTTCTGCTGGAGACAGCATATAGATAATGTGTGTAACAAACTAAGATCTATATTAAGCAAGCTCAGTGTATTAAAATTCAAATTACCATTTCAAGTACTACGGATGTTATACATGGCTTTGGCAGACTCGGTTGTCGGCTATGGGTTGAGTAGCTATGGTAGGACTTATAAAACATACCTAAATGATATATATAACCTACAATTGCGCTTGCTAAAGGTGATTGTACCAAAGCATATTAAAGAAAAATATACTAACAATGATTGCGAAATATTCAAGTACTGTAATGTTATGAGTGTTTTTGATAAAATTAAATTTAGTATCCTCACTGAAACTAGTGTACCAGAGAGACTGGTTGAGAGGACGAGACCTGAGTACATGAGATCAATTATACACAAAAATAAATACATACTACCTAAAACTCAAAATGTGTATGGAGAAAGAGTTGATGACTACTTGGTTCCTGTCTTTTTAAACGGGCTACCTGACGACCTACAGAATCTTTATAGAAGCACTCATAAATCATTTAAATGTAAACTAAAACTGCACTTTCTTCCAAAATGTCATAATGAGAGAAGATATAACAATTAACACATATACCAATAACCGTAGTTAACTACATTATCGACAGTTTTCTAATGTATAGTTAAACTAATTTATATATAATTTCTAAAAAATAATTTAGTTTATTAATTGCGGCTCCCTATACTCAGATAGACCCTGCGAGGTCTTCGTAGTGTGGGATATTGTAATGTATAGATTGTATTTTACGTATATTGGAAAAATAAATAAATAAATAAAATAAATAAAGTACCAATGACCGCATGGATATATGGAAGAGTAAAGAGTTACATGGGCGTTTCTATCAGGCCCTACATGGACCTGATATTGATTTTAAATAGAAAGAAAGAAATAATTTATTACTCCACAATAAACATGGTAAAAAAAAATAGACAACATATGGCAAATAAACACTAAAAAAAAAAAAAAAAGAAATTATAAATACTAAAATAAACAACAGTGAAGTGGAATAAACGGCCGTCTCTCAGCGTAATGCTGTCTGCGTAGTGCAAGGCAGACAGCGCTGATATTCAGAGACGGCCGGGTGGTGTTATTGTAAAAAAGAATTGAATGTCAAGTGAACATAGGTACAATACGTTATACACGAGAACATTAAACAAAAGAAAAAGCAACAAAATATAAAATAACAAATCATGAACATTCTACAGGTATTGATAGATAATTATATACAACTTTACTTATTTAATACATAAACATATAAATATTGATTTACACCCACAAACAAAGTAACGACGTAAAAAACATAAAAATAAAAAAAATAAAAATAATAAACAATATGCGAAGTGTAGTTTCTCGCATAGTCGCATGTTGTGTACTGATGGCAGTGTCGTGTGAAAATCGTTTGTGTAATCTTATCTACCTAGCATCATCCACCACTACCGAGCGACGCCGACGCGCAGGCAACATAAATAGGTAAGTTTAAAAATGTGTTTACTTTATGTCTAAACTGGATTTAACTGCTTCACCATATATAAATTCTTGAGTCGGCGTACAAAAGTTAATTTCGTTTTCAGACTGCGTATTGGTGGGGATAGGACATTCCAGCAGTGCGTCGCGGCATGCCTGAAACAGCCCCTGAAAGCAGCTGTCCTGTACCTAGGCAAGGACAGAGGGGGCACCTTTGATCTTCTGCTGAACCGCTGTTTATCATGTCTCCAGCTAAGTTTGTTGTAGAGGTAAGCGGGTTTCTGTGAAGTCACCACCCCAAACAACAAACTGGCCAGGTGGATATTTCTCCTCGCTGCCATCTTAAGGATCTTGAGACTATTTTTTATTTTTTTGTATTTATTTGGGTAAACAAACAACATCACAATAAAGAATTTCTTACAGTCTACATATTACATCAATATAAATGATTGTGACATCCACACCGTTTACCACATATAAAATATTTAAGGCTAAGAGTTTAGTGTCCAACAAAATAGCAATACATTCAGCAATAACACTATAGATATGTGATGTACCAAACCAATTTTATAAAATTATGTATATAAAATAAAATATTGTACGCATTATTCACATATGACAACGAACTAAAATATGAAACGGAGATCAATGTGCATCACGTAGTCCCTCAATAACCAAATTTCTATAAGCGCCGACGTTTACCCCAAACATATCAATATGCCCAAAATTAACATTATAAGACTCCATCAGATGATACAAAGGTGCCCGTTTGCCCGCATTAGTGCGGATTCTATGAGTAGCAAAAAACGGATATGTACGACAGCTCCGAACATGCAGGTTGCGAGGTACACAATAATTAATAGCGTTTACAATGTCAATACAGTCGTACCTATTGTGGCAAATATCGTATAAAAACATGGCTTGTATCTGCAGTCTTCTGGCTTTCAAGTCCAGCAGATGATATCTTTCTAGCAGGTTTGTATAGGATTCATGATATGTATGATAACACCTGTACTGCACACATCGCAAGAACTTTCGTTGTACCCTTTCTAATCTATCAGAATACGTTGAATAAAGTGGATCCCAGATACAAGTTGCGTATTCTAATTGCGAGCGAATTAGAGTCTTATAGAGATACAGATATGTCTGAGGTCGCCTGAAATCGTTGCCGGCTCTCAATACAAATCCATACATTTTGAATGCTTTA
Organism: Nudaria mundana; assembly: GCA_963556515.1. NCBI lineage: Eukaryota > Metazoa > Arthropoda > Insecta > Lepidoptera > Erebidae > Nudaria > Nudaria mundana. The sequence continues at coordinate 10,221,614 of OY748309.1, forward strand.
CTACAGATACTATCAATGTGCACATCCAGGGTCAACTTACTATCCAAAGTCACGCCAAAGTCACGGACTGTCTCTACTCTGTCAAGATAATGGCCACTAATTGAGTAATTATATATATTAACATGTAGTTTCTTAGTAAATGTGATAGCTTTACATTTGTTTAGGCTAAGCTGTATGTTGTTAACATTACAGTAGTGAGTGAATCTACGGAGGTCTTCTTGAAATTCAATTTGGTGAGAAGGGTCGCCTATAGTTCTATAAATTTTTAGGTTATCAGCGTATAATAAAAATTTTGTATGTTGAAAGCAAGTATGAATATCATTAATGAATATTACGAAAAGGAGAGGACCGAGTATAGATCCCTGGGGTACACCTGACGTTGCGACCACCATGTTCGATTCGTACCCATTAGTGACCACCCTTTGAGTTCTATTAGTAACATAAGACTTGAACCACCTCCAAAGACTGCCACGAATACCATTGAAGGCGATTTTCTCCAGTAATATTTTGTGATCCACTCGATCAAACGCCTTACGGAAGTCCGTATATACACTATCCGTTTGTATGTTGTTATCTAGGTTTTCAAATAGTTCAGAAACATAAACAGTCAGGTTAGTGACAGTGGATCGCCTACTAACAAAACCATGTTGTTGAGGTAGTATGGAGTGATGGAATAGTGGATAAATGTTATTATGAGACTATTTAGATATGGAGTTACATGGCTACGTCTAGGGATATTCGTGCAGTAGCGGCAGCAAGCATTCTGGACCCGCTGGATCAGGTTCTTTGTCCTATTAAGCAGACAAGGGCCATAAACGGTGTCGCAGTAGTTAAACTTTGACAATACAAGGCTTTCAACCAGAAGTTTTCTTACTGGCTCACTTAAAAACTGACGGATGTTATATAGAACCTTTAACCTATAGAAGCAGTTACTTACTAATTTGCTTATATGTGCCTCGAAGCGTAACTCTGAATCCATGATAAGTCCCAGGTTTGTTGCAGTATCAACCCTCTCTATTCTCTCACCCAGAATAGTAATGATTGGGTCCATTTCTTTTATTGACTTAACCTGGTTTTTTGAGCCCAGGACCATGAATTTTGACTTGGATGGGTTCAGCGTCAATGAGTTCTGCCCCGCCCATGTCACCACACTGGCCAAGTCCTTGTTTATACCTGCTAACGCAGCTGCTGCGTCAGAGGGCTTGAACGACTTATAGAGCTGGGTATCATCTGCATAAATGTAGTATTTGCAGTTCCTGATAGAATGGACAATGTCTGCACTATACAAAACATACAGGAGAGGCCCCAAAATGGATCCCTGCGGCACACCTTTGGACACCGGGCAGGGAAGGGAGGAAATCCGGGTACCATCCTCCCTCTGTATCTCCACACACTGCGTTCTATTGAATAGGTAGCTGTGGAACCACTCCACCGTTTCCCTGCTAAATCCGTAGTAGGACATTTTTGACAGTAGGAGTGTACAGTCAATAGTGTCAAATGCGCGAGAAAAATCCAGGAGTACCAGGATAGACCCCTCCCCATCATCCCTTGCCTCAAGGATGTTGCCCAGTACATCAATCAATGCCGTGGCCGTGCTCCGGCCCTTACGGAAGCCTGACTGCAACTCAGGCAGCAGATTGTTGGTCTCCAGGTACTCCGACAGCTGCGTGTGAACCACTCTTTCTAAAACCTTGGATAAACATGGTAAAATGCTTATCGGTCTCAAGTCCTTGCAGTGCTGTGGATTAGTTACCTTTGATATGGGTCGAACAATTGCGCAACGCCACTGATCGGGGAACCTGTGAGATACAATGGAGGTGTTGACAATGTCGGTCACGGCCTGCAAAGCCGACGGAAGTACCATGGAGAGCATCCCCTGGCCGATCTCATCAACGCCCAGCGCATTTGTACTGATGCTGTTAATTATTCTACGCACCTCCTCCTTACTCACAGTCCTTAGACTAAACTGTTTCGTAGTGCACTTATTATACTCAAAAAATGTCAGCTGCGAGATTGATAATGTTGATTGCACTGGCACACTCAAAAAAGCCTTGTTGACGGCATCGGCATCATCAAAATAGGATGGCAGTAGTCTGTCCTTGTGATCTGGTATGATGTCAGTCTTTAGGTTTTGCCACAATACTTTAGGTTCTTTAATCTGTGAGTTTATCTTGTCTTTAAAGTAAGCCGACTTTTCATTACGTAAGGATCTGTCTGCCAAGTGTTTGAAATCTTTATAGTACTTGCGGTGCCGCTCCAATCCAGTTCTATGATACCTTGCTCCAGCCCGGTCCCGCAGTCGAAACAACAAACGGATGTTGTCTGTGATCCACGGTGTAGGAGGTGCTCGAAACGTCTTTGTTTTTATTGGTGCATGAAGGTCAAAAAGATACAACATGTACGAATTAAAGGATAAAACCATGGCATTTACATCCTGCCCTCCACCAGCCATCATCCATCGGAGACTATGCATATCCTCCTCAAAACGTTCCACCAGTATATCGCTCAAAGGTCTATAAGTGACTGTTCTTGGTATGGGCTTAGATTTCTTTAGCACTGTGTCACAGACCACAACCGCATAAGACATCTATCAGTGTGGCTGAGCTGTCTGTGAAATGAGTTGGCTTTTGGACCACCTGGACTAAACTCATGCAGGTGTGGAAGTCAGCAAGCTTCCGCACATCTCTATCTCCTACTTTCTGCATGTCTACAATGAGATCCCCCAACAGCATCACATGGTCATACGGGGCCAAGGCCACAATACTGTCGGTTAAACCGCCCAGAAACACATCCAAGTCAAGCCATGGAGGGCGATAGCCGGTACCCGCAAGCAACGTTTTACCCATGGTGTAAATCATCCGTATCCTGGCTACGATTCGGTAATCTATTTGGAGAAACCGAAGGGTTTGTCTTTGCAATTATGGACGAAGTTGTCATGACTAAGAATTACCGGAGATATATTCTGAAGGATGGTACGGTTGACATATGTCGGGCGTGCCACCTTCCTGGAGACTCCCTTAGACATATTGTCTCTGGTTGTTCTAGTTTGGCTAACGGCGAGTATTTGCATAGGCATAACCAAGTAGCTAGGATTGTCCATCAACAACTTGCTCTGAAGTACAAACTTGTGGATTCAGAAGTACCGTATTACAAGTATGTGCCCGACCCAGTTCTCGAAAATGATCGTATCACATTGTACTGGGACCGATCTATTATCACTGACAGGACTATTGTTGCAAATAGGCCTGATACAGTGTTAGTAGATCGGTTAACACCTACAGAGGCTCTCGTTAGACAGTTGGGTCAAGGGCTTGATGCAGAAAGCAGTGTTACTCGATACGGCACGCATCGTGAGGAGATTCTTCTCTCTGGAGCCCTAACCACCGGTAGCTTGGTCCTTGTACCCGATGCCGGTGGGTCACTATTTTTTATATTTTTAAATATATTTGTATTTTTTATAGATTTATTTAAAAATGTATTAAGTATTTAAGTTAAATAAAGGAAATAATAATAATAATAGGTGGCAACTCTGGACATCTGTACATACGTCATTTTCATCTATATATTTTTATCAAAAATATCTTGCCTCAATTCATAAAATTCACACAGAATTCAAAATAATATTACCAAAAAGTTCATATATATTATATTCCATAATTTATTACTAGAATCACAAGAATAACAAAGTCTATAAATATGAAGCGAAGCTTTGACAAACGTCAACCATCAAAAATCAATAATTATGTTCGAAAAAATTGTGGGGGAGGATCCTAGCAGGGTTCCGCGTGTAGAAATATAATGAGACACTTTTAAGGAACTTTATTGTTAATAATATTGGTTTACAATCGTACTGTCTAAAGTGAGTTCTTTTGAGCAACTGACATAGCATGCAAATTTTCTTAATGACATGATATAAATTAGAATATCATTCAAATAGCTGGTGCCAGTATATCATACTAATATTATGAGTACATAAGGTTTTATGCATTAATAAAACATTAAATACATAATCTCAATACGCCCCCTTAATGTGCATATTAAAATAAAAGGCATAAAACAAAACATATCCAAATTGAAATTATATCAAAGAACAACCTTAACAAAATAAACAATTAACTAAGCAACAATGCCTAGACTACTCATGCACTCGTAGTGCTTAGTTCTTGGCAAAGCCTTCGTTAATACATCCGCGAGCATCGAGTCTGTCGGTAAGTACTTCAACTCAATACTCTTATTGTTCTTTAATAGGTACAGTTCTGATAAAGTGATACCTGATATCTATATGTTTACTCCGAGAATGGTACATTGGATCACCAGCAAGACACAGCGCCCCTTGATAATCTACATGTAAGGTCAATTGTGCAAACTTACTTAACCCGATTTCAGTCAGCAAGCTATTAAGGTACATGCCTTCTTTCATCGAGGACGACAAGCTCACATACTCGGCTTCACACGTAGAAGTTGCCACAAACTTGTGTTTTTGTGATTTCCACGACACGCATCCGCCTCCTAACATGAAAACATAACCGGAGTAAGAACGCCTATCAATAATACACGCGCCCCAATAGCTATCTGAGTAACCTTTTAGTGAATTACCTGTTTTCGTGAACACAAGTCCATGCGTCTTTGTATGCTTTAAGTAACGTAGTACTCGTTTCGCAGCGTTCCAACATTGTTCAGTTGGACTATCAAGAAATTGGCTCAACTTGGCCACACTATTTGTAATATCAGGGGGCCTACCACCACGTCTTAAAGCAATATTACTATAATCTTACTTTGACTTTTGGTACCATGACCTCCTTAAAACAAGATTAAAACCATCATAAAACAATATTGTTTTCTTAGCAGTTTTGGTGACGTCACATCAAAAAGTTCGTTCAATTCGTACCATGACGGGACTTATGACAGCAAGCATTATTGTTTTTATGTCAAATTTAGCAATCATAAAAAAGTTGTTTCTCTCGAACGGCAACAATATTATTTTGTCAAATATTTAATAAAAAGTTATTGTAATATCATTTTAAAGTAAGTGAAACGCAATTATTTACACATAGTTATCTTCTGGATTGTAAATCTTGTGATATTGGTCTATTATAAATTTATTTCGTGTATGATCGTAGATGGCATTTGCATTTGGAATTTTCGAGTTCTTGGAACAAGATAACGCAGTGACCAATACATCCAGAAAGCAGCGACGATTACAACTTCGCGAACAATGTGATCCGTTTTTATTAGACGAAGCTGAATTTATAAAACGATATAGACTTAATAAAGAGCTGGCATATAATCTGTGTGATGAGTTAAGGCCGCTACTTCCAGCCCCTAAAAGAGCTACAGATTTATCTGTGAATACGAAGGTAAATACTCTACATATACCCTAAGTGATGTACTTAATATATTATAATGTTAATAAACCACTGTAAAGGTTCAAAGGGGCCTATCATGGCCAAGTAGTAACCAACTAGGAAAACTTGACACATTGCAAAGGTTAAGCAACATTTAGCCAGGCCGGTCATCACAGTTAGACTGAAATTACCGACCCCAACTGGGTTGAGAAAAAGCTCAGTGGTTGATGATGTAAGAATTATAACACAATTATGTTTTAGGTGTTTATAGCATTAGCATTTTATGCAACGGGCTCTTACCAACGCCCTATAGCCAACAACGAGGGTCATTTTGTAGCTCAGCAGACTGTGTCCTCTGCTATAGCACAGGTTACTGAATGCCTCAACTCATCACAGATGCGACAGAAGTACATCAAATTCCCAGTAAATGATCAAGAACGGAACAGAAACTCCTGTAGCAATGGGGGTACCGCAGGGTTCAATTTTGGGACCTTTTCTTTTTCTAGTATATATTAATGATCTCCCTCACCTCATAAGAGACGACCACGAGGTAGTTTTGTTTGCTGATGACACTTCTTTAATATTTAAAGTTAAACGTGGACAGCGCGAACTTGACGATGTAAACATTACCCTCTCTAGGATAGTCCACTGGTTTTGTGCTAATAATTTATTATTAAATGAAAATAAAACTAAATGTGTAAGATTCACCTTACCTAATGTAAGACTTGTTAAAACCAGTGTTAAGGTTAGGGATGATATAATAGAATTGGTCGATGACACTGTCTTTCTGGGCATAACGTTAGACTCCAAATTGCAATGGGGGCCTCATATCGGGAAAATTTCGGCCAGGCTTAGTTCAGCAGCCTATGCTGTCAAAAAGATCCGACAACTTACAGACATTAAAACGGCGCGTCTTGTCTACTTCAGCTACTTCCACAGTATCATGACATATGGCATACTACTGTGGGGTAACGCTGCCGATATTGAATGCATCTTTGTGTTGCAGAAGAGGGCTATCAGGACTATCTATGGAATGGGGTCTCGGGAGTCATTAAGAGATAAGTTTAAGCATATTAACATCCTTACAGTGTATTCACAGTATATTTATGAAATTTTATTGTATACCCACAAGAACAAAAGTAAATTTGTGAAAAATAGTGATAATCATAATCTAAACTTAAGAAATAAGGATAAACTGGCTGTTCCTAAATTTAGGCTTCATAAAGTGAGTAATTCTTTTGCGGGGAACTTTATTCGAATGTACAATACATTGCCAACCGAAATAGCAAATTTATCTGTCAATAAATTTAAAAAACTAATAAAAAGTAAATTGTGCCATAAAGCTTATTATAGTATTAATGATTTCTTAGATGACAAGGCGTCCTGGTTGTAACAACGTAACGAATTGCTCCTTTCTAAATAACTCTGTATTAGATTTAAGATGAAATATTTTGAAAAAAGCCGAGCTGAGTTTCTTGAGGGCTCTTCTCAGTCTCGTTGCATTTTGGAACCCTCGGTAGAGTCACACCAACTTCTGACGAATCTAAATAATTTTCTGAAAATTTCAAAGATAATAAACGTTATTTTATTTTATTTTATTTTATTTTACACTATAAAAGCTGGGTATGGACTTGTGGATTATTTTACTATTGATTATTAAAAAAGAATCCTTAGGGACCATGTCAGCCTCACTTGCAAGTGGTACACCTGCCGATCGACAGACAAGGCTCTGACAAATATTAATGCTAGTGATAAGCAGCAATAGACTCGCCACATAGGACCAAGAAAAGTTACTAGTGATTAGTGTGTCACATGCCTCTGCCTACCCCTTTGAGGAAACAGGCGTGATTTTATGTATGTATGTTGGTTAACAAACATGCATCTTTACAAACATTTCTCAGACTGACTTTGCTGACTGAGATTCTATTTAGAGGTATGTAACATAATTCCTGGCTGCTGGAATTTGGTTTGATTTACAGAGTGGTTATAGACTTTATATAGTACCTGGCAATATGCTTGCCCTCTACTATGTGGGACTAAAAAATTACTAGCAAGTAAGTAAGCGTAATGCACCTGTGCCAACATCTTTGTAATGTAACACCTATGTCTGTCTGAAAAACTTTCACATTAGTGATATTGGTATAGTATAGGAATAGGATTAAGATTATTTTTACATTTTAACTGTTTCAGTTTTTACAATAAGTTTGGTATTCCTGGGATTTTGGGTTGTATTGATTGTTCCCAAATAGCAATAGTACGCCCAGTACAACACGAGGAGCGTTACTTCTGTCGCAAACATTACCATTCCTTGAATGTTCAGTTGGTGAGTGGATTATTTTTAATACAAAACAGCAGGAGACAAAAGTAGAGTAAATTTTAACCATATGAATATTTTTTATTATTTACTAACTAATAGGTATTACCTTATTTTGATCTAGACACAAATTAAATACAATATTCTTCAACTAAATAGATATGTACACATTTCTTACATCTTTATATTTCTTTTCAGATTTGTGATATGGATATGCAGATTTTAAGTGTTGATGCAAGTTATGGTGGTGCTAATCATGACTCTTTTATATGGAACACACATCCTTTAAGAGCGCATTTGGAAGCTCTTAGTGAGATGCAAGAAATTTGGCTTCTTGGTACATTCATTTATATATGAGTATTAACTTGCTTTCCACTTTGTTAAAACAATTAAAAATTCTAATAATAATATTTTTTTTATCACTAGGAGACTCTGGTTATCCGTTAAGAAAGTTCATGATGACACCTATACTGGATGCGGCACCTGGTACACCTGAAGCACACTATACCAACTTGCATGTCCACACCAGAAACATTATTGAGCGCACAATTGGGCTTCTCAAAGCACGTTTTCGTTGTTTACTTGTCCACAGAGTGTTGCATTACTCCCCAGAAGTAGCGGGGTCTATTGTAAATGCTTGTGTAATCTTACACAACATTTGCAATAAGGCTAATTTACCTGTGCAACAATTAAATAATGAAGATATGGTTCGAGAAGTCCAATTACAGCCCCAAGAGAACTTAAGCGAACATTCGCATACTACCAACACCACTCTGCAGCATGGTGTAACTACAAGGAACTCTCTTGTGCAGCGGCTCTGGGAAAGGCGACATTTAACCTCCTGAAACAATAGGTTTAGAACTATAAATGATGCTGGTATTAAAGCTCTGTCAATAAAGTTATTTTTAATTTTATTTAAGTAATAGTTTCATTTTAAGGCCTACACTTACACTAACAACTTTGTACAGCATGTTAACTAGTCTGAACTCTCTGGCGCAGCAGATGTGGAATAGCCGACATTTAACCTCCTGGAACAAGTTTTAGAAATATAAATGTTGCTGGTATTAGTCTTAAAATTAAAATTCTTTGTAATGTTATTAAATAGGTAATAGTTTCATTTAAGGCAATTTACACTACTAACATTGTAAACTGTTATATTTTAAATGTATATAATATATTATGCTCCTCAGGTTGGATCTCCAAGACAGACTGACAGACATATCACGTCTATAGGAGTAGGCAGAGATGCATTAAACATCCACACTTTGCCAGTTATTTTGTCGGTCCCACGTTATAGGGGGCAAACCTAAGTACTTACATTTCGATCCTTGATGCAGTATGGTTTAATGCAGTTAACTGCTCGACTGCCTGCCCCACAGCTTCAGCCATTCTCATACAAGCCTCGGCTTGCCTTTCAGAGGCCTCGACATGTCTCACAGATGCCTCGGCCTGCATCTGTGAGTATTGCATTAAGGCACGTCTGGCAGCCTCCTGGGAAATCGGAGGCTGGCGCCTCCGACGTCTTCGTCGCGGCGTTATGTGTGCAGGTGCAGCATGTGGAGTAGGAGAGGGAGGTGCAGGATGTGGAGTATGAGGTGGAGGTGCAGGATGTGGAGTATGAGGTAGAGGTGCAGGATGTGGAGTAGGATGGGGAGGATTTGGGGGGGTGTTAACTTGTTGGTCTTGATAAAGGTCAGGTGGCTCAAGGAAGGGGATTTCTGAATGGACAGAATCAGGAATGGATGAGTCATTTTCTAAAACGGACGCTGTATCCTGCACATTTACACCTAGACCCATTATTTCTGGAGGCTAGAAAGATAAAACATGAGTTATTTTTGTGGGATGCTCGATACAACAAATAACCATGTGCTGCATTTATTATTTACTTACCAATTCCACCCGAACACCTGGCATGCCTTGACCAAAATCTTCCCCCAGTATACGAATGAATTTATTTTCGATATCCGTCAGTGGCCTTTCTGTAGACGGTCCTCCACCAGTCCGGGCATGAGAAGATCGCACCATGGCCATTCTCTTCTTAAGCTTGCCCTTATAATCGACCCAGTACTAAAATTAAAGAAGGGGTTCATAAATTGTTCGAAACGAAAATATAAAATCTAATGTAGGACGTAAACAATTTTTTAACAAAGTGATGAAAAGTATTCCCTAAATATTAGCTATTAGTATATAAATATTTATTAGTATTTAAGTATTTTGGCTAGTAGTATATAAATATGTAGATGGTTACCTTAGACCAGCCTGTCCAATCTTTATGGCAGCCACCGCCGTCACTATTTAAAATGTCGGCAATCTCTCTCCATTTTCTTTTTGACTGTTCCTTGGCTTGGAGCGACCGATTATAGGCAACGGCGATCTCCCTATTGGAGTTTAAAAACTCCCATAGAATTTCTAACTGCCGATGCAATACCCTATTTCGGCTGCTAATGGAAAAATTTAAAACTATCATTATTTCCAACTAACTTTGTATCAACAGCCAACAAATTTTTGATTTTAAAATGTATTTGTACAAACTTACCCTGAGGCCATGATAAAGTATATTAATATAAAGTATACTTTACTTTGAAGATTTTATTTTCACACAAAAACGAAAATTCAAATTCCGTGGCACTGACCAATAGTGTAATGTACTCTGTGGCACTGACTTTATTATCCATCAACATGACATGACAGCTAAGAAAACGTTCCGAATCACATTATGGGTGTCCATTATCAGCAGTCATAACGTATTAGTTTTGGATTTTCTTATATTTTCAGGTAACATTTTTAAATGTTTATTATTGTATTGTTATTTGTTATTGTATTGTTAATGCTTGTACTTTTTTTTTAGGTAAATACATATAACAAGTTATTACAAAAACGATTTTGGTTGAAGACTTTCTATAAAATAGGGTTTCCGACCAAACGTTTGAAAAGGACATCGCTATGTTAACTACATAGCTCTGTCTCACATTCTATTATTGCAAAAGAATAGACAAAATTACAAATCATTCGTTCTTTTCTAGCCTCTAGCAGGAATAAATCCGTTTTGTTTATATAAGGTCATGGTACGAGTTACGAGTATTCTTATTATAGGTTTATATAAAATTGCTTGGAAGTAAGATTGTTTTGTAAAAGGTGGTGGTAGGCCCCCAGGTCTCGTTCCCGTAGATAAGTACATAAGAGAACCTATCAATTCCCGATATGGATATCGTTCACACTCATTATACTTCTCGGTAGAACTTAATAATTGGTTTTTAACTTCCTTTGGGGTACACACCGAACTACATTTATTCATATTAAATTTATTTAAAATATCATTAATATATTTTTGTTGTGACAATTTAATGCCACTGTCAATTCTGTCAATTTCAATTCCGAGCATATATTTTGCAACGCCATAATCTTTCAACTCAAATTCAGCGGACAGCTCTCTTTTAAAATTTTCGATACAACCTCTTTTTTGCGATGCGACCAATATGTCGTCGACATAGACTAGAACAAAGAGTTTCGTATCGTGGTCAATATCTTTAATATAAAGACATGGCTCATTTGATGATTGAATCAATCCCATTCGTTTCAGTTGTTCATCCAGTCTGATATTCCACTGCCGACCAGCTTGTTTGAGCCCGTATAGCGACCTCTTTAGTAGGCATACTTCACCCCCAGCATTCAAGTCGTTCAACATCTTACTGGCTCGTTCATGTATAGGTGAACCGTTCTGTTCGATCCGTATAAGATCTTGTAAACATTCTTTCAAAAGTTCAGGTACTTTCATGTAAATGCTCTCCTCTAATAAACCATTTAAATAAGCAGTATTGATGTCCAACTGATGAATTTCAAGATCGAGTTCAGCTGCTAGTGCAACCAACAATCTTATTGTGTCAAGCCTAGCGACGGGTGCGAAGGTATTCTCGTAATCAATGCCATAGCGTTGGCTAAACCCTTTCGCCACCAGTCTCGCTTTCTTCTTCTCAGTTTTATCCACGTTGAGCATCGTTGTCAATATGTTTCGACATCCCACAACGTTTTTGTCCATAGGTTTATGTACTACATCGAAAGTATAATTCTTGATTAGACTACAAACTTCCGAAATAATTGCGTCTTTCCATCCTTTGCTTTCGTTTCCGGATAGAGCTTGCTTTAACATCACTTCAGTAATTCCAGCAAAATCCTGACAGTCCATGAACTCCCCTTTTGACTGCTCGCCTACTTCCATTGGAATTTCTGGCGCTTCGCATTCTTCCATAGAAATCTGCGGTTCCACTTCAACCTTGTTATATATTTTTCTGGGCCGTCCAACATGACCTCTCTCTAGTCGCGGTCTGCCTGGACCTCTTTTCATTGCCCTCCCCCTATCAGCATGTTTATAATCTTGATGATGGACATGCACATGATACGATGGGCCAGCGATGACTTCCGGTTCAGATATATATGTTGGTTGAAGAGGATCATTTGAGGGTATTATTTCACATTCCTCTTGATTTCTGTTTTCTTCGTCGTGTTCAGGTCATGTTCCCTGCATTCGTCTGCACGATCAGGAATAACATGGCTGGAATTTTGTTCCGTTTGTTTGGGATGAAACTCGACGTCAATCGTCAACGGTTGTTTCTGATCAACAACTGGTCTTTCTTCTTGTATTTCAAAAGGATCCATCTTCATATTTCCGTTTTCATTTTCTTGACTTATGTTTTCATGGAACTTCACATCTCGTGACACGATACATTTTCTTTCCAACGTTAGCCATGCTTTGTATCCTTTACGATCGCTAGGATAGCCTACGAAGATGCCTTCTTTACTGCGTGGATCAAATTTGTCTTTTCCTACTGTTTTGTCCAAAACGTGAACTTTAGATCCAAATTGGTGTAAGTAATTTAAACTTACCGATCGTTCACTCCATTTCTCAAAAGGTATTTCACCGTTGAGACTTTTTGTTGGACAACGATTTCTGTATAATAATAGGTGGCAACTCTGGACATCTGTACATACGTCATTTTCATCTATAAAATATATTAATATTTTTATCAAAAATATCTTGCTTCAATTCATAAAATTCACACAGAATTCAAAATAATATTACCAAAAAGTTCATATATATTATATTCCATAATTTATTACAAGAATCACAAGAATAACAAAGTCTATAAATATATAATTTATGCTTTCGATTGTCTGTCGATTCGAGTGTCTGACTGATATAATAATTTGACATAATTTGGTATTTAACTGTTTTAATGAGTAGGTTTTAATGTTTTAATATTTTTATATTTATAATTAGTTGGACATATTATTACTAGTTGACATGCATTATTTGACATATTAGATTATTTGACATGTGTTGTTTGAAGGGATGTGACATTCTTCTTTGACGGATTTGTGATTTGATTTTTGTTTGTAATGTTGTAACTTATAAATTTAATTTTCACATGAGCCATTTTAATACCAATTCAGTAATTAAATTTGACATCTTATTGTAATAATTGAGAAACATTAATATTAATTTGGAGAAGGGTAATTTTTCCCTACTGTTTGGGTAAATTTCTTATACTGTGACATAATAAATAAAATAAAATAAAATAACGTTTATTATCTTTGAAATTTTCAGAAAATTATTTAGATTCGTCAGAAGTTGGTGTGACTCTACCGAGGGTTCCAAAATGCAACGAGACTGAGAAGAGCCCTCAAGAAACTCAGCTCGGCTTTTTTCAAAATATTTCATCTTAAATCTAATACAGAGTTATTTAGAAAGGAGCAATTCGTTACGTTGTTACAACCAGGCCGCCTTGTCATCTAAGAAATCATTAATACTATAATAAGCTTTATGGCACAATTTACTTTTTATTAGTTTTTTAAATTTATTGACAGATAAATTTGCTATTTCGGTTGGCAATGTATTGTACATTCGAATAAAGTTCCCCGCAAAAGAATTACTCACTTTATGAAGCCTAAATTTAGGAACAGCCAGTTTATCCTTATTTCTTAAGTTTAGATTATGATTATCACTATTTTTCACAAATTTACTTTTGTTCTTGTGGGTATACAATAAAATTTCATAAATATACTGTGAATACACTGTAAGGATGTTAATATGCTTAAACTTATCTCTTAATGACTCCCGAGACCCCATTCCATAGATAGTCCGGATAGCCCTCTTCTGCAACACAAAGATGCATTCAATATCGGCAGCGTTACCCCACAGTAGTATGCCATATGTCATGATACTGTGGAAGTAGCTGAAGTAGACAAGACGCGCCGTTTTAATGTCTGTAAGTTGTCGGATCTTTTTGACAGCATAGGCTGCTGAACTAAGCCTGGCCGAAATTTTCCCGATATGAGGCCCCCATTGCAATTTGGAGTCTAACGTTATGCCCAGGAAGACAGTGTCATCGACCAATTCTATTATATCATCCCTAACCTTAACACTGGTTTTAACAAGTCTTACATTAGGTAAGGTGAATCTTACACATTTAGTTTTATTTTCATTTAATAATAAATTATTAGCACAAAACCAGTGGACTATCCTAGAGAGGGCAATGTTTACATCGTCAAGTTCACGCTGTCCACGTTTAACTTTAAATATTAAAGAAGTGTCATCAGCAAACAAAACTACCTCGTGGTCGTCTCTTATGAGGTGAGGGAGATCATTAATATATACTAGAAAAAGAAAAGGTCCCAAAATTGAACCCTGCGGTACCCCCATTGCTACAGGAGAACCAGGTGACTGTTTACCATTGATCACTACTTTCTGGACCCTATCACTTAAGTAAGAATTGACGAAATTCAAGGCCGTCCCCCGGATTCCGTAATGATCAAGTTTCTTAAGTAAAGTCTGGTGCTGAACGCAATCGAAGGCCTTAGATAAGTCACAGAATACACCATAAGCATCATATGACTCATCCCAGGCCCTGTATATACACTCTAATAATTTAATTCAATTATTAAATTAATTCAATTTAATCAGTGGTGGACCGACCACAAGTGAAACCGAATTGTTTTGTATGTAATAGTTTATTAACGTTTAAGTGATTTTGCATTTGATTAAGCATAATTTTTTCAAAAATTTTACTAAATGTAGGTAGTACAGAAATGGGACGGAAATTGGACGGATCTGAAGTACTACACGATTTAAACAGGGGAATTAATTTACTAGATTTCATTAAATCAGGGAACACACCACTATCAACACAATTATTAAATATTATTACTAGTTCAGGAGCAACCATTTCAATAAAAGAATTTACTAAATACACAGAGATGCCCCAGAGGTCAGCTGTTTTCTTGATATTTAAAGATTTAAAAGTTTTTAAGATAGTGTTTATGTTAACTTTACTGAATTTAAATATAACGTTACAACAAGGAACGTTTGCTTTTAACAAAGATTCTGCAATGGGGGTTGAAGAGCCTAGGGTTTTTGTCAAATCTACAGGAATTCGGGAGAAAAAATTTTCAAATTCGTTAGCGACCTCGAAGTCTGATGTAGTTATTTTACCATTTATATTAAGTTTAAAATGATTATCATTTAATTTTTGTTGACCTCTTTCCGCGTTTATAATTTTCCAAGTAGATTTAACTTTGTCTGCACTATTGAGAATTTTATCACTTATATATTTTGATTTAGCTGCTAAACAATCTGCTTTAAACTTTTTTGAATAAGTTTTAACATAATCTAGAAATTCAACTGATCTATTAAGCTGTCTTTCTGAGTATAGTTCATAAAGTTTTTGTCTACTTTTGTGTATACCCTCAGTGGCCCATTCACTGAAAGTAGGACTATCACTAATCATGACCTCCTTAGAATATGGAGTTGAACTCGTTGTAAAAAGAATCAAAAAATAATTTATACATTACATTTGGATCTAAGCCAGTGTCTAAGAATGGAATTTTATTGCAAAGTCCAACCCTCATACGTTCCAAGCGGTCACCAGTTATTGGTCTACATAATATTTTACGTTTTATAACTTTTTCTTTAGTGATTTTAAAAGATGCTATTTGCCCACAATGGTCTGAATCTAGCTTTTTTATAATACTTTTACTTTCTGGCAACATATCGCTGTATATATTATCCAGGCAAGTGGCTATTGTATTACAATATCTAGTAGGCTCCAAAAATAAGTTTGTAAGATTGTGTGATTTAAATAAATTTAAAATATTATAACTCATAGGCGTATTAACAAGTAAATCGACATTAAAATCACCACATACTATTAGGTACTTATTAGTTTTTCCAAGTTTACATAGAACTTTGTCAATAAGTTCCTCAAATTCGCAAAAGGGTGAGGTTCCAGGTTTATACACGCATACTACTATGAATTGCTCCATTTCCACGCACGACAGTTCGACTTTACACTCTAGAGAAAGAGACACAATATCTTTCCGTTCTTTAAATTTAAGTTGTTTATTTAATAAAATCAAAGATCCCCCCCGTACTGTGGTCACCCTGCAGAATGCACTACCAACCCGGTGATTACTGAAATTGAACATGAGCTCATACGACTTACGCATATGTTCTGTAATACAAAAAATATCAATATTGTCTGAATTCATTAACAGTTCCAACTCTAACTCTTTGCCATGTGTTAAACAACCAATATTTTGATGCCCTATGTTGATATAATTTACATTTTTTGATTTGGTTTGATTTGGAGGGCATTTTTTAACATAATTAATATTTGTAACTAAATTTAATTCAATTAATTGACTATGTCTGCTAAAGGGTAATATTGCCTCTGTTGTCGTAGAACTTAATTTAAATTACTTGGAACAGATTCCAAAGTCTTAACACTAAATCTACATTGCTCAATAAAAGCAGTTTTGTCAGCCAAGTTCTTGGCTGAAGTGTAAAAATAATTGAATAGCAAACTTGCTATTTGTCTCTTATAATGCTTTGGTAGAAAATACCTACCTTTGTTTACATAAACAATATGTTTGTTATTGTTAAAGTTACTGTCAGAAGTTAACAAATTGTATTTATATACAGTTCTCTTAAAAACAGAATTAAAGTCAATTACATGGAATTTATTATTATATTGGCTAGTTAAATTGAGTTGTAAATTTATCTTATATCTAAGAGAATTTTCCACGTCTGGCACACCTTTTATGTATGGTAATGTAAACATTACTACATGTTCAACATTTAAGTTTTGCATTTTGTCAAAGTATAGGGATAGTTCATTTTTGTTAATTTTACCCCTGTTTGAGCAGAAAATAATTATTTTACTGTTTGAGTCAAAATTATATTCTAATATCTTTTGCATAATTTCATTTAAAGATGCACCTGGATAACAGTTATTAATAATTGAATAACAATTTGAATTAAATTGTTGTATCAGAAAAGAACTAAAATCAGTTCCAATATCATCACTAAATAAAACTAGTTTAGTATATCCAGTATGACTATTACTTTTTACACTGTCACACAATTCATACACTAATGAAGTAGAAGGTGAGCAAGTTGTAAGGGAAGCCTGGTTCTCCAATGATTGAGAAGGACTTGTGCAATTGATATTGCATGAGTGGTTATTTATGAAGGTATTAAGGCGCTCAGTATTATAATTAGATGTTTTGAGTACCTTATCTATACTTGATGAACACTTATTAAAGTCTTTTAGAGACCATTCATATTTCTTAGTTACATACTCTAATTCAAATTGCAATTTTTTTATTTGTGACTCTAAGCGTTGTGTGTCAGTGTAATATTTTAAATGACTTTGTTTAAGTTCTAACATAGATAATTTAGCTTGTTCTCTTAATTTTAAACTAGAGTTAACATTTTTACACTTTTTGATTAAGATTCTATGATATTTTAATTGTTTCTTTGATTTTAAAATGAATTTCTTTATTTTTAGGTATTTTTTTAGTTTATTCCTGCTGCAAAAATAAACTGGCTTGTCCAGTTGGTATGAACTGGCATTGGTAAGATCTATAGTAGACAAGTCCAGGTTTGGAACTGTTGCAGAAGGAACAAACTGCGGAGTACCACTCATTAGCTCGTTATAAAGGTTATCCGTTTGTTGGACTACGACTTGCTTGGCAGCTGACTCCAAGTGTAAGATGTGCCCCTGGGCATCCCGTAGCTCCTGTTCCAGCAAGGTAGTCCTCCTCAAGGTCCCTTCATACTCGTCACTGCACTCTTGAAACCTATCTACTATTGATTGAAGGTGGTTCCGCTGCATTACAATTTCATCATAACTAATATGAAGCCTAGCTAGTTCAGATTTTAGTTTTTTACTATCGTCTAAAGCACCTATCAACAAGTTTTCATTTTCTTCTCTTTCTTTTTCTAATTGTAAACAGAGCTCTGTTTTAGATTTAAGTTCCTGCAACACCAGCTGCAGTTTGGGCTCCTCCTGCTGGCGGGATAAGGCTCTACGGCTACGGGTATTCATATTCTCGACAAATAAGTGCAATTAAACGCAATTTAGAAAATACAAGTAGGTAGTTCGAGGTTATGTTAGGTACCGGTATATTAAAATCAAAACTTTTCTGTACTTACGAAAATAGATCGCCTGTTTTCAATGTTGAGTATATGAATAAACACGTATAATAAAATAATTTTATCTATTATAGGAGAAACATTATGTATTCACGTGAAATAACATTGAACAATACGGTCAGCTGATTCGTCACTTTTTAGCTTATTTTTACACTAATATACACAAAATTCTTTGAAATGATTATTTTTGCACTACTATTGTGATGATATTGGAGTTATCTGATGTAATTTGTATTTATTTCACTAATAAATTTATAGGAGCTAAAATTTTACGACTGTTCAATAGTGTTGCCAGACGCAGAAAAAAACTTTATTTATATGTACCCACATTAGTTTTTGTTTTATATTATAATCAAGTATGGAGGCCAGTGTTAGCTTCACGATTATTTAACGCACAACACAAGTATATGAAATGTTTTTTAAAATATGTGATGTGAATAAGTGTGGAGCACCTTTGAAGATGCCATAGAGCGAAACCGGTCAGGTCCTACTAATAATTAGAAAATTGTGGAATATCTGTACAAGTGAGTCATTTCATAATGAAAGTCTATAAATATGAAGCGAAGCTTTGACAAACGTCAACCATCAAAAATCAATAATTATGTTCGAAAAAGTTGTGGGGGAGGATCCTAGCAGAGTTCCGCGTGTAGAAATATAATGAGACACTTTTAAGGAACTTTATTGTTAATAATATTGGTTTACAATCGTACTGTCTAAAGTGAGTTCTTTTGAGCAACTGACATAGCATGCAAATTTTCTTAATGACATGATATAAGGTTTATGACTCCTTTGCAGGATTTGGTGTGCGTTTTTATAACAAAATTCCTCTAAACATTATGAACCTTCCTTTGAATAAATTCAAAGTGGCTGTTAAGACACACCTCCTAAAAAAGGCATATTATACTATTAAAGATTATCTAAACGATACAGAGAAATGGCAATGAGTTGCTTGCTCATCACTCGAGCTACATAGGGGCTACTTCTGTTTGAAATGTTGTTTTGTTGCTGAAACTCACTTATTATTGTTAAATTATTATTATTATGATATTGTAAGGTATGGGTACTTTGAGATTATGTGGCACCTTTAACTAGTATTTAACTTTTTTTTGTGAATAACAGAGATTCATAATTTTTAAGTTCACTTGGTCCACACATGGTCACGTACTGCCCTTGCCCTCTTTTTATTGTTGTAACAGAATCATTGTATTTACTGACGAATAAAAAGAGTGGCCGTGAGTTTTTCTTGCCAGGTTCTTTCCTCACAGGCTCTACCTATTGTCTTGCGAATCTGGCGGTAAATGTAAATGTAGAAGCATTTTCTTTTTTTTTGACGTTCATAAGTGTTACTTTGTGACCTACATGAATAAAGATATTTTGATTTTGATTTTGATATAAATTAGAATATCATTCAAATAGCTGGTGCCAGTATATCATACTAATATTATGAGTACATAAGGTTTTATGCATTAATAAAAAATTTAATACATAATCTCAATAAAAATAAACAGGATGAATGATGAAAGTGGATAAACATATTAACAAGAGCCAGGACTAAGAATGCACAGCCAACACCCCCGGACTCATCACTTAGCTCCGCCTCGCAAGCGTCGGACCGCACACCTGCGACACAAGTGCTTGCTGAGGCGTCGAGCTCATCGTCAAGTGATGAGTATTTTTCCCCGCCGACGTGGCCAACACCTGTACGTCGGCGAGGGAAAGGTCGGCCGCCGAGCAGTTTGGGGCCCCGAAGCCTACCGGTTTCGAGTAGGGTCCCCACTACCGGTGGTATTGTGCACCGCATGCGATGGACTTCATCCATCAATGAAAACGTCATGCGGGCATATTATGAGGCTACAGATAGTGATGGACGGGACTCGAGTTCTTTAAGTCGTAATTTAGGGACTAGACTCGATTTTTTGAGACTGAACTCATAAAAGAGAGCTCAAGCCTTTTTGTCACTGACAAGACTCGCGAGTCCTCACAATATGACTCGCGAACTTGAGTCTTTTAACAATAATATATTTTTAAAGAGACTTAAGGCTCGACCTCATTGCTAGTTCCGAAGTCTTTTTAAAAAAAAGTGAGTTCTATTTCTATTGATATAAATTTCTATATCCAGGGTATACATATAATATCTAGGCTATAGGTTGTTATTACCAACCTATAGCCTAGATATGATCAGAAACTAGAAAATAGAATAAAAACTTGTTAAATAAATTGTGCACAGATTTTAATTACTGGTTTATTTATTTGAAAAAAGAAAGCCACGATGCTAAACACATAGACGCCTGTATAGTTTTGTTTCCAAGTTGATTTCTTTTCTTGTTTATTAAATTTCCCGATGCAGAAAATGCTTGCTCGCTGGGCACGCTAGTTGCCGGAATACATAAAACATGATAGGCCATTTTCGATAGTACCGGCAAATTTAATTCTTGGTGTTTCCACCATGCCAGTACATCAGTATGTTCGGGCTCCATTGGCATTAATAAGTATTTTTCTAATTCATTACTTGGTGTTATTTTCTGTTGGTATAGTGAAGAAAGAAAATTTCTCTGCGGTTCTATTACTGTGGCAGGCTGTTGTACAGGTACTTCATCACTAGAGTTTGCTAGATAATTTTCACTGAAGAAGTTCTTCATCATTTGAAGTGTGAGTGTGTCACCCATTTCAGTGAAATAATCATTTTTTAATCGAGGATCTAAAATCACTGCGAATTTGGAATAATTTGTACGTAACAGGGGCTCATATTGTTTTAATTTAGAAAACATCGCATTTGCACAATTGTGAAGGAGTTCATCTTCAAATCGTTCTGTGATTTTATTCAATAACACGTCGGTTATTGGAACAACGTAAATTAAACTGGGGTATTTTGATTTTGACAATAAGAGAGTAGCGTCATAGAAAGGTCTATGAAGTACTTATTAAAATGCTGAATGCTTTTGCAAAGTTCGTCCAAAACCGCTCGTTGATCATAAGCTCGTTCCAACATTAAAAATGTAGAATTCCATCTTATGTGCATTTGTTTGATTAAACTTAGTTTTTCTTTTTGTAACAATTCACAATATTCAAAATATGTTTGTTTGTGTTTGGGGGAAAAATTTATGAAATTAACTAAATTGGAAATATTTGAAATTGGATTATCTATTTGTCGCAATCCTTGTTTGACAACTAAATTCAATACATGTGCCATACATCTTATATGCACAACTGTTTCATAGTCACCATGAAATAATGACAGCAATTGCATGAATTTAACATTTGTTGCCTCATTGTCTGTCGTAATTGAAATAATTTTATTTTCAAGTTTGTAGGAATCAAATATACTTTTCAGTTTGTATAATATTTGTATACTGTCGTGCGGGTACGGAATCACATCAAAATCCAATAATATAGTATTCAGCTTACTTTCGTATATAAAATGTGCTGTTACTACAACATATGGTTTATTGGTTATTGAAGTCCAGAAATCTAAGGTCAAAGATAATTTATCAATGTCTTGAATTAATTCAATTAACTTTGTTTTGTTTTCCTGATACCTCGTGTTAATGTTGGAATGTAACTGTTTCCGTTTAATAACGGTGTAGTTCGGATTCAACCCCTTAATTAATTGAAGAAAATGTTCTTCTTCCACGATTTTAAAAGAATGAACTCCTTGTACCACAAAATTCAATATAAGGTCATCATACACAGAACATTTCTTGCGTGATTTGTTTGTATTTGCTAGTTGTCCAACAGTCTCTTCAGTATATTTATTATTATGTTTCTTCAAAATTGTGTGTGACGTTTTAAGTGAAAATTGCTTACCACAGTATTTGCAAATAAAATATTGATCATTTTTATCGTAGTGTGAATTTTTCAGAGACTTCCGAACCTTTTTCTTCTGGTTTCCTGAAGTAGGAGCGTCAGAGTTGTTAGAAGGCCGATCTCTAATCAAGTTACTAACGTCTTTATCAATCTCCATGTTAAACACAATTAATAAACAGTACTGATTTAAAAACAATTATATGATCAGGAAAACCACAAATATGTAAATAAACAACAGAAGTGATGATTTTACAATAGTTTGTAACATGTATAATATATAGGTACACAGTATACAGCACTCTGTAGTCTGTACACTGCAGTCTTTAAAGTCTAACAAAATAGATCGTGTTAGAAGAACTGAGGGTAGCAGTACATTTATTAGTAGTAAAGATTCGCTTAGTCCGCTGTTAATATTTTATTGTACCTACCCACATAACGATTGATTATTTGAACATTTGTCTTTACGATTTCGTTTCTTTCTGTATTATTATTTTCTAAAATGAAAAAAAATAGTTTTCAGTTGCCACATGAGGATCCTGATTTTTTTAGGTCATTAGTAAGAAAAAAAGATCCTCTTAATGTGACTCATGTCGAATCTACTGCAAATGAAACTATAAGACAACAACAGAATAGTACTATAAAAAGTAAGTACCTACCTAAAATACGTCTTGGTTAAAGTTACCATACTTTTAATTTTTATTGTTTTTTGTTTTTGTTTTCGTATTGTTGTTGTTTTTTTTTTGTATTGTATTGTCATTTTTAGGACACTTAATTAAAAAAAATAGCCTATGTTACTTCCTGGTAATTTAGCTACTATTGGTGAGAAAATTGTTAAAATCGGTCCAGTACTTTCGGCTCCTATTCATTACAAACAAACAGAAAATCTTGCCTCTTTATAATAATTAATTATTATTTATATTGTCATGTTACAGCTACATGTGCAAGAGAAGGAACTCAACAAAGTCGCAAGAAGATGTGTTTTAATGCTAATCTTCCTTCAGGTTCCTCAACTAATATCACCTCGTGTGAACACAGTGCGCACATGCATAATGTACTCGTATCACAGGAAAGGCAAGATGTTGTAGTGGAATTTGCAAAATCCATTAACCAGATACCAGATGAAAATTTGGAATCATTTACAAAAAGTCTTAAATTTATCGTCAATTTATATTCTAAAAAATAATAATTAAAAATGTAAACTAATTAAGTCCTTTTATTGAATAGATTAAACTTTCCTAGATTTACCTAGCATGATAGCGTTTAATCTCGTCTCATATTATGTATAAAGAATAAGTTGGTTGCAGAATATTGGTTAATCAATCATTTACATAAAAATGAAGAGGACTCAGATTATTTTTGAAAAACCTAAGTTCTCCAATATGACTTTAGTTTTTTTGAAGAGCTTGAGTTCCATAATAAAAACTTAGTTCTATGAGTCGAGTCTTTTTGGATTAGGACTCAACGAAAGGACTCATGACTCAGAACTCAGGACTCATTTTAGTCGGAGTCTTGCGAGCTCTGCCAAAATGAGTCCAGTTCCTAAATTAGGACT
Source organism: Nudaria mundana (assembly GCA_963556515.1). Classification (NCBI taxonomy): domain Eukaryota; kingdom Metazoa; phylum Arthropoda; class Insecta; order Lepidoptera; family Erebidae; genus Nudaria; species Nudaria mundana. The sequence goes on from OY748309.1 coordinate 10,245,118, forward strand.
TAAAGAACTCGAGTCCCGTCCATCACTAGCTACAGATGGGGAAACCAACCTGACTGCGTACCGTTCAAGGATGCTCCCTTTGTTTCAGGCTCTTGAACTTTCAAGAATAACCATTGCCGTACAACGACTATCGGATCAAGTGCGGAACCTGTGCTTGATCGACTTCGCCTGGAAGTGTTATCGACTCGACCAGCTCCAGCGTCAACGAGTGCACCGTCATCTGCTACACACACGGTTGCAACTAGTGCCACTTTAGTTGAGACCGTGCTCGACGCGGGAGATTACACGAGTGATATATAATCGTCCCCGGGTCATGCGTTTCGTGACTCAGGTATTCGCTGGGACCGGTACTAGCTCCCAGCAATACTTAGCTAATGTCACGGAACGTATTGACTTTCTAAAGCAGAAAGTATATACTTGGGCGAGTCGTATTCGTCGCTATAGAGAGCGTGTAGACATGTATTGTTAGTAGGTTTCTCAGTCTGTAGCCTCCACCGCCGGTAGTTTGGGTCCTACTCCGCTACTGGTTGGTCACTGTTTTTTATATTTTATTTGTGTTTTTTATAAATGTATTTAAAAATGTATAAAATAAGAATATAAATGAATAAACGATATAATAATAGTAATAAAAAAAAGAAAAAATAATATAATTATTATTCTCTTTATTAAAACATTACACATATTCATTACATTTTTAAATAGATTTATTAAAAAATACATTTAAAAATATAAAAAACAGTAACCCACCGGTATCGAGTACAGGGACCAAGCTACCGGTGGTTAGGGCTCCAGAGACAGGAACTTCCGCACAATACGGGCCGTGTTCAACAGAACCGCCTTCTGCATTAAGCCCTTGACCCAGCTGCCTAACGCGAGCCTCTGTAGATGGAGGTCGAGACTCTTGGCTATTAGGCCATGTGCAGATACGACTATCGGAACAATAATCGCCGAATCCACATCCCACATGTCGACAATCTCGTGAGCAAGGTCCAAATATTTAATTTGTTTATCTTTTTCTGCTTTCACGAGATTCTCGTCATGTGGCACAGTGATATCGACAATTACTGTAAGGCGCTTTAATCGATCCATTATCACTATATCAGGTCTGTTAGCTATAACCGTCCTATCAGTGATAATAGTTCGATCCCAATACAATGTGACATGACCGTTTTCAAGAACTGGGTCGGGGACATACTTGTAACAAGGTACCTCCACGTCGACAAGGTTATATTTTAGAGCAAGTTGCTGGTGGATAATCCTGGCTACTGGGTTGTGTCTGTGCAAATACTCACCATTCGCAAGACGAGAACAACCAGAGATAATATGCCTTAAAGATTCTCCGGGACGATGACATGCCCGACAGATGTCAATCGTACCATCTTTTACAATATATCTCCGATAGTTGTTCGTCATCACGACTTCGCCAGTAATTGCACAGATGAAACCCTCAGTTTCTCCGAAGAGATCACCAAATCGTAACCAGGATACCGATGCTGTTGAGTCAACATCGGGCCCATTTAGAGCCCGATAAAATCGACCATGCAGTTCCTTGCTCTTCCATATTTCCTTCCGATCTGATACACTTAATATTACAGGTTTGCGCCAGTTCTCTTTCGCAAAGGAGAGCGGGGTCAGTCCGTTGTCTATTGCCACAACATCTCGATGCACATCCACGTCCACCTGGAAAATACTCTCTAAGGTTGCATATCTCACGGTTATGGAGAGTCTTGGCATTTAAAAATCCACGACCACATTTCCGTGTTATATACAACCTCATTACTGACGAACGTGGGTGGTGCCTTCGATATGAAGTCAATAGACAACGCACCTTCCTATCCAGAGCTTCTAATTCCGTCTGAGTCCATCTAAGTATGCCAAAAGAGTATACTAAGACTGGCATGGCCCAGCCGTTGACAGCACGCACCTTGTTACCGCCTGACAAAAGACTTTTCAGTACTGTTTTCAGGCGGCCAAAGAAACGATCCTGCATCTTCTGTTTCATGTCAGTTTCAGCAATACACAGAGCTTGAGACATACCTAGATATTTGTAGGTTTCGGTTGCGGAGAGTGACCCAAATCGTGTGAAATCTGAAAGATTGACTCCTTCAGATTCCACAATCCCGCCCCTTTTTACATGCATGATCGCACACTTATCTACCCCAAACTCCATACTGATGGCCTTACTAAAAGTTTCAGTAACTTTTAGCAAAGCCATCAAATCGGAGCCTTTAGGGGCAAATAACTTTAGGTCATCCATGTAAAAAAGGTGGGACAAAATTTGACCCCCTCTGCGCATGCGATAGCCTAACCCTGAACCCTCTAGTAACGTACTGAGAGGATTCAGTGCTAGACAAAACCACAACGGACTCAGACTATCACCCTGGAATATACCTCTCTCAATCCCTATTGGTACACCACCTTCTAAAACCTGACGACACCCTGGATAAACAAGAACCGTACTCCATTGTCCCTTACATGACCCCAAAAAGGTGCATAGAGTTGCATCAACTTTATACAGCTCTAGTACCCTCCGAAGCCATGTATGAGGCACAGAATCGTACGCTTTCTTATAGTCAATCCAGCATGTCGCAAGGTTCTTTCGGTTGCGGCGTACCTGCTAGCAAACAGCCATGTCAATAATAAGGAGCTCTTTCGTACCACGTGCCCCACTTTTACATCCATTCTGAGAAATTGACAAGATGTTATTGTTTTGTACATGTGAATATATTTTTACTCACAGGATGGATGTAAAAAGTTTGTATATCGTAGGTAGACAAGTTATAGGTCTGTAATTTTTGGGGTCTGTGGTACTACCAGACTTGTATAGGAGGTGGGTTACTCCGGTAGTCATAAAAGCTGGAAGCGACGCTGACTCAAGGGATGACTGGAAACAAGATGCCAAGCAAGCGTGTGAGCTACGGAACCATTTTAACCAAAAGTTGTGCAGTCCGTCCGGTCCAGCAGATTTCCAATTTGGCAACGAACGAACTGCACAACCAATATCTGCTTCAGATATGGTTATAGGTTCCATAGCTGGAATTGGTTCACACGCCCGCTCAACATCCCTAATCCGCGCATCCTGTGTATGACTGACGGGCGTCGACCAGATGCTTTTCCAGAAGTTAACTGTAGAAACAGCATCAGGTAGACTCCCATCAGTCACATCCGAGTTAGGTCGCTCCCACCCTCTATATACCCACCTCTCATTTTTTTGGAACCAGCGATTCCGAGTGTATCTGTCCACTCTTTTTTTGTACCGCCTTATGCGGTTCGCCCACGCATAAACTTTCTGCTTCAGGTAATCGATGCGCTCTGTGACCCGAACAGAGTATTCACAGGGCCTAATATTAGTTCCCACGAATGCACGGGTCACAAAGCGCATGACTCTCGGGCGTGTATTGCGCGTCCTGAAGCAGTGTAGCTTGCCAATGAGCACCCTAGCCTCGTTGATGCGCCGTTCAATTCTGCACTGCCAAGCTGGTACAGCAGGCTTTGGTCGAATAGCTGTTTCTTGTTTAAAAAATTTAACAGCAGCTATTCGACATACTGCAACAGCTGCACTGTACAGAATGGAATGGGCATCAGTAATGTTTTTGCAGTTGTTAAAAAACGATGTTAACATCGAGTCTAGGGCACACACTAGCGCTACCTTTTTTTTTATGTGTGGGCAAACGCGGAAGCCGCGGTCTTCACTCAGTAGGGACAGATTGAAACTCACCAATCGCTCGCTCCAAAGCGCTCCTTAATTCCTCATTGTATTGAACACTTACAGGTATAGCAGCATCACTCACTTCTTCACCAGCATGTGAGATGTTGTTTTCTTGTCTTGTTTCATTACGATTACTCTGTAATGGCACAGGTAATGGTTGCAATGAAGAAGGCGTGATACCACTACATACTTCTAAGCGTAGCCTCTCAAGTGTAGCGGCATCCAACAGGTGACAGCGTTTTATGGCGCGCACCTGATCCGATAGGCGTTGTGCTGATTCGTTGACATCTGGTAATTATTATTATTATTCTCTTTATTAAAACATTCCACATATTCATTACATTTTTAAATAGATTTATAAAAAAATACATTTAAAAATATAAAAAACAGTAACCCACCGGTATCGAGTACAGGGACCAAGCTACCGGTGGTTAGGGCTCCAGAGATAGGAACTTCCGCACAATACGGGCCGTGTTCAGCAGAACCGCCTTCTGCATTAAGCCCTTGACCCAGCTGCCTAACGCGAGCCTCTGTAGATGGAGGTCGAGACTCTTGGCTATTTGGCCATGTGCAGATACGACTATCGGAACAATAATCGCCGAATCCACATCCCACATGTCGACAATCTCGTGAGCAAGGTCCAAATATTTAATTAAATTATTAAATGATTAAATTATTTTTATTATAAAATTTGCACCATAAAAAATAAATTACAATATAAAACGATATGAAAGACGTCAGCCTGTCAGCCGTGTTTTTTTTTGTGTTAGAGTGTTAGGTTATTTTTTCGTTACGGAATTTCTTGATTCGGTCTCCACGCTCAAGGCCCGCGATAGAAGCTATGAAATAGCTTAAAAAAAGGTATTACTCTTTCTTTTCAATCAGAGTTGTGGTATCCATACACGTCATTATAGCTATTCATGTAATATGTACATGCAATGGACCAAATATCAAAATTATTACATAATTTAAATAATTATTAAATTACAGATGATCCATTGTTAAGCGTATTAGAGAGACAGGCAGCAGCAATAGAGGACGTGGCTACAGGTATGGAAAATATGGCAGCTGCCATACACGCCATTGCTGATGCCTTGCAAACGTTGCGGCCATAGTATAATAAATTTAATATATACCTACATTAATTATCAGGTAAATGGAAAATTATACAGTAGGATTTTATTGGGCATTCTAGACCACCTTCCGTTATACTAAGCTCTATACTCCGCTCACTTCGTTCGCCTCTCCGGCTCACTGCGTTCACCTCAGTCACTCTCGGTGGTCTAGAATGCCCAATAACATTTCTGATATTGTACGGTGAGACAAAATACCCAATATCACTTTGGATTGGGAAATAACGAAACTAAACGAATATCCCACATTAATATCATTTGAGCACGCTGTCCCACTGTTCGTACGTTCGCTGAAGCTCCTTGCATGTTCATTAGGGAACTATTTTGTAAAATCACAATTACGATAAGCTAAAACGTACTTACCATTTATAACCTACAGCTTTTCTGTAACCGGTTTGGCTCGACTACTTGCAGTTATAAATATTTATGTTATAAATTCATCTTTTCATTACGAGTCCATCAGTGTTACATATCAAACATGAAATTCGTTCAACAAACACAATCTTCACAGGTCAATACAATCTGTGACGATTTGACAAAAAACAAGTTACGCCATGGAGAATTATTGCCGAATACAGTACGTTGCATCATTTGCGGACCATCAAATTGTGGAAAAACTAACTTATTAATTGGTCTTCTATTGCATGAAAATGGATTGACATTTCAGAATGTTTATGTATATTCTAAAACTCTACATCAACCAAAGTACATCTTTTTAGAAAAAGTTTTACAACGAGTACCAGGTATCACTCTCCAGAAATACCAAGCAAATGATGACGTTTTGAAGGTTACAGATGCGAAACCTAGTTCTGTGATTATTTTTGCCGATGTAGCATGTGAGAATCAATGTAATATGCGTGATTGTTTTGCCATGGGAAGACATAAATTGATTGACAGTTTTTATTTAAATCAAACTTATACCAAAACACCTAAACAACTTGTAAGAGATAATGCTAACTTAATTGTGTTTTTTAAGGAAGATGAAGTTAATTTGAAACATGTTTACGAAGAACATGTTAACACCGATATGACATGCTTGAAATTTCGAGAAATGTGTTCCCTAATATGGCAAGAGCCTTTTGATTATGTGGTAATTAATAAAGATTATTCTAAAAACAACGGTTGCTATAGATAAACGTTTGACACTTTTGTATTATTAGATGAAATTTGAATATTTAAGTAGACTGCAGTCACGTTATTGTTATTCTTTAATTGGTTCTTATCCGATTACCACCTATTTTACATAATGGATAAATCATTGAAAAAACAAATTTTTGATGCGACACAAGCTGTCAGGAAAAAAATACGTAAAATGAAGGATTTAGAAGAAAATAATAGACATGCTCTTGATACAGTTTTTAAGCCGGTTACAGAATCTCTCAATTTAATAGCCAACACTAATAACCACTTAGCTCTAACAAAAAAGGAGGAAAAAGGAGAACCCCAAGAACCACAAGACCAAGATATGAAAGAAACAGATGATAGCAGTAATGATAGTAATGAATCGGAACCCTCATCGGACTCTTCATTTCAGTCATTAGTCGATACTAATCCAGATGTATCATCTTGGTCATTATCTTCACAAGTACTATCGGTAGTACCATTTGGTATAAGAAATAACCGTGGACAGTTAATGTTAGGTTCCTCTAGCATAACGATTGGAGATCAAGTTATTACATAGCCGGACACAAGTACGAAAGTACACCTGGGTTGCGAGAGTTAGGATAGCTACACACATAAGCGGGCCGGCATTAATCGGCAAGGCCGGGCGGTTAAATCGAATATATGTAGATGAATGTTCGGGAATCACAAACCGCTCGGCTGCCGCACATTACCACTCGGCTTGGTAGTTGCTGAACACAGCGAGCCGGCATCAATTGGCAAAGCCGGACGGTAAAATCGAATATATATGTAGATGAATGTTCGGGAATCATAAGCCGCTCGGCTACCGCATATTATCACTCGGCTTGGCAACTGCCGACTTATGCCAGTCGGCTTGCGACATTTGAGACGATACTGCGTGGAGGACGCGCGCGCGACGCCCGAATGAAAACCGAATTGTGCCGATAGGCACAAGCCGAACGTAATTTAGTAGTTGCTTTGGGTTGGCTTTTTCATTCTGCAATACTGCCGAATGGAATGATGTGTGAACCGAATGAACAACTCGGTCGGCACTAGCCAATTGAAGTCGAACAAGTGCAGTAATTGCTTCGGGTCGGATTTGTTGTTCGACAAATATTGCCGAACCGACAATGCCGGCCCGCTTATGTGTTTAGCTACCCTTACTGTTAAAAAAAGACATTGATCTCAGCTTGGTTAATGACTATGACAAGCAAAATTATAAGGCAATGTTACTTGTAACGAGTGCACATCGTCGATTCAAAAAAAACAATTAAAAGTAATAAAGGACAAAAATATTTGCAAGTTATTAAACCACTTTTCGAACAAGAAAGTAAAAGTCCAAGTTGTAGACAGAAAGTAGGAAAAGGATTACCTTTAACAAAAATGTGGAAAAAAATACAGATTTTGTATATTGGGATGATCCCAATGAATTGGTTGATAGATTAAAGTTATTAATTGCTTCTCGAGATGCTGGGAACACAGGACTAGACAATGAAATAATATCTATCATTGAAGAACTACGTGAAAGCAAAATCATTAAATAAATAAATCTACTAATATTATATGTGTATCATTTTACTATATACCGTTCAACATAATACACCTTTAATATAAATATAGACAAGTTTGGTCATTATATTCATAAGCGAATGCGTATATCGGAAATACTGGATTTTAATGATAACGCATTAATAAAATCTGATCGTGGAGATTATGACTTGAAGACATCGAGGTTAAAAGGTGTCAAACCTCAAGACGCAGATGATGCAGTAAATAAAGCATATGTAGATGAATTGAAAGGTGTAATAATGAATGACTTACAAAAATTGCAAAGTTCTATTCCAAATAGTGTTCAAAACCACATAGAAAGCTTTAAAAACAATAATGTCTGAGATAGTGACTCATTTGGAAAACAAATTTTACACAAGAAAAGCAGTTGATAGACTAATTCAAGACGCAATTCCATCTATATTAAAAGATCGAAAAATAAAGACCAAGTTTACCAAAATGACGAAACAACAAATCGTCAATGAAATACATAAAGCCGCACGAAAAAATTTTCCTCGACGATCTGTAATTTTAAAAGGTATTGATGATTTGTGGCAAGCAGATTTAGTTGATATGCAAAACCTAAAAACCTTTAATAAAGGATATAACTATATTTTAATAGTTATTGACTACTTTTGACTGCGACTTGAATGCGGTTTTTAGTGATGCGTTGTGGTTTATTCAACTTAACATTTAAGGTTTGTTTTATTTCAATCGGTTCATAAACAAAAAAGTTATGTCGATCTAAATTACCACGCAGGCGGAGCTGCAGGCAACAGCAGTATATTAATAAAATTGACTTATAAAAATAAATGTTCAAGAGCACCTCCATGATTACTCTGTTCCACAGCGCGGCTAAAAGCGCGGGAATTTTGAATAAACTCTGTCGCAGTGTACTTGCCGCGTGTTTAGTCGAAGGGGGGCATAGACCAACGCGGTCGTCGTATACGCTGTCGCCGTTTACGACGGGAGAAGGCATTATGCATTTTCCCGATACATAAAAGTCTGCCATGTTTGGTGCGGGGGGGTCATCGACACGCACACATTCTCAGACGCTCAAACCCAATCGGGTGCCACTACGAAACTCACACATGACAATAAGAATAACACATATACATTTTGTATCATAACACTATAATAACAAGACAAAAAGTTACCGCCCACTTTTGATGTAACAGTGTCGATACATTTTATCGATAAATTTGATATATCGATTAGGAAAATCAGGTTTCAAAAATGTCACAAAGGTGGTTGTCGTTATTAAAACAAGACTTTTTTACTATTTATAAATATTACGTTTTAATGAAACAATAGAAATTGTATATAATAATGACTTTATAATATCTGACTGATAGACTGATTATATAGACTGATCTTATATTAGTATTATATCTAGACTTATATATTAATTACAAACAAAGGAAATGTACATTAGCAAGGTGGGGCGAACTTAACAGCAATACTTAGGTACGTGCTTATTTGTATTTACATAAACCCACGAACCAAAATAATATTATAATATGCTGAGGTTGCAATGACAAAATATAATACAACTTACATCCTATGGCTTCGCCATAGTAACTCCCCGTTTTGTAGAAAAAAAAAATTGTTAACAATAAAAAGTAAAAAGTACATGTACTATCCTAAATATAATTTGTAAGACTAGATAAGAAATCCCATTTTAGAGTATAAAAACAATATGTGAAAATAGTGACTATAAATGTATAAAAAATTAACATATTAAAATAGGTACAGAAAAATCTATACTCCCCTTTTGAAAAATAGAAACAAGTTATATATAAATAGTAAACGGAAATTAGCTAAAAACATAACTTGCTAGTTACGCGTAGTGTACCAAATGTGCGTGGAATCCCACAATGCGGTAGCATTCCTCTTGAACGTCGTTGTCATCCAGTTGCGTGTCTCGTGCGTCATCTTAAGCCGCTTGCTAACTATTGCGTAAGGCGAGAGACAAAGAACTTCGGTTGAAGTATATCCAAACCCGAGGAGCATCATTCTTCCAGGGTGGTAGCAAACTTGAATGTAGTGAGTACGTTCGTGCAGGAGGTCTTCTTAATCTTTGCATGATTACCAGAAACAAAAATCTCCATTTATATTCTTGCACTTGGTCGCGTTCCGTTTTGCCGTGTATTTCCGTAGAAGAACATTATTTGGCTCTTTGTCAGACAATAGTTTTTGCATTGGCGTTAGTTCTATCCCATATGAACGGATTCACTTAAATGTATAGAGAGAAAACATAGTGCGTCTGACTTGCATACAAATATGTCGTATAAACAATATTAAGTATTAGCGCGATACTATGACCGTAAATGCATAAATACTAGACCGGAATTTGCTGCGTCGGCCGAAATGCGCAATTGCGCTCAGTACTGCATTATTTCTCTAATCCGGCGATATGCAACTATGTCGTCATCGGATGAAGTGGAGGAATGCTTAGGCCGATACCTCACCGAGACGCCATGGCGACGTGGCCAGCGACGTCGCCAACTAGTTCTCATTGAGATATATGACGGCTAACTCACTTGGCGACCGACTGGCAACGTCGCCAGTCGGTCGCCAAGTGTCATATATCTCAATGAGAACTAGTTGGCGACGTCGCTGGCCACGTCGCCATGGCGTCTCGGTGAGGTATCGGCCTAATGCACGGATATCAGCATTTTATACTAAACATTTACATTTTAAACTACCTAAGCTATTAATTTGTGTTAAGTACTTACGTAATTAACATTAATAATTCTTTAAATTCCCACAGCCGCACTACCTATGTTACGACGTCGCTGGCCACGTCGCCATGGCGTCTCGGTGAGGTATCGGCCTTACTGTGCTCACGGTTGGTGTGCTGCTAGCGAGGATTATCCAGTTTGGGGGTGTACCCGTTACCGCTCTACAACCTGTTTCCTTTCATTTAGCACTGGGATGTATTCTAGTCCCAAAGGTCCATGTCCGACGATGTCGCTGTGTACTCTCTAGTGACAGCTTGATGTTTCTTCATAAGTTGATAAGGGTTGTAGTCTTCACTATTTTTTGGGATGCAGTCTTCACTATTTGTTGGGATGGAGTCTTCAGATCGGCTTGTTGAAATGTCGGCCTGTTGAAATTTTAACTGGCGGGACCCGATTATGGGAGACCAATTAAAATGTGCCGAAGCGCAAATTTTGAAAAAATTAAAATTTAAAAAGTATAAATAAACGTTTGTACTAAGTCAGAAAACCGGGTCCATAAGTAGTTGAAGGTAACCTATTGAAATTTGGAATTTCTGTTACCCGAATCTTAAAACCCCGAAAACGGTTGGTAGAACTTTTAAAAGACAGATGTAATGAATGACAACTTTTTAAGATTCCCTTTTTAATTTCTCAGATGAATCAATTTCCCGGCATATTCTCATAATCCAGATATAGTTATACCAGATTCTCAGAATACTTTTTTTTGTTTCCCATCGTACCATTTTCCAAATAAACTATTGCCAGATTTTCATAATCTTTTTATTTGGTTCCCATACAATCGGGTTCCAGTTAAACTATTGCAATAAATAATATTATTTTTTGTTTCCCATTTTCCAGAATTATTACTAAACTACCCTACACTATTAACAATATTTAATAAGCCTCAATTATTTTGTAGGTCTAAATGATATTATTTATCTATCTAAACCTCTATATAGTTTTCGTCGAACCAGTTTGTTATTTGCCTATTACAGATAGGTTTAAGTATCAAATTCGACTCACTAGGTTAGGTTAGGTTAGAACTGCGTCCACCTACGAACGAGCCGAGCGAGAAATGACTTGCATTAATAGAAAAAAGAGATGGTTTTTATTAGGTTACCCGGAACTGAACTATTTAGATTAGGTTAATTTCTTCTTTAAAAAAAATGGGTAGGTTAGGCTAGGTTAAAACTGTGACCACCTACGCACGAGTCGAGCGAGCGAAGCGAGCGGTGCCGCGGCAGCGGCCGGCGAGTGCCAGAAACGGCTTGCATTAATAGAAGAAAGAGATTTGTCCCAGGTGAAAGTGACAACTGTATAATATAACATTTTCATATAAAAAATCTTGATTTTAAAAGTCTGGATATTGAAATGAAATGAAATGATTTATTTATTTGTATAGGTCACTAAATGGCTCTTACAAACGTCAGTAAGTACTTAAAATAAAAAATGTCATTGCCTATATTTACATGTACTGCCAGATTCGCAAAGCAATAAGTAGAACCGAGAGAAAGAACCTGGCAATAAAACTCTCGGTCACTCTTTTCAATTAATTGACTCATTTACACATTTTCTTAAGACTAAATGTGGACGAATGTACATTGGTGTCGTGTCAAAATCAAAAAGAGTGTTTAATACAACAAAAAAATTATTATAGTCGCCTAAGTACAAAATATGCTACAATTACGGCATTTTAGGAGGCGCCTGCACCATGCTCAAGCCAGACACTTTTATCATTAAGGTAATCAACTGTCTTATAATATGCATTTTGACATAAAGTGGTCTTTATAAAGTTTTTAAATTTATTGTCGGGCATACAAAGGACCGATTCAGGCAATTTATTATAAAAGCGTATACCTTCCCCCTTGAAAGAATGACTAACCTTGCTAAGCCGATAACACGGAGGGAGTAGTTTATTTTTATTACGTAGATTTCTGTCTGTAACGTCACTTACTTTAGTATAGCTAGATATATTTTTCCTGACATACAGTATGTTATCAAATATATATTGGGAAGCTACAGTTAAAATATTAATATCTTTAAATCGCTCCCTAAGAGAATCTCTTTTACCTAAACAATAAATGGCACGGACTGCCCTCTTTTGTAATATAAAAATTGTTTCTATATCTGCTGCATTTCCCCAAAGTAGTATTCCATAGGACATCAAGCTATGGAAGTAACTAAAGTAAACTAGCCTAGCAGTGGCTACATCTGTCAACTGCCTAATCCGTCTCACAGCATATGCAGCAGAGCTAAGCTTATTAGCTAAAATGGTGATATGGTCACCCCATTGTAATTTAGAATCTATTGTTATTCCTAAAAAGGTAGTGTTATTTACAAATTCTAACCTTTGGCTACCCAGCACGACATGGACGTTTGCTTGTCTGACATTGGGCATTGTAAATTTAACGCATTTAGTCTTTTCTGCATTCAACAATAGGTTGTTTGAAGAAAACCAATTTGAAATATCATTTAAAATATTATTAACATTATTCGCATCTGTACTATGCCGATTTACTTTGAATATAAGTGATGTATCATCCGCGAACATTACTATGCCAGCTTGTGCCTCGATCATGCAAGGCAAGTCATTAACATAAACCAAGAAGAGAAAAGGTCCTAGAATTGATCCCTGAGGTACGCCTATTTTGACGTTAGTTCCGTTTGACTTAACGTTGTTCACATGAACAGTCTGCAGCCTATCTGTCAGGTAAGATCCTAATAGTTCTAAGGATTTTTTGTCAAAACCATACCGACGTAACTTTAGCAAAAGTGTCTGATGGTCAACACAATCAAATGCTTTAGACAGATCGCAGAATACCCCAATGGCATCCTGCGATCCCTCCCATGCGTCGTAAATCAAGCTAACAATGGTTACTCCCGCATCGGTGGTAGATTTTCCGCGAGTAAAGTCAAATTGCTGGCTGTGGAAAAGATTGTTGGTCGTGAAGTGGACTTCCATTTGATTTAGCATCACTCTCTCAAACACGAAAACAGAAATGCGGCGGTAGTTACCAAGTTCTGACTTAGATCCCTTATTAAATAATTAGTCTACTATTTTTCATTAGGTTAGGGAATATACCTTCATCTACACATTCATTAAAAATTAGTGCCAAGTCAGGTGCAATGATATCAATTACATTACTTATTAAGCTAACTGATATGCCCCAGTGATCTTCAGACTTTTTAATTTTGAGATTTTTTTGTTATTCTGGATATCAATTAAGTGTATTTCAAAAATTTGTGTTGTAAAAATTGGGCTTTCGTGCATATGGGTTACGGTCATCTGGATTGTGCATTCAGATTTCGTGTGTCTGGAACTCATTCGTCTGGATTCTAAAACGTCGTACAAATGAATAAATGGTCAAATGAAATTAGGAGTTGCGATTATATGGCAAACAAAATTTCGGAATTTTTAAAAACGCGATTGAAGGGGACCATGTGAAGGGGGGTGCTCCCCGCTTCGCGCGCACGCGCCACGCCCCTTGCGCTTTAATTTATTTCTGAGGTGTCGCCTTAACTCCAATAGCACGCAGATTTTTATCTACACCACCAGCCAGTGTACCTAGTGAACAATTGTTCACTAGGTACACTGAACTAGATATTAAACAAAGATATTAAACTAGAACCACTAAATATTAAAAAAGGAAAAATGAGAACTTTAGTGCCATGGACTGATGCTCAAAAGAAAGTAGTCACTACATTCTTCAAACGTCATATCAAAAATAAACAACCACCAAAACGAAAGGAATGCGAAGAGTTAAAGGATCAGAACCCAGAACTTTTAATGAACAAAGATTGGATTAAAATAAAAGTTTTCGTGCAGAATACATATTCGAAGAAATAGGTAGAATACGACCTGACAGAATTGACCCAGAACTTAATTTTGTTTGTATTAAGGTACCAAATTATACTAGGTATGCAATGCATGCTACTAATTGCAAATGTTGAACGGAGCAAATTTTTAAAAAAATTTTTTATGCTCTATTTTCATGATTGCAGAGATATGCATTCCCGCGTATGATGTCGACCAGCATGCCAAAAGAGATTGTTCAAAAGCCGTTTCTTTTTTAAAAACCTAAATAAAAAGTGTATGGCTGCCTAAGTAAATTGATAAATCATATAATTTATTTTTAACAATCTTTTAGTTCACTCGAACGAAATCGTATGTGGGGTTTAAACTTGATAATAATTCGTGGTGTAATCGTTTTTAATTGTCTTCTTACTCAAATTCACTATGTCGGACCGGATGTCATGCTTCGAATTTTATTTTCAATCGGTTGCGTCGTATGTCCGACCGACCCAAACGTATAAGAGCCCTTGTTAACGACAACGGATAACGGCCCGATTTTTATAACGTGCGACGGGCCGACGCGCAATGTTCAATAGGTTAATGTGGGCGTTTGTTAACGCGACGGGCGCATACCGGCGGCATAGACCGCGGTCGGTCCGATGCAGTGGACCACGTCATTCCATAGAAGTGTGTTGACGAGGACGGATGGGCGCACGTTTTTACAACCTACCGGCTTGTGCTGCTCATTGTGAATATGGAGTTTACCATTGATATGGATTTATTAATTAGCCTTGTTCAAAATAGGCCTGTGTTGTGGGACAAGACTTCAGAAAATTACAAAAGTAAACAAGTAAATTTTGCGGCATGGAAAGAAATCTGCGTAATGTTAAATGAAGAATTTGAGACATTATCTGATAAAGAAAAAAACGAATTCGGTATGTGATCAATGTTTATTTTTAAATTAGACAAACTAAATATTTGTTACATGTTTTTTAAACATTGATTCTGCCACGGCAGCTGCCCTTCAGGTGTCATGAAATACTCTGCAAACTTATTGCGTATCACATTAGCTGTCAAACTACCTCTTACCGAATTTGAACGAGGCACAACGGGTAAATTGACATCGGTGGTCAAATTACTACCGGCTGGGTTACTAATTTCTTCTTTGTGGATGAAATTTTGCAACAAGCAACAGGTTTTTACTATATCAACTGCTAAGTCCAGTTCAATGGTCGATGCAAAATTCGCCATTTATTCGCCAATTTACCAAATGTACATTCAACATATCTTCTCGCTCTTATCAGACGGTAGTTGAATATCTTTTTTACGTCATTAAGTTGATGACCACCAAACGGCCGAAGTACCTGTTCCTGCAGTGCGAATGCTTCATCAGCTACAAAAACATAATGTAGTTCAAAGTCCGCTCTTAATTTATTTGTCGATGGTGGTATGTTTAATCTGTTATCTATGAAATATTGGATAGAAACAGGCGTTACCTGGCGAAAATCCATGACAAAGTAATGGTAAGTAAGATGTTATCTATGAGATTTTTCCAAAATTGTGTTTCTTTAAATACGGCTGAATCGCACTCATTTCCGTATGCACCAACATCAATGTAAATAATATTATAATTTGCGTCTACCACAGCCATCAATACAATAGAAAAGAAGTGTTTATAGTTAAGGAACATAGATCCACTTTCTTCGGACTTTATGACTCGTATATGTTTGCCGTCTATTGTTCCTAAGCAAAGAGGAAAGTTTGCTGCACATTCAAAATTATTGGCTATCATTATCCACTCTTCTGTGGATGGAATTTTCATATATGTCTCTCTTAATTTGGACCATATCGTTGTACACACTTCTCGTACTACGTAGCTTATACTTTTTATTCAAATTCTGAATGTGTATTGAAGATCCGTAAATGAATTTCCTGATGCTAAATATTTGTAACAATAATTTTTTCAGGTAAGCTTGCCAGAGATGAAAATTTTAAAACAATAAATTTGAAACGTAGCACAAGACAAGCAATAAATTTCACGTTATTGCCTATTACGACCACGCCTGTACCAATAAGTATAGAAAAAAACGCGATATCTTGTCGCTATTACCCTTGATACCGGACTGTTTCCACGATTTTTACCACAAACTAACCACTACCGCCGATACATTAAACTATGATCCAGATTTGCAAAATTCCGAGGAAAGTGAATGAGTGTGTTTAAATTATATCAAAGTGGAAGTTTAGTTGATAAGTATACGTTTTAATTTCTAATTAATCATATTTCTAAGCTAAATTAAAATAAATGTTAGCATATTTGTTACATGGCAAAAACCACTTAAGTCGAATTCTAGTTGTGCTCAAAAAAACTTATGTCCGATATTTCTTGTAATAATAATAATAGCCGTAAAATGTTAAACTCTATGTTCGAATAGTTTGTATTTACGTTATAAACATTAATAAAAACAAAACCCATAGTACATTCTTTTTACACCAAACAATTAAAACCTTGCCCTGTAAAATTTTTGTTTGCAAATGTTTCTGACTTAAGTTTACCCTTCTTTACCCTTCCAAGTAGGTTACCTATCTTAATCCCGAATTTTAATATTCCGAATATCATAATCCCGAAAAAGTTTGGACATTTTTTCATAATCCCGTTTTTACAAATTCTGAAGTTTTGTGACCGTAATCCATATGCACGAAAGCCCAATTTTTAAAACACAAATTTTTAAAATACAGTTATCCAGACAAACAATATCCAGATTTTTAAAATCAAGATTTTTTAAATTAAAATAAACGATATCCAACACGATTGTATGGGAACCAAATAAAAAGATTATGAAAATCTGGCAATAGTTTATCAGGAATATGATTGTATGGGAACCAAATAAAAAGATTATGAAAATTTGGTAATAGTTTATTTGGAAAATGGTACGATGGGAAACAAAAAAAAGTATTCTGAGAATCTGGTATAACTATATCTGGATTATGAGAATATGGGAAACAAAAAAAAACTTTATGAAAATTTGGTATTTAGTGCACCTGGAAATTGATTCATCTGGGAAATTATAATATACATTGTACACTGTGGCTTGGCCTGAGTAAAAGTCTAGTTATAGTAATATAATTGTGGGCCAACCACTATCCTACTACCCTCTAACTATATGGTGTTTAGCGAGGATTCAAATACCCAGGGACACTGTTATACTATTCTATCTTTATATTTTTATACATTACGGTTTATCGTGTTGATAAATAGTCCGGCGTCCTGCTAGCAGGACTTTCGGTAATGCCGGTAGGACGCACCTTTCTTTATGTTTATTTCGTAAACGGTCCTGCTGGCAGGATTTGTAATTGTACAAGTGATAGTATGTTTTACGAATAGTATGAGCGGGACAGCCGCAATGTTTAGACGTGGAGACCGCGTGCGTTCGCTCGCGTCGCACTACGACGCGCCGGGAACGGATAATGCGTGGAGTCGTCAACATTTTGGAGATGCGGTTGCAACGTCTTATTGTTACGGTTTAGTACAAGCAGTTTACAGAGATAATAAAGTTAAGGTAGTGTGGGAACTAGATGAATCTGTAAGTTGTGTTCAAAGAGTTTTTCAGAACCCGCAAATACATTTGACAATATACCCACAACACAGACACAGTCCCCGGCGTCATTGGATTCGAGTTCGTCGGAATCAGATGAATCTGAGAATGATTTTTTTTTTCTTGTTTGGCGGTCGACACATATCGAAACGGGTTCTGGTAGACCAGCTGATGTGGGTGTTTTCGGGTTGATATAACCCTTACGTAACACCCTGTATATAATATATTATTGTTAATTAAACCTTATAAAATAATGAACCATGTGTTTTTCTCATTTATTAACTAATAGCGGCTTGAATAAACCAACCAAAACTATTTTTATATAAGAAAATGTCTCTATGTATTTTAAGTTTTCTCAGCTCATTATTATAAATCAGAAAGTTACTCTATGAATTTATATTTATATTATTTATTGCTGTTCAATTCTTATTAATTCAATTTTGGAGAAATACCTACATAACAACGTAAACTAGTATATAATAACTTCATCCCGCGCCAATATGTCTTAAAAAACAAATTCTGATTTGTAACCTAATATTACAAGTTAATACGAGTAGGTATTCGGCTATATTATATAAAGTTACTACCAAGTATAAACGCAACGAACTTATTGTTTATCTATAAGTATAAAAATGAATTCAGGTTGATTGGTCTCAAAAAACTTTTTTTTTTTTTTTTTTTTTTATATTTGGATCGCCAAATTGACGACGCCCGCCTGGTGGTAAGTCGTGACGACGTCTAGCGATTGTGGGCCACTCTCACAGTACTCATTACTATTGAGAGTGGCCCTCAACTTGACGACCTACTGATGTGCCTCTTCACGCTCCGCTTAAAGAACCCAGGATTATATGTGGGAGGAAACACGTGCACAGGCAGGGC
Organism: Nudaria mundana; assembly: GCA_963556515.1. NCBI lineage: Eukaryota > Metazoa > Arthropoda > Insecta > Lepidoptera > Erebidae > Nudaria > Nudaria mundana. The sequence goes on from OY748309.1 coordinate 10,263,621, forward strand.
GTTCCAGGCCACTATCGTTCGGCAGAGAAACGAACGTTTAAAACGTTCGGTTCTCGCGAACATGCTATCCACTGTGTGGGGGTGGCATCTCTGCCCGGCACGAGTCGTTCGGGATCGGAAGGAAGAGGGTGGGATCAGATTGAAGAGCTCTTCAGAAAACTCGCCGTGGTAAATACGGTAGAATGCGGCCAAGGAAGCTATTGTTCGGCGCTGAACTAGCGGCTCAAGGCTTCCCGTTACCTCCGGACAATCTATAATACGGATAGCCCGTCGCTGCATAGCGTCGAGAGCGTCCAGCAGATACTTCGCGGAGCCGTCCCAGAGGTGAGAGCAGTATTCGACGCAGGGTCTAATCTGCGTCTTGTACAGCAGACACCTCTGGTCCGGTGTAAAGAATCTCTTTACCTTATTCAGTATTCCTAGTTTCCGCGAAGCTAGCCCTATACATCTTTCGATGTAGTTTTTATTATTGAGCTCTCGACGAACGTCTATGCCAAGGATATCAAGGTTGTCCTTCATTGGTAATAATGCATTCTGAAGAGAGGGTAGGGGAAGGAAAGGGGATTTCTTCGCAGTAAATGCACACGCCTGTGTTTTGCGGGCATTGAACTCGACCAGGTTCTCGGTACCCCATTGAGAGATACTGTCGAGGTTACGGTCGAGATCAGCCACGAACGTCGTCTCTCCTCCTCAATCTCAGATCGCCCCACCGTCGGACGAACCGAGTAACTCCCGTGCAGTGTGCTGTCATCTGCATAGCAATGAATGTTCCCGAGGGATAGCATATCATTGATATGCAGAAGAAAGAGAGTTGGTGATAGTACGGACCCCTGCGGTACCCCGGCATTCACTTGCAAGAAGCGAGAAGCCTGGCCATCGCAGAGGACCCGCACTCGGCGCTCGTTTAAAAAACTGGCAATCCAGCTGCACAGTTGAGGAGGTAGACCATATGCCGGAAGCTTGGAAAGGAGCGAAGCATGCCAGACCCTATCGAAGGCTTTGGCGATGTCCAGGCTAATAGCCAAGGACTCGCCGTGCCTTTCCATAGCCCCACCCCAGACATGCGTTACGAATGCCAGAAGATCACCCGTTGATCGCTTTGGCCTGAAGCCGTATTGTCGATCATTGATTACCGAGTGATCCTCTAGGAATTGCATGAGCTGCTTATTTATAAGGAGCTCAAGCACCTTGCAAATGACTGAGGTGACAGCTATGGGTCGATAGTTGCCTGGATCGGACCGATCCCCTTTCTTGGGGATCGGTTGTACGTTCGCCTCCTTCCAGACCTCCGGCACGAGCCCTGAAGAGTATGACAGGCGGTACAGACGCGTTAATACTGGAGACAACTCAGCTGCACATTTTCGTAGCACCACCGCCGGAATGCCGTCAGGGCCACTGGCTTTCCGCGTGTCGAGTGACCGCAGCACTGCCCGTACATCACATTGCCTGATAACAATATCAGGCATTGTGTGGCCACAGTTGGCGATGGCGGGGGGCTGCAGGCCACGGTCGTCGACCCGGGAATTAGCCGCAAAGAGGTCTGCGAGCATATCCGCTTTCTCTTGGGCTTTGTGAGCCAGTGTTCCATCTGGGTAACGCAGCGGTGGCAGCGAGGGCTGACAAAAGTTAGATTGCACGGCTTTGGCCAGTTGCCAGAATCCACGGCTGCCCGTGGGATGGGAAGTGAGCTCCTGACCAAGCCGCGCGACGCGCTGGGCATCCGCTCTCTTAAAGGCCCTCTTACTCGACTTTGTGGCCCGGTTGTACGCCGCTTTGAGGTGGCCCACGTTTGGGTCGCGCACAGCCCGGGCCCTGATCCAGGCGCGATATGCCGACTGTTTTTGTCGAACAGCTTTGGCACAATCTCGCCCGAACCAGGGACGGGCTCTGCGGATACTGGCGACATCAGTGAAAGGGATGTAATAATCCATCCCTAAACTGATCTCGCCAGCAATAGCAGAAGCACTATCCGAAGGAGCCTTTCCTACAAAGCAGCGCTGGCTCCAGGGGACGGACGCATAATAATCGCGTAGACCGTCCCAATCCACTGACGAGTAGTGCCATAGTTGTCGTGACGTTTGTACAGGACGTGCAGGAGGTGACACCTTCATGACAGCGTGAACAACACAGTGGTCGGAACTACCCAGTGGGGCTCCTACCGAAACACTGTACTGGGCTGGGCGACTCGTCAGCAGTAGATCCAGCAGAGCGGGCGCGTGATCTGACCTGTCTGGTATCCGGGTGATCCCGCATACCATCTGGGTCAGACCGTGGGAGAGAGCGAACGCATGGGCGGCTCTACCCGCATGATCAGTCTTGAGGGACCCCAGCCATTCAATGTGATGGCCATTGAAGTCCCCCAGAAATACTAGGTCAGCGTTCGGGAACCGCACCTGCGCTTCATCAGCCGTCTCGCTGAGGTACTGGAAGAGCTTTGTTGTCTCAGAATCCCCTGTGTGGGATCGGTAGACGCACACGTAGATCTGGCTCATAGAGCCATGGTCTACGTGCAGCCAAAGGACGGAATTGGAGGGGTTCTCTAGGCAGCGCAACCGGCGGCAGCAAACATCCGCCCTAACGAACACGCACACCCCGGCTTTGTCTCGAAATTGTTCCTCGATGACATAGCCGGGGTAACACAGGTAAGACGTGTCGTCAGGGCGGCGTATTTGTGTCTCCGTGAGGAACATCACAGCGGGCCGTGTCGTCTCAAGGTGGTAGTGGACGGTATCGAGGTTCGCATGGAGTCCACGGACGTTAGTGAACTCCACCTCGAAATGTGAAGTTGTGGGGTTTCCTAGGGCCGCTGTGTAACGTTTATTTCTTTTTTGTTGCACTGCCATTGTAGATTTTGAAGAAGAAGCGTGAAGACAGGGCGACATTTGGTGCAGCAGTAAGTGACAAAGCGCAGGGGCTAGCTTTGTCTAGAACCGTGTGGTTAGGTCGGAGCCGACTCGCCGGACGGAAGGGCTCCCAAACCCCCCTGATGCAAGGCCGCCGCTACCCCACACCGGTTACCACCCGGAGCGGCGATCCCACATCAGGATTATGCGCAACATGTGGGGCAGCCTCCTGGGGTGGTTGGCCCCAGGCGGGCCCCATGACTGTGTTGCGGTCTCCCTGGCCGGCGAATCGACCCACACCACCCACACTAGACTCCGTTTCGCCCCCACTGGTCCCATGCCTGCTGCACCATACATCGCCCCGGGCCCGGCGGTGCAGCTGCTGAACCCCTAACGCAACCCAGCCTGGGCTGGGTTACTTGGGGGGCTTTAGCACAGCTGCACGGTGGTACCCCCCCGTACCAACACTGTTGCACCACCTGGTACCCACGTAGGGGCCGAAGCCACTCCATAGGTACCGTAAATTAACGAGCCTCGTCCGTTTATCAGCAGGTGCGCCACTAGCAGGTGAGGTCGCTGGGGCCCTAAAGATGTTGGTAGAGCCCCTTTGCACCCAAACTCGAGAATAGCTGATCTGATATGCAATGTTTAAAATACACAAGCAAAGACGAGTCGGGCAATAAGTTTCTAATCATTTTAGTGAAAAGGCGGTAGGAGAAAATGTTGTTACCCCCTGATTTTATGTTCAACTTATGCCGTCCTGCCAGCAGTCGGCGTCCTGCCAGTAGGACACACGTCTCAATTCATAGAAATTGAAGGCTTGCTAGCAGGACTTAGAAAGTCCTTCCAGAAGAGCTTCTGGAAGGACTATTATTTGGACGATTTATCTAGTGCTGATACGATTGTGGGTCGACTACTAACTACTACCCTATATGATGATCAGCAAAGAATCCTGAACGATAAACCAGACTTGTCAAAGATACCTAATAACTGTAGTCTGTACAATAAATATGATATATGTTATTGGGAAACCATTGTAAACGATTGTTATTGTTAGTATAGTACCCACCGTGGTATTAATATCTGGTTAATTGCTAATGTGCAGGAATTATTGTTTGATAATAGACCAATGTATATATGAAATTGTAGGTACATAATGTTATTGTACATTTACCTATTTATTGAAAAGAGTGACCTAGAGTTTTCTTGTCAGATTCTTTCTCAGGTCCTACCGTTGCTTTGCGAATCTGACAGTACATGTAGAAGTTAAGGTTATAAATAAACATTATTTTATAACCAGGCTACCTCTTTAATTTAATATCCTACTTAGGTACCTGAGATCTATATCATAACATAGTATGATATCTATACCACTGAATCCAGGCTACTTCTTTAATTTAATATTCTACTTAGGTACCTGACATCTACATCATAACATAGTATGATATATATACCAATGAATCCAGGCTACTTCTTTAATTTAATATTCTACTTAGGTACCTGACATCTACATCATAACATAGTATGATATCTATACCAATGAACCCAGACTACTTCTTTAATTTAATTTTCTACTTAGGTACCTGACATCTACATCATAACATAGTATGATATATATACCAATGAATCCAGGCTACTTCTTTATTAATTTAATATTCTACTTAGGTACCTGACATCTACATCATAACATAGTATGATATATTTTTGTATTTCAAAGCAATGAGTTCGCTTAAACTATTCTTAAAATATTAAGAAAGAAATTATAAATAGATCACAAAAACTGATGTCATCGGCGGGATTCGAACCCTCGAACTGACGGTACCAGTGTATAGTGTTACAACGGTACCAGTGTATCGTGTTAACGATATAACGATATATACGAATTTTTAGATGAATCCTTACCAAATCCATATATTTTTGTATTTCAAAGCAATGAGTTCGCTTAAACTATTCTTAAAATATTAAGAAAGAAATTATAGTGTATATATTCAGTGTCTAAATATCGTTGTAACACGATACACTGGTACCGTCAGTTCGGTAGAACTGCGGTAGGTGGATCCAACGCTAACCTTAATAGCGCGATGTAGAAATTATGAATATGATATGTAGCAAAAATTCGATGTTGTCGGTAGTGGTTATCGTAGCTCAGTTGGCAGAGCAGTCCCCCTGTTAGGGAAAGGCCGTGGGTTCGAATCCCGCCGATGACATCAGTTTTTGTGATCTATTTATAATTTCTTTCTTAATATTTTAAGAATAGTATGATATCTATACCAATGAACCCAGACTACTTCTTTAATTTAATATTCTACTTAGGTACCTGACATCTACATCATAACATAGTATGATATCTATACCAATGAACCCAGACTACTTCTTTAATTTAATATTCTACTTAGGTACCTGACATCTGTTGACAAAGCTTGACAACATGGGAATAAGAGGCGTACAATTGGACCTCCTCAAAAGCTACTTAAAAGAGCGTACTCAATGTGTAAAGATCTGTAATATTATCAGTGAAGATCTCGAGAACACCTCGTTCGGCATTCCCCAGGGAAGCGTATTAGGAAGCACTTTGTTCTTAATTTATATAAATGAACTATGTAACATAAATCTCGAGTACGGTACGGTCATATCATACGCGGACGACACTGCCCTCCTTTTTTCTGCTGAATCAGAGTCAGAAGCGTACGGGCGTGCGCAGCGAGGATTTAACATCGTAAATAAATGGCTTCAATACAATTTACTTACATTAAACGCAGATAAAACACTTGCCCAGTTATAGCCATAACAGATACTATAAAATACCTGGGTATTATAATAGATGAGACGCTTTCGTTTAAAAAACATAGCGAAGCACTAATTAAGCGAATGCGCAAGCTGATATTTGTCTTCAAAAAAATAAGATATATAGGTGACTCAAAGGTGATTAAACAAATCTACTATGCACTTGGTCAATCAATAATAACATATTGCATAACGTCATGGGGAGGAGCAGGCAAGACCTTGCTTTTACCCGTCGAGCGAGCTCAGAGGGCAATCCTTAAGGTATCAACGTTCCGCCCTTTCCTATTTCCCACTAACCTCCTATACAAATCTTGTGACGTATTAACAGTCCGTCAGCTATTCATACTCAGTACAGTACTAAAACAGCACGCATCACTTCCCTACAGCACTCAAGTTTCCTACAAAAGACGGAAAGATATTGTTTGCACTGAAAGAACTGCGATAAAACGCGAATACACAGGCAAATTTTACTTGTTCTTAGGACCGCTTCTGTACAATAGGATAAACGCTACAGCAAATATTTATCCTCTTAATTATTCTCGTTGTAAGCAAGTACTAAAGAATGCCCTCCAAGGGATGTCCTACGATGACACAGAGGAGTTAATATCTGTATTAAAATAAATAGTGATAAGTTGAATAATTAAGACATATCTAATATAATTATCAATATTGAGCCACTTTGGTATTGTACTAGCTCTTATTATATAATATTATGAATAACCTAATCATATAATGTTACGTAATTGTTTTTGTGTAATGTTATATAATTTACTTAGCTGCAATTGGCGCCTGAAATACAGGACTACCTAGTTCAGGTGCAAATTACGTTTATAAGACTACCTATTTATAAAACATCTAGAAACATATAAATGTAAATAGGTATTATTATACCTACATACTTAAGCTACTAATGCACTAACTATGATGTAATAGCGCACAATTAAAATTAAGATTCTATGTAAAATTTTATTATACAATTATTATTACGAAATAAATTTATTTATTTTATAAATCTACATCATAACATAGTATGATATATATACCAATGAATCCAGGCTACTTCTTAAGATCTATTCCACTCTAATACCAAAACATAAATATTGGTACAGTCACAGACAATTTACAATAGTTTATTATATTTCAATATTAAGTAGGTATGATTATAATAAAATCTTATACCTTTACAAATTCCCTTCATTTCGGCATTTTTACTATGAGTTCAAGCTAGGTACTCATAATTAAGTAAAAATGCCGAAATGTGAATGTGTGAATCACATGACAAAATTGCGAAAAGGGTGAGTTGGCTCGCTATTGTTTAAAAATCCGAAACAACCAATCAAGGTCAAGCGCGGCGCCACCGCCGTGCTAACGAAGCGCACTAAGGGTTTTGGTGAAATACACTCTAATTCAAGGTAATAAGGTATGTTTTACTTACAATAATTTTGGTCCTTGCATAAATAATAATTATTTCTATTTACTAGTCTGATTCTGAGGAATATTTTATCTATTCCTCAGTACTTTGCCATGTGATGACGCGTGTGCAGTAACTTAAATCTCAGTGAACGTGGTATTTACTAAGTGAGTACTTATAAAGTTAATAAAATGTTGTTTGTTAAATACATATAATATGTATATGTCCAATTTTAAAAGAGAAAAATTAGACGCCCGGTTTAATTTACATTTTTTTTTCTTAGGAATGTGTGTTGAAGATCATAATCTGGCTTCCACATCTTCGGGAAACACTGGAGGATTGACTTTTATAAAGAAAAATGGTGGCTTGGTGCTGTTGAGAGCTGGTTACCAATATAAAAAAAAAGGGAAAATCAAAATGGATGGATCCATTGGAGATGTGTGAAGATTAAAGAGTGCAGTGTATCTTTGCAATTAAAGGTATGTTATCAGCCACATAACTACAAGTACTTTAATTTTTAAATAAAAACAATCACTTTCACTGTGGGTTATGCACCGATCTCGCGAGCCCCGTTCTAGAGTACCCCGATTAATTTTTATCGTGATAACCTCAATCAAAAGGTGTATATTATTATTTATGTGTATATTATATGTATTTGATATGTTATTTTGGCCCCGCAGGAAGGCAATATTTCCAAGGAAAAAAGACATACCTGCTGTTACACTACATACACTATGTATACAATAATGCCTATCCTGCTTATTCTCCGTAACCCTTATGTCGATTCAGCACATCTGACTGCTCATGCAGTCTTTCATTATTTTAGAGTTCAGTTCTGTTCCATCATCCGTGTGCGTGACACTTGCCCATCAATATTTCCGAGTCCATTTAAATAAAAGTATTCTTCCTAAATCTTATTTCTATTTTTTAAAAAGGCCTTCGGCCAAATCCTTATAACAAATTGGTGGCAGCGGTGGGATACCGACGGTTAAGGTATCCCTGATACGTCTCCGTCCGGGCTCAATAACGTGAAAAGTTACGCGAGTGTCAAAAAAGTGCCAAAAAACTCAAATCTATCATTTTTCAATATTATCATATTAGACTCTGAAAATCGTGTTTACCCGAAAAGTGCAAACCTGTGCAAACAAATCAATTGACATTATTTTTCCTCATAAACTACTAAGTCGCGAGAATCCTCTATACTCTGTGTAAAAGTGCATAGAACTAATTGACGTCCTTCTTCTACATATATCATATTATTTATCTGCAAAATCATCATCGATATCCTGTGCTGTGTTCAAGGTCGTGTTCCTGAAAAGAAATGTTCCTGTATATTCTATCCAGCGTGTCCTGCGTCCTGTAAGTTCTTCAAAATACTATTTTGTGAAAAGTGCAAAAGTGTGTGTTCCAAATCCATCAGTGAAAACTCTTCTATATAAAATTAAATTTAAGACAATTTAGATACTATTTTTAGCCATAACTTTCTCGTATGTATTAGTTAGTCATAACTTGTAACATATTTCCAGGAATTATCGCTCGGCAATGGACGTAGGTGCGGCCGCGGCCCAGGGCTGCGGAATAAAAAGGAATTATCTCTGTAGCTTATCGCCCTTGCGCTTATCAAAACATCACGGAAGTGAGCCAGACTTATTTGCCGTCTATTACACCGAATAGTTTTTATTGTTCAGTGGATATCACATATAATTGTTATTTTTATTTTATACAATGTCCGTTAAAACCGAAAGTCTTAACCTCGAAATAAACACACTTTTAAATTTATAAAATCTTTTGATGGCACACGTGAAAAATTAAAAATTAGCATCTGAAACACAAAAACCAATTGTATTTAGGTACATCCTATCGCAGCTTGAAGCTAAAGCTGAAACAGCCCGTTCTATTAAAGATTTCGAAACCTGGGATCAACTAAGGACTTTCCTAGAAAGTCAGTTTGGAGAAAGGTAGCACTATGCCCATTTACTGACCGACCTCCAAGAGTGTTGTCAGTACAGTAAAGAACAGATAAGTCAATTTGCGTTGCGTCTTGAAACATGTCTTTCTAAGTTACTTACAGAAGTAACTTTATCAAATAAGAAGAAATCCGAATTAGCTGGTCGCATAGCGGCCATGGAAGATTTAGCACTGCACACTTTCCTGCTAGGTCTTAAACCAGATGTTTCAAACTTAGTGCGTAGCAAAAATCCGTCTTCTCTTAATGAAGCCATCAATGCAGCCGTATCCGAGGAAAAAATCCTCAATTTACTCTTAAAACGCAACCAACATATATCTCCAACACAGCGTCAACCCCAAAAACTAAACACGTATAAACCCTCAGAGTCGAACACTTTTCTAAACCTCCACTATCGAAACAATTAGATCGAACTTGCCAAAATCTATTTTGTCGTTATTGCAAAATCTCAGGCCATACTATGGATGAACTGCCGAAAACGGGAGTTCAATAATAATAATAGATTCAAAACCCCTCAGTCAACACAATTTCAACAACGCCCAAATCAAATCAAGAGCAGTTTAGAAATAAATTTGCTAGCGTTAATAGTACCTCTAATGAGTACCACGATGACCCTGAGAACCTCAATCATCAGACACAGATGCCTCTCAATACAATGAGGTTAATTTAAACGAATAATGGGTCCCCGCAGGTGTCTCGTGGAACCCAAATTTCAACAACCTTTTGCTATATCCTTAAATGCAAATGACACCTTTTCTAAATCCTTAGACCACACGGGTAACCAGCCCCAAGCAAGCGTCTATACTTCTAAATCTAAAGACCACACGGATAACCAACCCCAAGCAAGCGTCTATACTTCTAAATCTAAAGACCACACGGATAACCAGCCCCAAGCAAGCGTCTATTCTTCTAAATCTAAGGACCACATGGGTAACCAGCCCCAAGCAAGCGCCTACACTTCTAAAACTAAAGACCACACGGGTTACCAGCCCCAAGCAAGCGTCTATACTTCTAAATCTAAAGACCACACGGGTAACCAGCCCCAAGCAAGCGTCTATACTTCTAAATCTAAAGACCACACGGGTAACCAGCCCCAAGCAAGCGTCTACACTTCTAAATCTAAAGACCACACGGGTAACCAGCCCCAAGCAAGCGTCTACTCTTCTAAATCCAAGGATCACATGGGTAATCAGCCCCAAGCAAGAGTCCAAATTTCTAATCAAACCCAAATAAATACAAATGATAAAATATTCGAAGTATCATGTATACCCAATAAAACATCATTACCAACAGTGTGTATAAATTATGTAAAAAGGGCACATGTCACCGATTTCTATTGAAAAATAATGACAAAATAGATCTTGAAGTACCCATGGAGTTTTCAGACGTTGCTGTCGACTCCCCTACCACACCAGCTCCTTAAATCCGTACAACCCTTACATAAACTTAACCTCTCTAGGGTAAGTTTACTCTTATCCCCGGGGCTGTTATAAATACACTATGTATACAATAATGTCTATCCTGCTTATTCTCCCTAACACTTATGTCGATTCAGCACATCTGACTGCTCATGCAGTCTTTCATTATTTTAGAGTTCAGTTCTGTTCCATCACCCGTGTGCGTGACACTTGCCCATCAATATTTCCGAGTCCATTTAAATAAAAGTATTCTTCCTAAATCTTATTTCTATTTTTTAAAAAGGGCCAAATCCTTATAACACTGCGAACCCGATGATGACAAAAACTTAATGCTAAAGAAGGTAAATGACTTGAGAGCAACAGTCGTAAACTCTGATTTCACACCAATACCAAGAATTTACAATAAATTTAAATCTCAACTCTGTGATAATGAAAATAATTTGATCAAAAATATTCCATCGTTAAGAAACGTTAAGTCGAATTTATATAAAGCTAGAAACAGGGAAGCTGGTGTATCAAAAATACAGTATAAGACAGCTAATGAAGTAGAAATTCCTTCACGATTTGGAGATTTTGTTTTTTTATGATCATAACGATGAGTCTTCTAGCACACGAATAGTAATTTTATCTAGCCCTAACGGACTAGCACAAATTCCGAAACATAAATTATTTGAATGTGACGGAACGTTCGATTGCTGCCGTGCGCCATTTCTGCAGCTCTATACTATACATGGAGATCTTGGAAGTGACGAAGACCACACACGCGTAATTCCTCTGATTTATGTGTTACTAAACAATAAAAAAGAAGAAACTTATAAAACTATTCGAAATTTGAAACAAAAAATTCCTGAATGGGACCCCTTAAAGTTCATAACAGATTTTGAACAAGCCGCAATGAACGCTATTTGTACTGTCTTTCCGTCAGTGGTACTTAAGGGATGCTATTTTCACTACTCTAAAAATGTATGGAAAAAGGCAAAAGGTATAAATTTGACAAAAAATTAAATCACCCGGAGACATGTAAGACTATCATCTTTACTGCCATTACTTCCACGACAGTATATTTCTGAAGGCTGGTGCTATATTGTGGAAGATACCCCTGATTCTGAAGCAATTCAAGAGTTTAATAACTACATGGTGTCACAATGGCTAGAAGACGAGAGTTTTGTTGACAATTGGTGTGTTCATGGTGAACGTCATCGAATCACAAATGCCGTCTCGAATCTTGGCATATGAAATTAAACACGACAGTGCCAAAAAATGCCAACATATATCAGCTTCTGATAGCGCTAAAAGAAGACGCAGACTTACAAACAGTACGACAACGTGTTGGGTTTCCACAAGGTGTCTGCGAGGTGAGTTCCGCGACTGCTTTCAGTTGAGCAAAAAAGGATGCGATTGACTATTGCATGCGACTGTTTGGGGTTATTTGAAGGGTGCAAAGGGGCCCTTCTTACATCTCGATAGATGTAAGAAGGGCCCCTGCTGGCCCCTAGTGGCGCACCTGCTGATTAACGGACGAGGTTCGTATATTACGGTACCCATGTGGTGGCTTTGGCCCCTAAGTGGATACCAGGTGGTACAACTGTGTTGGTCCGGGGGGGTACCACCGTGCAGCTGTGCTAAAGTCCCCCAAGTAACCCAGCCCAGGCTGGGTTGCGTTAGGGGTTCAGCAGCTGCACTGCCGGGCCCGGGGCGGTGTATGGTGCGGCAGGCAGGGGTCCAGTGGGGGCGAAGCGGAGTCTAGTGTGGGTGGTGTGGGTCGATTCGCCAACAGGGAGACCCTTAGCAACGGCGTTGCCGCGGCCGCCCGCAACAGTCATGGGGCCCGCCTAGGACCAACCACCCCAGTAGGCTGCCCCACATGTTGAGCATAATCCTGTTGTGGGGTCGCCGCTCCGGGTGGTAACCGGTGTGGGGTAGCAGCGGCCTTGCATCAAGGGGGTTTGGGAGCCCTTCCGTCCGGCGGGTCGGCTCCGACCTAACGACACGGTTCTAGACGAAGCTAGCCTCTGCACTTTGTCACTTACTGCCGCACCAAATATCGCCCTGTCTTCACACTTCCCCATATTTCACAATGACAGTGCAACAAGATAATAGACGGTACACAGCGGCCCCTAGAAACCCCACAAAGTTGACTTCGTTTGAGGTGGAGTTCGCGAATATCCGCGGACTCCATGCAAACCTCGATACCGTCCACCATCACCTGGAGACGGCACGGCCTTCTGTGATGTTCCTAACGGAGACACAGATACGCCGCCCTGACGACACGTCGTACCTCTGTTACCCGGGCTATATCATTGAGGAACAATTCCGCGATAAAGCCGGGGTGTGCATGTTCGTTAGGGCGGATGTTTGCTGCCGCCGGTTGCGCTGTCTGGAGAACCCCTCCTACTCCGTCCTTTGGCTACACGTGGATCATGGCTCCATGAGCCAGATCTACGTGTGCGTCTACCGCTCCCACACAGGGGACACTGGGACAACAAGGCTTTTCGAATACCTCAGCGAGATGGCTGACGATGCGCAGGTGCGGTTCAAATGACTCGACGACTATGGCACTACTCGTCGGCAGACTGGGACGGTCTCCGCGATTACTTTGCGTCCGTCCCGTGGAGCCAGCGCTGCTTTGTAGGGAAGGCGCCTTCAGATAGCGCTGCTGCCATTGCTGGCGAGATCAGTCTAGGGATAGAATATTATATCCCTTTCACTGATGTCGCCAGCATCCGCAAAGCTCGCCCCTGGTTCGGGCGTGAATGTGCCGAGGCTGTCACCTCAGTCATTTGCAAGGTGCTCGAGCTTCTTATCAATAAGCAGCTCATGCGATACCTGGAGGTTCACTCGCTAATCAATGATCGGCAATATGGCTTCAGGCCAAAACGATCAACGGGTGACCTCCTGGCATTCGTCACGCATGTATGGGGTGAGGCTATGGAAAAGTTCGGCGAGTCCTTGGCTATTAGCCTGGACATCGCCAAAGCTTTCGATAGGGTCTGGCATGCTTCGCTCCTTTCCAAGCTTCCGGCATATGGTCTACCTCCTCAACTGTGCAGCTGGATTGCCAGTTTTTTAAACGAGCGCCGAGTGCGGGTCCTCTGCGATGGCCAGGCTTCTCGCTTCTTGCAAGTGAATGCCGGGGTACCGCAGGGGTCCGTACTGTCACCAACTCTCTTTCTTCTGCATATCAATGATATGCTTTCCCTCGGGAACATTCATTGCTATGCAGATGACAGTACATTGCACGGGAGTTACTCGGTTCGTCCGACGGCGGGGCGATCTGTGATAGAGGAGGAGAGACGACATCTCGTGGGTGATCTCGACCGAAACCTCGACAGTATCTCCCAATGGGGTGCCGAGAACTTGGTCGAGTTCAATGCCCACAAAACACAGGCGTGTGCATTTACAGCGAAAAAATCCCCTTTCTTTCCCCTACCCACTCTTCAGAATGCAATATTACCAATGAAGGACAATCTAGACATCCTTGGCATAGACGTTCGTCGAGAGCTCAATAACACAAAATACATTGAGAGATGTATTGGGCTAGCTTCGCGGAAACTAGGAATACTGAACAAGGTAAAGCGATTCTTTACACCGCACCAGAGGTGTCTGCTGTACAAAACGCATTAGACCCGCTGTTCGCATTATAGACTGTCCGGAGGTAACGGGAAGCCTTGAGCCGCTAGCCCAGCGCCGAACAATTGCTTCCTTGGCCGCGTTCTACCGTATTTACCACGGTGAGTGTTCTGAAGAGCTCTTCAACCTGATCCCACCCTCTCCCTTCCGATCCCGAATAACGCGTGCCGGGCAGAGATGTCACCCTCATACCGTGGAAACCGTCTTCGCGAGAACTGAGCGTTTTAAACGATCGTTTCTCTGCCGAACGATGGTGGCTTGGAACGCCCTGCCTGCGCACGTGTTTCCTCCAACATATAACCCTGGGTTCTTTAAGCGAAGCGTGAAGAGGCACATTACTGGGTCGTCAAGTTGAGGGCCACTCTCTATAGTATTCCTGTGTACTGTGAGAGTCGCCCTCAATTGCCAGACGTCACCTCAGCTTACCATCAGGCGGGTGGCGTCAATTTGTCAACCTAAATATAAAAAAAAAAAAGCTGATGAATGTGATTTTTTTAATCGTTTTGTTACTATGGACGAAACATGGGTTCATTACTTTACACAGGAAACAAAACAACAATCAAAACAGTGGAAATGATCTGGTTCACCACCCCCCAAAAAGGCTAATGCCCGGTTCCTATATTCTAAAAACGAATCGATTCTGTAACGAATAGTTAGAATGTCTACCAGGCGTAACGAAAAACCGTTCCTATAAAATACTAGTCGTTATCCAAACGACCAAGGTCTTGTTACTAACGGACGGGAGGGCATTAGTAAGCCTAATATACAGAGATGCGTTCGAAAGTGTTTCTATCAATATTTTCTACTGCCACTGAACTGTCAAAATAACGACGCGTTCGGCCAGTTTACGAATTGTTTGTATTTTTTTTATTAATAAAATATTAATAGTTAAAATAGTGATTATAAATAAATAGTAATTAGATAAAATAGTGTTCGAGGTGATTTCCGTAATAATGTCAAGCTCTGAAAGTGATAGAGAAATCATGGCTTTCCCAACTAGCAAAAAGTTGCTTTAAGATTGTCATTAAAGCAAAAACTTTGCTTTTATAGAGGTCATAAAAACGTTAATAAGCCTGAAATAAACCAATTGTACTTATAAAAGCCATAAAAATACCATATTGGGTGCTTGTAGTTGTCATCAAAATCCGACTACAAGGGTGATTACTCGTATAATTGTTTATCGTAATATATAATTGTGTATAAGAAAATTTGCGTTTTTTATCTAGTATATAATAAATTACATCAAAATGGAGATGACAATTATATTGTGAACGATAATTAATGTCCACCAATATAATCTTACGTTATTCTATGGTGTCTATTATTGTTAAATATACAGAAGAGATACCTGCGAAAGAAGTTTTGCGACAATTGTGGGTAAGTTTTATGAAGAATTTTTAATGCGCCTTTTGAATTCTTCCATTTATATTAAAAAATAATTTATTTTTATTTAATTATTTTTACTGTTACGTACAATAAGAACACTTAGCAAATCTATTCCTTTTATAAAACACCTATAAGCCTTTTACTTTATAATAGCTTTTGAAAGTGCGTACAGTCATATTGGAAGATTTAGGGTTCCTTCGATAATTCATTAAGCCACAGAATACAGTTTTATTTATTGCAGTTTAAAGATGGTAGTTTTTATGGATGTGGATCGTTTCTTAACACGGGACGATTTTCAGCAGTTATTGAAAGAAGTGCGATGGCCTTGGCAATTCACACATTTCATACTGAGGAAAGATTGCTTTGGTTGTAAATATGCAATTTCATCGGATTTTCCTTTCCATTTTATTATCACTGAAGAGAAAATAAAACATTTAATCTACATAACTTATTTTTGGTGCAAGATGTGTAAACTTGCAATTTACGATCACTATGTCAGTGATGAGTGCGAAATTTGCTGTACCTAAACTGGTTTCTATATTGTTAGTGTTACTAACATTTTAGTACGTATAATTTGTTATTATAGGTACCTATTTTTTATGTTATGTATTATTCATTATGTAGGTAGTTAGATATATAGATGACGGCAGGCGCGTTGAGAGTCGAGTGAGGCGCTCCTCTGTGCGTAAGTAGGTATAACATTGTCGGAGCCGCTGGGCCGCGCCGCCGCCGGTCCTGCTCACTCCCCCCGCTAACCCGCTCATTCGGTTCGAGCGAGCGAGTCAGTGTGACCGTTTTCGGTATTTTCAGTACTAAATTGGTATAATTTGGGCTCCGTAAAACTGATCTAGTTTTTTGTTGGTATAATTTCAAAATCTGGTATTTTTAGTACAATTTTGAACTTAGAAGTTTTAGAATATTTTTCGCATTATTTTTTGGCAACACTGACTTCCATTCGTTCACTTAGTGTTGTCTTTGTCACAAAGACATTTTTGTCTGATGTTGATGTTTACCAAAGCTGTATTATTTTGTCTCTTTCGAACAGTTACACAAATAATATACGGGCATTCCTCAGAAATCGTGCTTTTTACCCGCCTAATAACCGCTTTAGCTATACTACGTCGCGGGGGAATTACTGAAACTTAAGAAATTATTCCCGTAAATGACTATAAAAAGACCAGAATAAACAAAATCCTGAGTATTCGTCATGGTTAACAAAGGACAAAAATTAGTGCTAGTGATGAATGGTGGTCAAAATAAAACTATGAAGCGCAAGTACGAACAGAAATATAGACCGGAATGAACAAAATCCTGAGTATTCGTCATGGTTAACAAAGGACAAAAATAGCGATAATGCCTTGTGTAAAGCTTTGGTACGACTTTTTTTAAGTAGAATCGCAACGATTAAAAGTCATGCAGATTCTGAAAAACATCGGCAGAATCTTATACACTACAGTGGACAATCCAAGGTAAAGAACCTATCTACGTATTATGTTATTATCTGTGCTAATATCTACTTTTGTAGTTAATTAAATAATGATATTGGTTTGTTTATTGTTTGCCTTTCATAAGCTACCAAGATCCTCGGAACAGTGGTGGTATTCTGTATGCTTGTAGTGTAGCTCTTAACGTGAAATTCGATAGGAATACGTGAATTAACTGCATTAGATCCACTAGTTTGCAAAGTTAGAAAATAGGTTTTTACTCATCTTTTATTAGAAAATTAATTAAATACTTTTGTTTTCAGATCGATAAATTATTTCAAAGCAGAGGGCCAATATCTCAAGAAGTAAGAAAAGCATAGCTTATATTTTGTGCAGCACTGGCAGAACATAATATACCATTTCGGGCCATGGATCATCTCAGCGATTTATTCGGAAAAATGTTTCATGATTTAGAAATTGCGAAGGGTTTTTTCTGCAAACGCACTTAATCTGCACAATTAGATTACGACGTAATGGCGCCATCATTTGAAAAACAGTTATTAGCAGATATAAAGAAGACGTCAAGTTTGTCCGGTAATGCTGTTACTTTTTCATTAATTATAGATGAAAGCACAGATATTTCAAAGGAAAAATTACTTGCCGTTGCAATAAAGTTTTATAGCGTTCAGGATAATACACTGAAAACCAAATTTTTGTAAAGGTAAGTAAGATGTTAAAACTTTTCAAAATATAATAGCATTATCTTGGCAAAATTAAAAGACAATAAAACGTCGACAATAGTTTCGCCTCTAAACGAGGCATTATCAAGACTGTCTCAGAGAGAACAGCAAAATATTGTTGGGGGTGCTTGGGCGATTTATGAGTCAAACATTGAATACGGATTAACTGTATATATTGGCACATGCGAATACATGGAGTACCTAAGATTGACTGACTTACAAACTACATTACAGAATATCGTAAGACATTATTCCTACGTATGCACTTTCTAGTACAGTCACGTACAGCCGCTACAGTATTCCCCCCTTACTGAAAAAGGGGAACTAACCCAAAATTTAATGAAAATACAATAATTCGTAAGTACATAAACATAAAAGTTCACAGTGTTCACACGATTAATTTACGAGTCAGCATTAGGCCAGGTGCCAATGCTTGATAGTAAGTGGCAATAACAATTGTATCAAGTTACGAGCAGGTGCTCGTAACTTCTGCTTACTACTTACTATTCCTTTGCAAGTAAGTACAAACAAGTCTGATGCAATAATTACGTACATCTACGAACAAAATACATTTAAACAAGTTACAAAATTACACAGATTAGATTGGGAAAACATTTTACACAATGGCCTTAAAATAACACATTTTACACAAATTACACACACATATTTGAAATAGGTTGTTGACCGACCTTATCGATCTGAAAGGTTGACACGGCAGCGACCATCTCCTTCCTGGCCCATCTTTTAACACTTTTGTTGCATTTTTTATACAACACACAAAAGCAGGTTAATAACGCCAACACTAGGATACTGGCTATGACTAAGCCGTACGTTTCTACTTTACTCTCTAACGAAGAGTTACTGGCGTCGTTTGCACCATTCTGTGCAATCACAATCTCCTCGGTTTTGCTGTAAGACTTGCCCATTATAATATTTGGCAGAAACAATATTTAACCAAAATGACGACAAAGAATCAAGAATGTCTATGTTTGTAGATATGTACTCAAATGATAGTACCTGATATACTAAAATTATACACGAAAATGTCCTATTTAAATAAAATACATCTATAAAAAAATTTGCTGACTTAACTTGGCTTACAATAAAGTCAATGTCATAGTGTCTGCGATGCGAAACTATATTACCCACTTGTAATAGCTTATAGAACTAACATAATATATTAAGGTATCGCGTAGCCTGTACTCTACCCATACTTTACGTGAACCTTACTGGCTGTTTTATTACACGACCGGAACGCGTCGTTCGACTGCTAGCTGCGATTGCGGGTTCGGTTCCCGGTTGATGCATAGGAATATTATCATCCGTCGAGTTCTCTAAATTAACCACGTACGCTTCAGGCGATCTACGGATATTGATGTTGATGAGATGTTACTTTCCTATTTGGAAGCTGGATCACGTAGACCTTTGGTCCTCTTTTCACAACGCGGTAAGGGCCATCGTAAGGTGGTTTCAACGGTCTCCGCACGGCATCAGCGCGAACGAACACATACTCTACTTTCGCGAGATCTGGGTGTACAAACAATGTGCGCGCGTCCCTGAGTTTCGATGACTTAGGCTTCGCTATTTCAGCAATTACTAGTTCCATGTCCTTCGAAGAATTGGGTTGCTGACATACCTCACTCACTTGTCCCGTGTGCGTCGTCTCGAAAACCTTATCTGCTATTGCCGACACATTGTCTAGGTCCTTACTATCCGACACAGCTAGGACTGCGCGTACCGGTGAAGGCAAGTGACCTTGCCAGAGAAGCTTGAGGGTGTCATCCGGGAAAGATCCCGGATGACACCCTCAAGCTTCAAGCATGAGAGAACTGGCCAAGGGCAAGAGCCCTTGGCCAGTTCTCTCATACGGCGCAAGAGCTGGGAAGGCTTCTGGTCACCCAAATCCATTTCACTAATTAGTTTCTGCAGCTGGCGATTTTCTGATTCCTCGTAAATCGTGAGGAGGCGCTGCTTCAACGTATCAAACTTTTTTACAGGTGGGGGCTCCATTAAGAGGTCTGTCACCTGTAGAATAGCTTCTTTGGATAATTTGGAGACTACAATATCGTACCTAGATCCGTCTGAAAGCTTTTGAGGTGCCAGCATGGCCTCGGTGCGTATGAACCACACTCGCGGAGAATCGACCCAAAATTCGGGAATTTTGGAGGTCAGTGTGATGGCCGCCAACTCCATTGCCGAACTTGCAGGAGTCGGATCGCTTGTCGCTGCTGGCTGCTGTCCGCTGATCGGCGTCGACTCCATTGCCGAACTTGCAGGAGTCGTAACGCTTGCCGCTGCTGGCTGTTGTCCGGTTGTCGACATGACTGTCACTCGTCGAAGAAAAAAATCTCGTCGCCACCCCCAAAAAAATCGCGTCGGCGGTGTCACGGATATCGCGTCGCGCCGCCGTACATCACGTCGGGGTCACCACTGTTGGGGGTGCTTGGGCGATTTATGAGTCAAAGGCTTATGGTCCGTAAAAATTACGAGATGTCGTCCTTCTATCATATTCCTAAAGTACTTTGCAGCCAAGTATATTCCTAATAGTTCCCTATCATAGGTACTGTACTTGGTCTGTGATTGCGACATTTTCTTAGAAAAATATGCTAACGGTATCCATTTGCTATCAACGTATTGTTGCAAAACCGCTCCCACACAGGTGTCCGATGCATCGGTCATAAGCGCAAAGGAAGTATCGGGTTCTGGGTACGATAAAGTCGCTGCTTTTTGCAAGCTTGCTTTACACCGTGAGAAAGCTTGCGTGGTTTCTTCTGTCCACACTATTTTTGTCTTATCGCGTTTTTTTGAATTATGGAAGTACTGATTTAGTAATGCCTGATCCTGTACAGCATGAGGTAAATGTAAACGGTAAAAGTTAACCATGCCCAAAAAACGTCTAAGCTGTTCGACAGTTTCCGGTTTTGGGAAATTGTTTATCGCATCTACTTTTCCTTGTAACGGTCGAATACCTTGTATTGAAACTTCGAACCCCAAAAATTCTATTTTAGATTGCCCAAAAACGCATTTGTCTAAAGTTATACCGAATTTGTTTAAACGACTGAACACTTACCGTAAATGCTGTTCATGTTCGTTTTCGTTACTGAAAATTAATATATCATCTATATAACAAAAAATGTAGTCTAACCCGGCCAGGACGGTATGGTTCATGAACCTTTGAAAAGTTTGCGCCGCCCCCCTTCAACCGAAACTCATCCGGGGAAATTCAAACAACCCGAAATACCGCCGTGTGGTGGCCGGCAGAATAGAATAGCCCCAACCCATATCCTCCCGTGGATGTCGTACGAGGCGACTAAGGGAGTGTGTGGAAAGTACTGACCCCCTGTAACTTTTCCACACACAAAAGCGGATGTCCCACCTAACCCAACCTAATCAACTAAACCTAAACAACGACCTCTGTCCTTGCACCAGCACAATCTCGCAAACCTTTAACCTAACCAAGCAACTCCTTCCTACTCATCATGACCCCACGAACTTCCCACCAACATAATCTCGCAAACCCTCAACCACCTTATTTACAACTGCCCCAGATACACTTAACTCACTCCTCCACCACATCACCTATATCGTAAATCAACTAAAACACTCTAACGGCACATAACATCTAAACACTTCACTAACTAAACAATCAACTTGCAAACGGTTCCAGGAGAAGGCGTATACCATAAGCGCCACTCCTGAAACTAAAACCCAATTGACTCACAAAAAAAAAAAAAAAAAAAAAAAAAAAAAAAAAAAAAAACAACCCGAAATTAGTGATTATGGCGGTCTTTTCCACGTCTGCTGGGTTTACTGGAATAACATGGTACGCCCTGCAAATATCAAGTCGCGAAAAAATTTTCTTACCAGCTAGAAGATAAGTAAAATTTGCTTCTAATTTTATTAATAATTTTAGGCATTGATTTAGATACTTAACCAGATATGCAATAATTAGTTATTTTAAGAAAGATAATTTTAATGATTATGATTAAAATTATTATTGTAATCTAAATTTTGTCTGCCACTGGGAATACTGGGTCTAAGAGCGGGGAGTCCCTGCCCCCACCCCGCTTCGTTACTTCGCATTCACACACACCACACTAAACTAAACTACGCGTCGTGACGTGTTATGAACAATTCGATATAAACATAGTAAGTTCTTTTGTAGATACTGACAGTTGATTTTTTATAACAACAGCGGGCTAATTGCGTAACTTCTGACGCGTCCTCATTTATTTGTTATTTTATATGACCTATCTGTCAAATGATGACTCTTACACGTGTCATGATCATGACAATTTCGCAATTAGGCTGCGGGGTTGAACGTAGTACCTAGTCATTTTAAGCGTAATAATTGTCAGACTAACCCCACTAGACGCAGCACGGAAGGCAACTCGCGTTCACCACAGACATGGGTAACTTGTTCGTAAATAAGATCGCGCGGCCGGCCACTCATTTAGTATAGTGGACGGCATACGAGCCCGATTTCAAAGAAAAACCGTAAATCGATGTCCAGTTTAGCCATTTGCCACACGCATACTAGAATAGAACTTCGAACCTGGCAACACTGACTGACACGGTAACATTGTTGTCCCCTAATCGAAATTGAATTAAAATTAAAAATATTTAAGTGTTTTGGATAAAAAAGCAGTTTAACAGATACTTTTAACCACGAATCGCCACTACAAATAAAGATTGCATAAAAAGTGGAGTATTTGTGCCGAATAACATCAAAACTGATATCTGCATGGTGATCGGTTTTTGTAAAAAACTGCGAATAAAGTGGAGTGCAACATCATAAGAACTAAGTTCGGTGAATAGTAGATGCTGTACACATCCAATAAAATCAATAATCGAATTCAGTGCAATCAAGTGGTAAAACATAGTTGGCGTATAACCTCGAAATTTTTCTTTCATTCATTGGCATTTGGGAGAACATCTTGCTGTATACCTTGTGATCATATAAGTTTATGCTTGTGATCCACTCAGTTGATTATTGGAGAAACAACATATCAAGTGTATTTGAAGGTCTTTGTTTGTGATGGTGTTTCAAAAAGGTCAGTGTATTATAATATAGGTATCACCAAACTGCAGTAGATACCTAGCTAGAAGTTTTGCAATATTTACAACTTTCGCTCACTGCAGACGAGCTCGACTACAAATATATTTTATAACTACCTAAAATATAAATAATAGAATGTCGGTGCGACGTTCACCGTTGTCTAACGCCTACTAGCGTCGAATGTACTCGGTCGGAACAGATTTAAACACTTTGCAATTAAAGGAATCAAAATATGTTAGTGTGAACACGTGTAAGCGACGTCTTACAAAGCAGCCTAGCCCGACGTCTGAGGAATCTGACGTCCACCAGGACATCAGGGATATGTTGCTTGAGTGGAAGGTGGAGTTTCAGGCGAAGATTGATGAGATGTATAGGTGTCAAAATGTACTAATTACCAAGTTATCATCAGACATCGTGTAACTAAAGTCCCAAAATGCCAAAATTAATAAATCGAACGACGACATAGCTCAGTCTATGACGTTCATAAATAAACAATACGAAGACATAAAATCTGACTTCTCCAGCATGCAAAATGAACGGACAGAACAAATCAAGATCTTTGAAAACCTCGAGAAGAGGGTGCAGGACCTCCAACTAAAAACTAGATCGTCTAATGTTGAAATTAGGAATATTCCACAGTCTGAAAATGAAACTGTGGCGGATTTACAAAACATAGTTTGTAAAATTGGGCAGACCATTGGGACGCCGATGTCCCCATCCGATCTACGCGACGTATTCCGGCTCCCTGAAAAGCTCGGTACAGTGCGCCCAATTGTTACTGAGTTTCACACAGTACAAATGAAGATGGCCACTATCTCTGCAGTTCGACAGTTCAATAAAAACAAAAATGCTGAGAGCAAGCTAAATACACAATCTATTAAAATCCCCGGCAAGAACTTGTCTGTTTATGTGTCCGGGTATCTTCCCGCCAGCACTAAAAAGCTATTTTACCAGTCACGCGAGTACGCGAAACAGCACAGCTACAAATACTGCTGGACTGTGAATGGAAATGTTTTTCTTAGGAGGGAAGATGGAGATAAACAAATTTAAATTTCCTCTGAAAATAATTTACTAGAACTACAAAAAAAAATGTGACAAATACAATTATTTACTCAAGCAAGTTTTTGTTTAATAATTGAGCTAAGTTTGATAAATTACTATTGTTATGTTGTGGCTGGTTGTATAGCATGTTTACCTGAAACAAGATACAGATTTAACTTAGAATTAAATTATATAAATAATACACATACTCTTCACTACAAACGCACACACAACATACACTATGTTAATGGTGTGGTTTCGCAAAAATGACGACGAATTATATTGCTAACATTCCAAAATTAAAAGGGCGCGAGAATTTTGAAGATTGGTGTTTTGCAGTGAAAAATGTGTTAGTGTTGGAGAATATGGCGTCCGCCATTACTGAAAGGTTACCGGCTTCACCTACAACAAGTCAAGTTAGTGACGATGCAAAAGCTAAGGCGAAGCTAGTATTAACGATCGATCCTTCACTCTACGTACACATAAAGCATGCTGCAACAGCCTACGATCTATGGAACAAGTTGAAATGTATGTTTGATGACACCGGCTATACGAGAAAAATCGGCCAGTTACGCAAGTTCATCAATATTCGACTTGAAAATTGTAACTCGATGACTCAATATGTAACTCAAATAGTTGAAACAAGCCAGCGACTTCAAGGTACAGGCTTCAAGATAACAGATGAGTGGATTGGCGCATTAATGTTAGCAGGATTGCCTGAGAAATATGGACCCATGCTGATGGCCATTGAACATTCGGGCATAGATATAAGCGCTGACGTCATAAAAACAAAGTTGATGGATATGTCTAGTGAAGTTGAAACGGTTTCCGGTTCCGATAATGCATTTGCTGTGAAAAGTACTCATAGGTCGAGGTATGGTAACACTAAAACCGAGCATAGACAAATAACAGGACAAACGTCAAAAGCTGTCAATGTCAATAAGGTTAAGTGCTATAAATGTAAACAAACTGGTCACTACAAAAATCAATGTCCCAATAATGAAATAAACAAAAGAAAACAATCGAACGCCTTCAGTGCTATTTTCTTTAGTAGCAAATTCAATTGTTACAATTGGTATATTGATAGCAGGGCCAGTAAACACATGACGGCTAAGAGAGAATACGTTGTGAATCCATCATACGAACATGAAACCAAGGAAATTATTGTTGCTAACAATACATGTGTTCCCGTGCTGTGTTCTGGTGATGTAAACATTATTACAGTTGTAAATGGTGTAGAATATGACATCACAGTTTCGAATGTATTGTGCATACCAAGTTTGACAACAAACTTGCTCTCAGTGAGTCAGTTGATTGAGAACGGCAATAGTGTCATATTTGAACAGAGATTTTGCTATATTTACAATCAACAGAAAACTCTAGTTGGAGTGGCAGAGTTAATGGAAGGTGTGTACAGGTTAGATACAAGGAAATCAGAACAGTTACTAGCAGCTACAGTTAAAGCATCGAGTGAGACTTGGCATCGACGCTTGGGGCACATAAACAGTACTAGTTTAAACAAAATGAAGAATGGAGCTGCAGAAGGTATATCATACACAGATATAGCAGACATAGACAAGTCTAAGTGTACTGTTTGCTGTCAGGGAAAGCAGGCTAGACTACCTTTCCAGCTTAGCTTGACTAAAACTCAGGATTATTTAGAACTGGTACACTCGGATGTGTGTGGTCCCATGGAAAATCAGTCCATTGGAGGAACTAGGTACTATGTATTGTTCGTGGATGACTACAGCAGAATGGCTTTCGTCTTCTTCATGAAAGAAAAGTCTGAGGTATTTAAGTATTTTAAAGAATTTCAGTCCATGGTTGAGAAACAGAAAGACAGGGAAATTAAAATACTAAGGACAGACAATGGCGGTGAATTCTGCAGTCAAGATTTTGATAGACACTTGAAGCATCATGGAATAATTCATCAAAAACTAATGCCTATACGCCACAACAGAATGGTGTATGTGAAAGGATGAATAGGTCATTAGTTGAAAAAGCAAGATGCCTGATTTTTGATGCTGGTTTACAAAAAATGTTTTGGGCGGAAGCCATTAATACCTCTGTATATTTAAGAAATCGGTCAGTTGTTACCGGATTAAATAATATGACTCCATATGAAATGTGGACAGGAAACAAGCCTGACCTAAGTCACATACGTATCTTCGGAAGCAAGGTCATGGTGCACATTCCGAAAGAATGGCATGCTTCGCTCCTTTCCAAGCTTCCGGCATATGGTCTACCTCCTCAACTGTGCAGCTGGATTGCCAGTTTTTTAAACGAGCGCCGAGTGCGGGTCCTCTGCGATGGCCAGGCTTCTCGCTTTTTGCAAGTGAATGCCGGGGTACCGCAGGGGTCCGTACTGTCACCAACTCTCTTTCTTCTGCATATCAATTATATGCTTTCCCTCGGGAACATTCATTGCTATGCAGATGACAGTACATTGCACGGGAGTTACTCGGTTCGTCCGACGGCGGGGCGATCTGTGATAGAGGAGGAGAGACGACATCTCGTGGGTGATCTCGACCGAAACCTCGACAGTATCTCCCAATGGGGGGCCGAGAACTTGGTCGAGTTCAATGCCCACAAAACACAGGCGTGTGCATTTACAGCGAAAAAATCCCCTTTCCTTCCCCTACCCACTCTTCAGAATGCAATATTACCAATGAAGGACAATCTAGACATCCTTGGCATAGACGTTCGTCGAGAGCTCAATAACACAAAATACATTGAGAAATGTATTGGGCTAGCTTCGCGGAAACTAGGAATACTGAACAAGGTAAAACGATTCTTTACACCGCACCAGAGGTGTCTGCTGTACAAAACGCAGATTAGACCCTGCGTTGAATACTGCTCTCACCTCTGGGACGGCTCCGCGAAGTATTTGCTGGACGCACTCGACGCTATGCAGCGACGCGCTGTTCGCATTATAGACTGTCCGGAGGTAACGGGAAGCCTTGAGCCGCTAGCCCAGCGCCGAACAATTGCTTCCTTGGCCGCGTTCTACCGTATTTACCACGGTGAGTGTTCTGAAGAGCTCTTCAACCTGTGCCCACCCTCTCCCTTCCGATCCCGAACAACGCGTGCCGGGCAGAGATGTCACCCTCATACCGTGGAAACCGTCTTCGCGAGAACCGAGCGTTTTAAACGATCGTTTCTCTGCCGAACGATGGTGGCTTGGAACGCCCTGCCTGCGCACGTGTTTCCTCCAACATATAACCCTGGGCTCTTAAGCGAAGCGTGAAGAGGCACATTACTGGGTCGTCAAGTTGAGGGCCACTCTCTATAGTATTCCTGTGTACTGTGAGAGTCGCCCTCAATTGCCAGACGTCGCCTCAGCTTACCATCAGGCGAGTGGCGTCAATTTGTCGACCTAAATATAAAAAAACAAAAAAAAAAAATCCTGAAATGGGATTCGAAGGCTAAGGAACTTGTTTTGGTTGGCTATTCAGAAAACGTGAAGGATTATAGGGTTTATAATCCAGAAAATAACTCTGTAATGACTAGTAGAGATGTTATAATAATGGAACCTATTAAAGATACCGTAGATATCTCTATTGAATGCAAGGCTTCAGCGGAGGAAGAGACAACATGTGAGGAAGAAATGAAAAAGTCAGACATTGATGTTGAATGTGATGATAAAGACATTACATATGTTCCAGAAGATTCTTCGAACCTGAAGACCATAATTTAACTGACATTACACTCAATGAAGCTTTAAGTGGACCTGAAAATAAATTTTGGAGAGAAAGCATGGAGGAGGAATTGGAATCCTTCAAGAAGAATGATGCGTGGGAACTTGTAGATAAACCACGTGACTCTACAGTAGTCCAATGCAAATGGGTGTTCAAGAAGAAATATGATAGTGCAGATAATGTACGTTATCGTGCAAGACTAGTGGCAAAGGGGTTTTCGCAGAAGCCTGGCATAGACTATCATGAGACTTTTTCACCTGTGCTACGTTATACTACATTAAGATTGTTGTTTTCTTTAGCAGTTAAGTTAGATTTAGACATATGTCATCTTGATGTGACTACAGCTTTTTTGAATGGTTTTTTAAATGAATCTGTGTATATGCAGAAACCTGTAGGTTATAAAGATTCTAGTGATAATAACAAAGTATTAAAACTTAAGCGTGCCATATATGGACTTAAGCAATCATCACGGGCTTGGTATCAGAGAGTCAATGATTACTTGGTCACCTTAGGTTATTCAAAATCTAAATATGAACCATGTTTGTTCACAAAGTTTGAAGGCAATATTAAAGTTATAATAGCACTATTTGTAGATGACTTTTTTGTATTTTCAAACAGTAAAATGGCAACCAATCAGTTGGTACATGAACTAAGTTGTAAGTTTAAAATTAAGGATTTGGGTCAAATAAAACAATGTTCAGGCTTAAGAGTGAATATGTATAAAAATGTTATAACTATTGACCAAGAACAATATGTAGAAACTTTATTGAAAAGATTTAACATGTCACATTGTAAGACTGCTGAAACTCCTATGGAGATGAATTTAAAATTAGAAAAAAGTGAGAATAGCTGTTGTGATAAATTTCCATATAGACAATTAATAGGTAATTTAATGTATTTAGCTGTTTTAACCAGACCAGATATAGTCAGTTTAATAATTCATTTGATGAAACTCATTATAAACACTTAAAAAGAATTTTAAAATATTTAAAGGGAACTAAAAGTCATGGTCTTGTTTTTTCTAAAGATAAATCTTGTATAGAGGGTTATGTTGATGCTGACTGGGGCTCAGATTCAATTGATAGAAAGTCTTTTTCTGGGTTTTGTTTTAAGTTGTCAGGTACAGTTATATGTTTTGAATGTCGGAAACGAAGGAATGTAGCACTGTCCTCAACAGAAGCGAAATACATTTCTATGTCTGAAGCCAGCAAAGAAGCTATTTATTTAAAAAAATTATTGTGTGAAATTTTGGGCAATTCAGAGGCTATTACTTTGTATAATGATTGTCAAAGCGCACAAAAGTTAATTTTGAACCCAATATTTCATAGAAGGTCTAAACACATAGACATTAGGTATCATTTTGTGAGAGAAGCAGTTGCAAATAATTTTGTAAAAATTGACTATTTGGAAACCTCTGAAATGCCAGCTGATATTTTTACAAAAAGTTTAGGATGTGTAAAGCATAAATATTTTACAAGAAAGCTTGGTATTTCACCTGTTTCAAGATATCAATGATTTTGTTAAGCGGAGGTGTTAATATGGTAACAAAATTATAATATATGTAATCTGTGGTTTACTGTACTACCAGCGACTCTGGTGTCAGTTATATGTAAGTATAATAAATCTTTACTCTATTGAAACATCTCACAGCGTTTTACTTATTACACTATACCTATATTACACGTCTAAACATATACACACAATTCCAAACATATTTACATATAATCTCTTACTTGCTCAATGGGAATATGATAGTTTTGACTGTCTTACTGCCGAACCTCAGAAACCTTTCAACCCTATTTGAAATTTATTTACAATTATATACTAAGGCAACTTGTAGTTTATTAACTAAGCTAAGATTGTTAAGTTATTTTTATTGTATTGCTGGTTGTATAGCATATTTACCTGAAACAAAATACATATTTAACTTAGAACTAAATTATATAAATAATGCACATACTCTTCACTACAAACGCACACACAACACACACTATACCTATGTTACACTTCTAAATATACACTCACAATTCCACACATATTTACATATAATCTCATGCTTGCTCAATGGGAATATGATAGTTTTGACTACTGATGGACGGGACTCGAGTTCTTTAAGTCGTAATTTAGGGACTAGACTCGATTTTTTGAGACTGAACTCATAAAAGAGAGCTCAAGCCTTTTTGTCACTGACAAGACTCGCGAGTCCTCACAATATGACTCGCGAACTTGAGTCTTTTAACAATAATATATTTTTAAAGAGACTTAAGGCTCGACCTCATTGCTAGTTCCGAAGTCTTTTTAAAAAAAAGTGAGTTCTATTTCTATTGATATAAATTTCTATATCCAGGGTATACATATAATATCTAGGCTATAGGTTGTTATTACCAACCTATAGCCTAGATATGATCAGAAACTAGAAAATAGAATAAAAACTTGTTAAATAAATTGTGCACAGATTTTAATTACTGGTTTATTTATTTGAAAAAAGAAAGCCACGATGCTAAACACATAGACGCCTGTATAGTTGTGTTTCCAAGTCGATTTCTTTTCTTGTTTATTAAATTTCCCGATGCAGAAAATGCTTGCTCGCTGGGCACGCTAGTTGCCGGAATACATAAAACATGATAGGCCATTTTCGATAGTACCGGCAAATTTAATTCTTGGTGTTTCCACCATGCCAGTACATCAGTATGTTCGGGCTCCATTGGCATTAATAAGTATTTTTCTAATTCATTACTTGGTGTTATTTTCTGTTGGTATAGTGAAGAAAGAAAATTTCTCTGCGGTTCTATTACTGTGGCAGGCTGTTGTACAGGTACTTCATCACTAGAGTTTGCTAGATAATTTTCACTGAAGAAGTTCTTCATCATTTGAAGTGTGAGTGTGTCACCCATTTCAGTGAAATAATCATTTTTTAATCGAGGATCTAAAATCACTGCGAATTTGGAATAATTTGTACGTAACAGGGGCTCATATTGTTTTAATTTAGAAAACATCGCATTTGCACAATTGTGAAGGAGTTCATCTTCAAATCGTTCTGTGATTTTATTCAATAACACATCGGTTATTGGAACAACGTAAATTAAACTGGGGTATTTTGATTTTGACAATAAGAGAGTAGCGTCATAGAAAGGTCTATGAAGTACTTATTAAAATGCTGAATGCTTTTGCAAAGTTCGTCCAAAACCGCTCGTTGATCATAAGCTCGTTCCAACATTAAAAATGTAGAATTCCATCTTATGTGCATTTGTTTGATTAAACTTAGTTTTTCTTTTTGTAACAATTCACAATATTCAAAATATGTTTGTTTGTGTTTGGGGGAAAAATTTATGAAATTAACTAAATTGGAAATATTTGAAATTGGATTATCTATTTGTCGCAATCCTTGTTTGACAACTAAATTCAATACATGTGCCATACATCTTATATGCACAACTGTTTCATAGTCACCATGAAATAATGACAGCAATTGCATGAATTTAACATTTGTTGCCTCATTGTCTGTCGTAATTGAAATAATTTTATTTTCAAGTTTGTAGGAATCAAATATACTTTTCAGTTTGTATAATATTTGTATACTGTCGTGCGGGTACGGAATCACATCAAAATCCAATAATATAGTATTCAGCTTACTTTCGTATATAAAATGTGCTGTTATTACAACATATGGTTTATTGGTTATTGAAGTCCAGAAATCTAAGGTCAAAGATAATTTATCAATGTCTTGAATTAATTCAATTAACTTTGTTTTGTTTTCCTGATACCTCGTGTTAATGTTGGAATGTAACTGTTTCCGTTTAATAACGGTGTAGTTCGGATTCAACCCATTAATTAATTGAAGAAAATGTTCTTCTTCCACGATTTTAAAAGAATGAACTCCTTGTACCACAAAATTCAATATAAGGTCATCATACACAGAACATTTCTTGCGTGATTTGTTTGTATTTGCTAGTTGTCCAACAGTCTCTTCAGTATATTTATTATTATGTTTCTTCAAAATTGTGTGTGACGTTTTAAGTGAAAATTGCTTACCACAGTATTTGCAAATAAAATATTGATCATTTTTATCGTAGTGTGAATTTTTCAGAGACTTCCGAACCTTTTTCTTCTGGTTTCCTGAAGTAGAAGCGTCAGAGTTGTTAGAAGGCCGATCTCTAATCAAGTTACTAATGTCTTCATCAATCTCCATGTTAAACACAATTAATAAACAGTACTGATTTAAAAACAATTATATGATCAGGAAAACCACAAATATTGTAAATAAACAACAGAAGTGATGATTTTACAATAGTTTGTAACATGTATAATATATAGGTACACAGTATACAGCACTCTGTAGTCTGTACACTGCAGTCTTTAAAGTCTAACAAAATAGATCGTGTTAGAAGAACTGAGGGTAGCAGTACATTTATTAGTAGTAAAGATTCGCTTAGTCCGCTGTTAATATTTTATTGTACCTACCCACATAACGATTGATTATTTGAACATTTGTCTTTACGATTTCGTTTCTTTCTGTATTATTATTTTCTAAAATGAAAAAAAATAGTTTTCAGTTGCCACATGAGGATCCTGATTTTTTTAGGTCATTAGTAAGAAAAAAAGATCCTCTTAATGTGACTCATGTCGAATCTACTGCAAATGAAACTATAAGACAACAACAGAATAGTACTATAAAAAGTAAGTACCTACCTAAAATACGTCTTGGTTAAAGTTACCATACTTTTAATTTTTATTGTTTTTTGTTTTTGTTTTCGTATTGTTGTTGTTTTTTTTTGTATTGTATTGTCATTTTTAGGACACTTAATTAAAAAAAATAGCCTATGTTACTTCCTGGTAATTTAGCTACTATTGGTGAGAAAATTGTTAAAATCGGTCCAGTACTTTCGGCTCCTATTCATTACAAACAAACAGAAAATCTTGCCTCTTTATAATAATTAATTATTATTTATATTGTTATGTTACAGCTACATGTGCAAGAGAAGGAACTCAACAAAGTCGCAAGAAGATGTGTTTTAATGCTAATCTTCCTTCAGGTTCCTCAACTAATATCACCTCGTGTGAACACAGTGCGCACATGCATAATGTACTCGTATCACAGGAAAGGCAAGATGTTGTAGTGGAATTTGCAAAATCCATTAACCAGATACCAGATGAAAATTTGGAATCATTTACAAAAAGTCTTAAATTTATCGTCAATTTATATTCTAAAAAATAATAATTAAAAATGTAAACTAATTAAGTCCTTTTATTGAATAGATTAAACTTTCCTAGATTTACCTAGCATGATAGCGTTTAATCTCGTCTCATATTATGTATAAAGAATAAGTTGGTTGCAGAATATTGGTTAATCAATCATTTACATAAAAATGAAGAGGACTCAGATTATTTTTGAAAAACCTAAGTTCTCCAATATGACTTTAGTTTTTTTGAAGAGCTTGAGTTCCATAATAAAAACTTAGTTCTATGAGTCGAGTCTTTTTGGATTAGGACTCAACGAAAGGACTCATGACTCAGAACTCAGGACTCATTTTAGTCGGAGTCTTGCGAGCTCTGCCAAAATGAGTCCAGTTCCTAAATTAGGACTTAAAGAACTCGAGTCCCGTCCATCACTAGTTTTGACTGTCTTAAAATAAAAATATAAATAAAATAAAATAACGTTTATTATCTTTGAAATTTTCCGAAAATTATTTAGATTTGTCAGAAGTTGGTGTGACTCTACCGAGGGTTCCAAAATGCAACGAGACTGAGAAGAGCCCTCAAGAAACTCAGCTCGGCTTTTTTCAAAATATTTCATCTTAAATCTAATACAGAGTTATTTAGAAAGGAGCAATTCGTTACGTTGTTACAACCAGGCCGCCTTGTCATCTAAGAAATCATTAATACTATAATAAGCTTTATGGCACAATTTACTTTTTATTAGGTTTTTAAATTTATTGACAGATAAATTTGCTATTTCGGTTGGCAATGTATTGTACATTGGAATAAAGTTCCCCGCAAAAGAATTACTCACTTTATGAAGCCTAAATTTAGGAACAGCCAGTTTATCCTTAATTCTTAAATTTAGATTATGATTATCACTATTTTTCAGAAATTTACTTTTGTTCTTGTGGGTATACAATAAAATTTCATAAATATACTGTGAATACACTGTAAGGATGTTAATATGCTTAAACTTATCTCTTAATGACTCCCGAGACCCCATTCCATAGATAGTCCGGATAGCCCTCTTCTGCAACACAAAGATGCATTCAATATCGGCACCGTTACCCCACAGTAGTATGCCATATGTCATGATACTGTGGAAGTAGCTGAAGTAGACAAGACGCGCCGTTTTAATGTCTGTAAGTTGTCGGATCTTTTTGACAGCATAGGCTGCTGAACTAAGCCTGGCCGAAATTTTCCCGATATGAGGCCCCCATTGCAATTTGGAGTCTAACGTTATGCCCAGAAAGACAGTGTCATCGACCAATTCTATTATATCATCCCTAACCTTAACACTGGTTTTAACAAGTCTTACATTAGGTAAGGTTTTGGGTGCAAAGGGGCTCTACCAACATCTATAGGGCCCCAGCGACCTCACCTGCTAGTGGCGCACCTGCTGATAAACGGACGAGGCTCGTTAATTTACGGTACCTATGGAGTGGCTTCGGCCCCTACGTGGGTACCAGGTGGTACAACAGTGTTGGTACGGGGGGGTACCACCGTGCAGCTGTGCTAAAGCCCCCCAAGTAACCCAGCCCAGGCTGGGTTGCGTTAGGGGTTCAGCAGCTGCACCGCCGGGCCCGGGGCGATGTATGGTGCAGCAGGCATGGGACCAGTGGGGGCGAAACGGAGTCTAGTGTGGGTGGTGTGGGTCGATTCGCCGGCCAGGGAGACCGCAACACAGTCATGGGGCCCGCCTGGGGCCAACCACCCCAGGAGGCTGCCCCACATGTTGCGCATAATCCTGATGTGGGATCGCCGCTCCGGGTGGTAACCGATGTGGGGTAGCGGCGGCCTTGCATCAGGGGGGTTTGGGAGCCCTTCCGTCCGGCGAGTCGGCTCCGACCTAACCACACGGTTCTAGAAGCCCAAGAGAAAGCGGATATGCTCGCAGACCTCTTTGCGGCTAATTCCCGGGTCGACGACCGTGGCCTGCAGCCCCCCGCCATCGCCAACTGTGGCCACACAATGCCTGATATTGTTATCAGGCAATGTGATGTACGGGCAGTGCTGCGGTCACTCGACACGCGGAAAGCCAGTGGCCCTGACGGCATTCCGGCGGTGGTGCTACGAAAATGTGCAGCTGAGTTGTCTCCAGTATTAACGCGTCTGTACCGCCTGTCATACTCTTCAGGGCTCGTGCCGGAGGTCTGGAAGGAGGCGAACGTACAACCGATCCCCAAGAAAGGGGATCGGTCCGATCCAGGCAACTATCGACCCATAGCTGTCACCTCAGTCATTTGCAAGGTGCTTGAGCTCCTTATAAATAAGCAGCTCATGCAATTCCTAGAGGATCACTCGCTAATCAATGATCGACAATACGGCTTCAGGCCAAAGCGATCAACGGGTGATCTTCTGGCATTCGTAACGCATGTCTGGGGTGGGGCTATGGAAAGGCACGGCGAGTCCTTGGCTATTAGCCTGGACATCGCCAAAGCCTTCGATAGGGTCTGGCATGCTTCGCTCCTTTCCAAGCTTCCGGCATATGGTCTACCTCCTCAACTGTGCAGCTGGATTGCCAGCTTTTTAAACGAGCGCCGAGTGCGGGTCCTCTGCGATGGCCAGGCTTCTCGCTTCTTGCAAGTGAATGCCGGGGTACCGCAGGGGTCCGTACTATCACCAACTCTCTTTCTTCTGCATATCAATGATATGCTATCCCTCGGGAACATTCATTGCTATGCAGATGACAGCACACTGCACGGGAGTTACTCGGTTCGTCCGACGGCGGGGCGATCTGAGATTGAGGAGGAGAGACGACGACTCGTGGCTGATCTCGACCGTAACCTCGACAGTATCTCTCAATGGGGTACCGAGAACCTGGTCGAGTTCAATGCCCGCAAAACACAGGCGTGTGCATTTACTGCGAAGAAATCCCCTTTCCTTCCCCTACCCTCTCTTCAGAATGCATTATTACCAATGAAGGACAACCTTGATATCCTTGGCATAGACGTTCGTCGAGAGCTCAATAATAAAAACTACATCGAAAGATGTATAGGGCTAGCTTCGCGGAAACTAGGAATACTGAATAAGGTAAAGAGATTCTTTACACCGGACCAGAGGTGTCTGCTGTACAAGACGCAGATTAGACCCTGCGTCGAATACTGCTCTCACCTCTGGGACGGCTCCGCGAAGTATCTGCTGGACGCTCTCGACGCTATGCAGCGACGGGCTATCCGTATTATTGGTTGTTCGGAGGTAACGGGAAGCCTTGAGCCGCTAGCTCAGCGCCGAACAATAGCTTCCTTGGCCGCATTCTACCGTATTTACCACGGCGAGTGTTCTGAAGAGCTCTTCAATCTGATCCCACCCTCTTCCTTCCGATCCCGAACGACTCGTGCCGGGCAGAGATGCCACCCCCACACAGTGGATAGCATGTTCGCGAGAACCGAACGTTTTAAACGTTCGTTTCTCTGCCGAACGATAGTGGCCTGGAACGCCCTGCCTGTGCACGTGTTTCCTCCCACATATAATCCTGGGTTCTTTAAGCGGAGCGTGAAGAGGCACATCAGTAGGTCGTCAAGTTGAGGGCCACTCTCAATAGTAATGTGTGCTGTGAGAGTGGCCCACAATCGCTAGACGTCGTCACGACTTACCACCAGGCGGGCGGCGTCAATTTGGCGAACCAAATATAAAAAAAAAAAAAAAAAAAAAAAAAAAAGGTGAATCTTACACATTTAGTTTTATTTTCATTTAATAATAAATTATTAGCACAAAACCAGTGGACTATCCTAGAGAGGGCAATGTTTACATTGTCAAGTTCGCGCTGTCCACGTTTAACTTTAAATATTAAAGAAGTGTCATCAGCAAACAAAACTACCTCGTGGTCGTCTCTTATGAGGTGAGGGAGATCATTAATATATACTAGAAAAAGAAAAGGTCCCAAAATTGAACCCTGCGGTACCCCCATTGCTACAGGAGAACCAGGTGACTGTTTACCATTGATCACTACTTTCTGGACCCTATCACTTAAGTAAGAATTGACGAAATTCAAGGCCGTCCCCCGGATTCCGTAATGATCAAGTTTCTTAATTAAAGTCTGGTGCTGAACGCAATCGAAGGCCTTAGATAAGTCAGAATACACCATAAGCATCATATGACTCATCCCAGGCCCTGTATATACACTCTAATAATTTAATTCCGGCATCAGTGGTGGACCGACCACGAGTGAAACCGAATTGTTTTGTATGTAATAGTTTATTAACGTTAAAGTGATTTTGCATTTGATTAAGCATAATTTTTTCTAAAATTTTACTAAATGTAGGTAGTACAGAAATGGGACGGAAATTGGACGGATCTGAAGTACTACCCGATTTAAACAGGGGAATTAATTTACTAGATTTCATTAAATCAGGGAACACACCACTATCAACACAATTATTAAATATTATTACTAGTTCAGGAGCAACCATTTCAATAAAAGAATTTACTAAATACACAGAGATGCCCCAGAGGTCAGCTGTTTTCTTGATATTTAAAGATTTAAAAGTTTTTAAGATAGTGTTTATGTTAACTTTACTGAATTTAAATATAACGTTACAACAAGGAACGTTTGCTTTTAACAAAGATTCTGCAATGGGGGTTGAAGAGCCTAGGGTTTTTGTCAAATCTACAGGAATTCGGGAGAAAAAAATTTCAAATTCGTTAGCGACCTCGAAGTCTGATGTAGTTATTTTACCATTTATATTAAGTTTAAAATGATTATCATTTAATTTTTGTTGACATCTTTCTGAGTTTATAATTTTCCAAGTAGATTTAACTTTGTCTGCACTATTGAGAATTTTATCACTTATATATTTTGATTTAGCTGCTAAACAATCTGCTTTAAACTTTTTTGAATAAGTTTTAACATAATCTTGAAATTCAACTGATCTATTAAGCTGTCTTTCTGAGTATAGTTCATAAAGTTTTTGTCTACTTTTGTGTATACCCTCAGTGGCCCATTCACTGAAAGTAGGACTATCACTAATCATGACCTCCTTAGACTTGAATATGGAGTTGAACTCGTTGTAAAAAGAATCAAAAAATAATTTATACATTACATTTGGATCTAAGCCAGTGTCTAAGAATGGAATTTTATTGCAAAGTCCAACCCTCATACGTTCCAAGCGGTCACCAGTTATTGGTCTACATAATATTTTACGTTTTATAACTTTTTCTTTAGTGATTTTAAAAGACGCTATTTGCCCACAATGGTCTGAATCTAGCTTTTTTATAATACTTTTACTTTCTGGCAACATATCGCTGTATATATTATCCAGGCAAGTGGCTATTGTATTACAATATC
Source organism: Nudaria mundana (assembly GCA_963556515.1). NCBI lineage: Eukaryota > Metazoa > Arthropoda > Insecta > Lepidoptera > Erebidae > Nudaria > Nudaria mundana. The sequence goes on from OY748309.1 coordinate 10,301,507, forward strand.
TAGTAGGCTCCAAAAATAAGTTTGTAAGATTGTGTGATTTAAATAAATTTAAAATATTATAACTCATAGGCGTATTAACAAGTAAATCGACATTAAAATCACCACATACTATTAGGTACTTATTAGTTTTTCCAAGTTTACATAGAACTTTGTCAATAAGTTCCTCAAATTCGCAAAAGGGTGAGGTTCCAGGTTTATACACGCATACTACTATGAATTGCTCCATTTCCACGCACGACAGTTCGACTTTACACTCTAGAGAAAGAGACACAATATCTTTCCGTTCTTTAAATTTAAGTTGTTTATTTAATAAAATCAAAGATCCCCCCCGTACTGTGGTCACCCTGCAGAATGCACTACCAACCCGGTGATTACTGAAATTGAACATGAGCTCATACGACTTACGCATATGTTCTGTAATACAAAAAATATCAATATTGTCTGAATTCATTAACAGTTCCAACTCTAACTCTTTGCCATGTGTTAAACAACCAATATTTTGATGCCCTATGTTGATATAATTTACATTTTTTGATTTGGTTTGATTTGGAGGGCATTTTTTAACATAATTAATATTTGTAACTAAATTTAATTCAATTAATTGACTATGTCTGCTAAAGGGTAATATTGCCTCTGTTGTCGTAGAACTTAATTTAAATTACTTGGAACAGATTCCAAAGTCTTAACACTAAATCTACATTGCTCAATAAAAGCAGTTTTGTCAGCCAAGTTCTTGGCTGAAGTGTAAAAATAATTGAATAGCAAACTTGCTACTTACTACTTGCTACTCTTACTGCCGAACCTCAGAAACCTTTCAATCCTATTTGAAAGTTATTTACAATTATATACTAAGGCATCTTTTTGTTTATTAATTAAGCTAAGATTGTTAAGTTACTATTGTTATATTGCTGGCTGTATAGCATATTTACCTGACACGAAATACATATTTAACTTAGAATTAAATTATACAAATAATACACATAGGGTCAGATGTTGGACAGTGAACCAGTAGTACACAGTGCCCCACCATTCATATCTCACGAATGCGACGTTGCCAATTCGTGCCATAAACGCGAATAAACTTGTTTCTTGAGCCATTCCTACATGCCCAGTCGACGGCGCGGTCCCGCCGAAAACAATCGTGAAGGGAGACTATAATTGTTTTGCGCGCGAAAAACTTAAAAATTACGTAAGTACCATTTTGTTTTCTAGTGCATTTTCGTTATTGTTTTTCATTACCTACATATTACACGCTCATAGACTGACTATTGACGCATCGTATTTGTATACTAATAATTATTATAAACGTTTTCATCATTAACATATTTAAACTTAAAAGAAAATAAAGCATAGTCGTGCACAGTGGCTTGAAATGGGGTGGTACACAGTGAACCATGGTTCACTGTGTACCTATATAGTGGGCATTATGCATCTTCACTACATATATTTTATCATTCATTTAGTACCTTTACGAAAAGACTAGATACAGTTCTATTAATGCATCAACTTTTATAATTTGTCCATTATTAGTTCCTTAATATTAATTTTTATTACAGGATGGGTCGAAAGAAATCCGCTGAAAGAAAAATTGGAGGTCATAGCGCTTTAGTTATGAAAGAAGCTATCCAGCTTGTAAAAAATGGAATAAGTATTCACCAAGCTGCTAACTGATGTAATTTGAAATATTCGAAACTCAGAAGATATGTCACGAAACACGAGCAAAACAGCGAATCACGATTAATACCTAATTAAGAAGTGAATGCTGTATTCACACTAGAACAAGAAGTAATATTAAAAACTTACATAAGTGAATGCGCATTAATGTTCTATGGGCTTACTGCAAAATATACTCGTTTGTTGGCTTACCAAGTGGCGATTGCCAATAATCTAAAAGTTCCACGATCTTGGAAAGAAAAGGAAATAGCCGGAATAGAATGGCTGAGGTCTTTTAAGAGTAGGCACCACGAGTTAAGCTTGAGAAAACCAGAAGCATGCAGCTTGGCAAGGGCTACAGCGTTCAACAAAACGAATGTAAGCAGATTTTTTTTGGTTGTATCGGGTCCTAACTGGACGACAGTAAAGGAGAGGGCAGAATATGCGCTGAAGCAAGTTATGACCTGGTTGTCACAAAACTTGCTTACACTAAATGTAAATAAAACACTGTTTGTACCATTTTCCCTGTCTAAAATTAATACCCCACCACCAAACTTCTCAATCAAAGCCCATTCCTGTTCTTTGGATGGGGACTGCACCTGCCCGGACCTAGTTAGACAAGTGAGCGCAAAATATCTGGGCGTATATATAGATAGTGGGCTTACGTGGGACATTCAAGTTGACACCGTGAGAACTAGAGTAAGAAGACTAATACATGTATTTAAAACACTACGCGATGCGACTACGAAACCAACCCTAAAAATGATATATCTTTCTCTCTGTCAGTCTGTAATACAATATTGCATCCCGGTCTGGGGCGGATCCACTAAAACCCAACTTTTGAAATTGGAAAGAGCACAGAGAGCTGTACTTAAAGTTATGCACAAAAAACCGAGAAGATATCCGACAACACAACTTTACGCGGAAAGTGATGTACTGACTGTGAGACAGCTCTTTGTGCTCAGGACTATACTAAAAAAACATCGAGGTGTGCCTCTACCTGACCCTAGGAAGCGCTGTAGGCAGCCCGTGTGTCCTGTTTTCCGCTGTCGGACCTCCTTTGCTAAAAGACAATTCAACAGCCTGGGCAGCAAACTATACAACAAACTAAATATAAGGGAATATATTATGGGTCTTAACTACTACCAGGTTAAAAAGAAAGCAATTAGTTGGCTACTCCAGCTTGATTACGAAGGCACTGAATCACTATTAAAATTCATTGAGTAATCTTCCTCACAGAAACACAGCAACACTAACACACACAACACACACACACACACACACGACCACACACGAACACACAGATGCACACACACACACACACAGTAGGTATCGACTAGAAATAATTATCATCCATACTTGAATAGTTTACACTCTTACCATATGTAACGTTTATTCAAAAATTGTACTTACTTTTAATGTCCCCATGTTTTGATAATAGTGTCTAAAATTGTCACACTTACCTATAATATTGAAAAAGAGCGCTGTCTCCCATGATACAGGCCCTGGCCTAGTATGGGTTTCTAAAATTATGTACTATTAATTAAGAAACATTTTTGTCAAGTACTACTCGTGTCAATAAACAATTATTATTATTATTATATTGGCCTAAAACTAAAGCTGAAAAGTTAGCAAAAATCGAAAATTCAGAACCGGATGAAGATTGGATATCAATACCATGTAAAGTAAAACGGGACAACTTGACTTACGATGAAGCACAATTGCAAATAAACATTATGTCAGAATGTACCGATACTGAGGAAGAAATGCCACAAACACATTTCACTTATAAAAGATCAAAAGTACAGAAGAAAAGGGATGTCAGCTTTAATGATTTGGCGAAAAAATGGATGGTAAGTTTTTGGATTTTTTTACGATACATGGTACATGGTATATGGAAACAGCTTCTGATATAGCTTTGAATCCGGTAAGCACTATGCAAACCGTTACGCAAGTTTTATGAAAAACCATTAAATTTGCAGGATCTAAAAGAGAAGGTCCGAGTAAGAGAATCTGAAGAATCTTCTGCCGTTGCGCGCCAAACTGATTCCGAACCTATGCAAAAATCGCTACCATCAACATCGGCAATATATTCAGGCGCATCACATGAGGTAGAATCAGTAGTATCGCATGTCTATGCCGAGCCTACAGTTGTGCTGCAAGAAGAAGTTGCATTTGTGGATCACCCCATATTCGTAGTTGAAGCAGACGAACCTACACCATCCCCTCGGGTAGCTGTTCTTCAAGATGATAATTGCGATAGTTATTATATTGTCAATGGCACACAAAAAAAAGCTGAAGATATTTTCTCTCGAAAGTTGGATAATTTAACAGTAGCTGTAACTGAATTAAAAGAAAGACAGGAACAGATTTTACTCAGTATTGCGGGAATAAGTACGCAAATTGAAGAATTTTTTAAACGGTCGAGAATGGACCAATTAAAAGAAAAACTTCGGTTTGAACCCATTTACGACTTAGAATCTCTTCAAAAACTAGAGAATGATTTGAAACACGACGCTGGCGGAGAATTAAAGAAAAAACTGTCTGTTGTTTGTGGAAGTGGCAAAGGTAGGGGGTGCCAACAACTGTTTTGCTCTAATTGATGAGATGTTTAACCGAAAATTTTTGACTGAGTGTTCTTGGGCGTTTGTTCGGCGGTTCACGTAATGAACGTAAAAAGATTTGCTTTAAAGCGTTCACTGGCATAATACAATTATTTTTTTCAAAGCAATGGTAAGTAAAATATTTTTAAAAAAACACTTTAAACTTATTTTAAATTTCTTAATAGCACTATTTTTCGCAGGATTAAAAAAGACAAAACGTCGACAATTGTTTCGCCTCTAAACGAAGCATTATCAAGACTGTCTCAGAGAGAACAGCAAAATTTGTGGTTAGAACATATTTGCTTATAAGTAAACATGTGCAAATTTCATTATCGCGATGTAGGATTTTTTCACAATAACTAACGTGGGTAGGAACCTCAGATCTTGCTAACTAAGTACCCAAAAATAGGTATTCACCAATACAAGACTTCATCTTATTAATTTTCAACAAATTGTGTAGAAATGCCAAATGACACATACAAACCAACAACCAACTAATGTGTCTGTCTGTTTACAACCATATTAAATAAGGGAGACGTGTGAAAATCTATTTGTTCATTGAGTAAGGTGTCCGCATCTCTTCTCACTATTTCTAGCCTTTCCCAAACACTCAGCTTGAACCCTTTCTCACATAAACGTAAAACTTTAAAGGTGTTACTATTGTTCAAGGGGTGACCAGTGTCAAGGAGGTGCTTCGCGAAGAGGGACTTCTCAGGACAACCGTTGCGGAACGCCGCCGTATGCTCCTTATATCTGATTAGTTGGTTGTTGGTTTGTATGTGTCATTTGGCATTTCTACACAATTTGTTGAAAATTAATAAGATGAAGTCTTGTATTGGTGAATACCTATTTTTGGGTACTTAGTTAGCAAGATCTGAGGTTCCTACCCACGTTAGTTATTGTGAAAAAATCCTACATCGCGATAATGAAATTTGCACACGTTTACTTATAAGCAAATATGTTCTAACCACAAATTTTGCTGTTCTCTCTGAGACAGTCTTGATAATGCTTCGTTTAGAGGCGAAACAATTGTCGACGTTTTGTTGTCTTTTTTAATCCTGCGAAAAATAGTGCTATTAAGAAATTTAAAATAAGTTTAAAGTGTTTTTTTTTTAAATATTTTACTTACCATTGCTTTGTCATGGATTTTCGCCGAGTAACGCCTGGTTCCATCCAATATTTTTTTCAATCATTCACGACTCTGATATCACTTTCACACTTTTAGATAGTGAGACATTTTTCAAAAATATTTTACGCAATTCAGCCAGAAGAAATTCAGCTAAACTACTTAGGACTACATCTACAAAATTACGAAAAACAAAAAAATATAAAAACATTAATATTTCGAACGTAGCCGCCGGTCCTAGTTCACAAGAAATGCATCAAAATACCCCATCTCAAACACTAAGTTATGTACCACCTAACGAAAACCAAGATAGTTCAGAAAATTAATCATATTAATTCAGTAAAATGCGTTGATTAGCACTATATTCTAGTAACTTTATAATTTTTTGAAAGTATTTTTTTCCTGTATTATGATTATGACTGAGTTTTTAAAAAAAATCAGCCGACTAATAGTCCTTATCCTTTATCAGTCGACATGCAACGGCAAATACATAGAAATCTACTTACTTATTACTAATTGCTACTAAGAATTACTTAGAAATCTTGCATTATGATCATAATGGAGCAAATAAGACACCCATTTTTTAAGGACTTGATTTTAATTTCGATTGTAATTATAATTATACTGGTTTGGTATACAAACCTCTTGATTTTAGGATGTTTGACATTCATTATGTTTAACGAAAAGTCTGTTTTTTTTTGTATTTACTAAGTACATATAGTATACTGCTCAAATAAAAATAATGTCCGTTCCTTAAACAAAAAAAAAATTTTAAAGTAGATAAAATTTTTCGAAATAAATGTATCTTCGTTGTATTCCTATTTTATTTAAGCAGTAAGCACTTACTTAGTACCCGGGTGACCAAGCTTTTCAGTTATCTCACCCTGTTCCTAATATTGTAGTGTTTATTTGTTACCTATTACCCACACTTTTTGTGTAACTGTTGATCTCATGTTGTCGTGTTGTTATGTTGTTAAAATATTTTATTTCGATTAAGCATAAGTAAGCTATAACAATAAGGAAAATTAAGCGAAATAAGAAGTTGGACTAACAAAACTTTCGGAGAAATAAAGTTACGTATAGTAGGAATCATTTTTGTAGGCCGAGTCCACTTACCTTTATACCTTCCAAACAATACCATTAACTGCATTGTTAGTTATGTCGCAGAGTGCAGAGTGCTCCCACAAATTGAATCTCGTAATAAGTGCAACACCTTTTACAACAAATACGTCTTTTGTCGAATGAATTAGACAGGACACATTGTATTTAAAATAGCAGTGAATTACGCATAGAAGCATAGGACGAGCGACCCAAATTGAAATCTTTATACCCTGTGTTTCAATGTGCTTTGACAAAAGAAAGACACATTTGTTGTAAAAGGTATTTGCACCTATTATGAGAGCATTTTGCGGCTTAACTAACAATGGAAAAAATGGCATTGTTTGGCAGGTACAAAGGTAAGTGGACTTGGCCCAGAAAAGCGATTTCCACTATACATTACTCGTACATACCTAGAACGGTGAAATAAAGAACGACCCAAGTGTTTGTGGCTCAAACCGCAAGTGAAGGCCATTAATAGGTGATCTGCGTCTTTCTTCATTACCACCCGTAGTTTTATATTAGGGAGACCGAGGAGAGTTGTCACAGAGGTGAGTTTTGACAAAGCCGATTTTACAGCACTTTTTTTTTTTTTTTTTAATTCCGCGGCCCAAGGCCGCGGCCGCTCTAACGTCCGTTGCCGGGCGTCCCTGGTTACTAGCAGAGGGTATGTCCAGTGGCGCCCGGCGGACTTTGACCACCTCTGTGGTCTCTGCGGGTGTTTGGTCGGGACGAGAATCCCGCGTCATTGGGGTCGGGTTTTATCCCGCGTCAGTGAGTGAATCTGGTTGCGTGCTATGGGGCAAAGGCCCCGCAGCACGCAACCCTTCTAGCCTGCTTCTGTAAGGACGGTGGGTGGCGATCCCGCCGTCCTCAGGCCCCGATCATGGAGGACGATAGTCTTGGGCGTAGTCGCGTAGTCTGGGGCGGCCTGGCCGCCGACTACGGAACTCGGCGGGGAGGGTACGCTCCCTCTCCCTCCCGGCCGCCTCCTTCGCGAGCATGACTTGCTCGCAGAAGGACACGGCCGCGTTCCACCTACTCCCGCTGGATACCATGGCTTGGAGCATGGTCCCCAGCGAGAGGGTATCCACGCCCAGACCCACTACGAGGTCCCGGCGCTGACTCGCCCACGCTGAGCACTCCACCAGCGTGTGGAGTGCGGTGTCGTCGTCGGAAACCTCGCAGTGTTGACACCGGGGTGTGACCTCACGATGCATGCGAAACAGATAGCTACCGAAGCATCCATGCCCGGCAACCATTTGCGTCGCACGGTACGTGAGGTCACCATGCTGCCTCTGCAGCCAATCGTCCATGATCGGTCTCACCGCCGCGATGAAGATGGCACCCCCCTTGGGTTGCTCAAGTCGCACCTTCCATGACTCCATGAGATCCTGGCGGAGTTGGGACCGCTGGTCCTCGATTTCTCGAGACGCAGGCCTGTGGTCCCGCTCCAGCGCCTCCTTGCGCCATTGGAACAATGACGCAAGGGCTCTCGCTTCCAGGTCCCATGGAGGGGTCCCGGCTAGGAGACATGCAGCCTCTCCGGAGATCGTGCGGTACCCCCGTATGGTTCCGACGGCCGTAGGTTCTAAGTGGTCTGTTTAACAGAGTCACGTTCCCCTTGACCGCCAACCTATCCGCCCATACGGGAGCCCCGTATAGGGCCATACTCCGCACGATCCCCAGGTACAGTCTCCTGCAGGAGGCGTTGGGTCCCTTTAGGTTGGGCATCAGTCGCGAAAGCGCGACCGATGCCTGCGTCACCTTGGGGACCAAACTTCGGAAATGTGGTCCGAAGTTCCATCGGCTATCAAGTACGATCCCTAGGTACTTCATCGAGGGCTTGATGCCGATGCTAACGCCTCCCACATTTATGCTGGAACCTTCGGGTGGACCGTTCCGAGGTCTGTGAAAACACAGAACCTCGGACTTGTGCAAGGCCACCTCCAGTCCCAGCTGCCGTATCCGACCCACGACTCCAGCAACACCCGTCGTGACCTTGAGTGCTGCCTCCTGGTACGTTGCACCCCGCGCCGTGACGAGGGTATCGTCGGCGTAGCACGTTACGCCGACACCCCTAGGCAACGCACCCCGCAGCACCCAGTCGTAGCCGATGTTCCACAGAAGCGGCCCCAGGACCGACCCCTGCGGAACACCGCACGACACATCTCGCCGAGCTGGCCCGAGCCAGCTGGGGAAAGCTATGGCCCTCTCCGAGAGATAGGCCCCGACAATACGACGGAGGTAGAGAGGCGTTTCGTGATACACGAGCGCCTCCCTAACGCAGCTCCATGGCAAGGTGTTGAACGCGTTGGCGATGTCAAGAGACACCGCCACCTTGCCCTGCGAGACTGCTTCCTCCGTCAGGCTCTTCACGCGCATGATCGCGCTCACGGTGGAGCGTCCCCGACGGAAACCGAACTGGTTATCCGCCAGGTCTGGCCCCACACTCGTGAGATGCTCGACGAGGCGTTCCGCGATAATTCGCTCAAAGAGCTTACACACCTCGTCGAGCAACACGATCGGCCGGTATCCGGACGGTGAGTCCACCGGCCGCCCCGCCTTACGGATCAGGACCAGTTTCCCCGTCCTCCACACCTTGGGAAACTGGCCCCTTTCGAGGCATGCGCTAAAGAGCCCCATCTGTCGAGGCCCGAGTTCTTCGAGGGCCAGGACCCATGCACGGCCAGGAATGCCGTCGGGTCCGGAGGCAGTGATTTTCCGGCGTTTAAGCCGGAGTACTGCCGCACCTAGCTCCCCCACCCTGACTTCGGGTACGTCGTCTTCGCTGGCGCTATCCGCGTCGGGCAGAGACGGAGCCATGCGCGGAGGGACGTGCTCCTCCGCGCTCGTCGGAAACAGGGAGCCCATGACCCGCTCCAGCTGCTGCGGCTGGAGACTCTGGGTCAGTGGGGGCACCCTAGGTCGGAGTTTCTTCCTGACCTGTAGGTACGGGCGCCCCCATGGGTTCTGCTGCAGGGTCTCCAGGAGCTCCTCGCGGGCCGCCGTCTTGGCCCGCTTTATCGTCTCCTGGAGATTACCTTTAGCCTCCCTGTATGCCTGAAAAAGCTCCGCCTCTCGGGCTGCCGCGTCGTCTGGGCGGCGACGCCTCCGGCGAAACCTGGTGTACCGGCGGCGGGCGGAGATGCATGCTGCGCGCAGCTCTGCAATCTCCGGCGACCACCAGTACACCTGCTTCCTGGCCGGTCTGGGTATAACCCTAGGCATCGCCGCATCACAGATTTGCGACATGGCTCTCCTTAACCACTCCGCCTCGGCATCCACATCGGCAGGCCGGTCCGGCGCCGGAAACCAGGCCTGCACGATGGATGCCTCCAGGAGAGCCTCCCGATCCAGATGGTGAAGTGCCCAACGCGGATCCGGGGGATTTGCCACCGGCTGTGGGAGGTCAGGTGGGGGGACGACATCGAACCGGATGTACCGATGATCCGAGTGCGTCTCCTCACCCTCCTCCACGCGCCAGCCTGTAATACGGGCGGCGAGGTCAGGGGATGCGAACGTTACGTCCACGATCGATTCCCCCCCCCCGCCGCCAAAAGGTGGCGACATTCCCCCGGTTGAGGACCTCCAGACCACGTGTTCTGGTCCAGTCCTCAAGAAGCCTCCCCTTGTCCCTGGTTTCCCGGGAGCCCCACGCCTCACTCCAGGCGTTGAAGTCTCCCAGGAGCAGGACAGGGCGAGGACGGCACGCAGCGAAGACGACGTCGAGCTCAGTGAGCCATAGCTCAAACTGAGACTCGTCAATGTTCGGCGAGATGTAGGTGGCCACGACTGCCAACCCATCATAGTCCGCCGCAACACACCCGCGGCCCCTTGCAATGATCGCAAGGCGCGAGTTGTCTGCGGCGGACCCCCCAAAGATACAACAGGCCGAGCCGTCCTCGTCCACCGGGCTTCCCGGGTGGACGTAGTACGGCTCGGCGACCACGGCCAAGATTTTACAGCACTTGTAATAGTTAGCGAGTTAAAAAATTTACCGCAAACTGTGGAGTGTAAAAAGAGCAACGAACTGACTTTGACTTTTAGGTTCAGAGAAATTAGCTTTGTCACAACTCATCTCTGTTACAACACTCCTCGGTCTCCTCTACATTACATACCTAAGGCGATGAAATAACAAATATCCCAGATCACAGGTGCAGGTGTTTGTGGCCGGAACCACAGGTGAGGGCCATTATTAATATATGATCTGAAGCTGTCTTTATTACCGCCCCTGGTATCTCTAAAATTTTACGTCTTCCCTTGGGTAGGAAGTGAGATTTACGGGCAGAAAATCCCACTTATGGCATAGAGTGACGTAAAATATATATATTTTAAAAACGACCTACATTATTGAAAATTTAACTACAAGTTTTCGTATTTTGTCAAGTGTTTGATTTTAAAAGTCTAGTATAAAAGGAAAGACTAAGAAATTACTATGTGATATTTATAGTTATGTTACTTAATTATCTACCTATAAGCGTTCCTGCACACGATGCCGTCACCGCGCCGACGTCGCACAATTACACTGTAGATACGAGTCGCGCGAAGCCCGCCACCGCGCGCGTTCCCCTCCCTGTCTGTTTGATTCATTCCATTACCGGCAGCGTACGAACGTGCACGTGCGTAACTTTTTAAGAAATGTTGATGGAAAGTTTTAATTACGAAACGTTTATAAGTTTAGTGGAGGACAGAGAAGTGTTATGGGACAAAACTTTAGAAATATATAAAGACAAGCGTAAAAGTTTAAAAGCTTGGTTTGAGATCTGCCATATAATGAATGAGAACTTTGCAGAACTGCCTGATACGGAGAAAAATAAATACGGTAAGTATCTTTTTACAAAATTTAATAATTCTTGTTAAAGTGTTTTTATCTAGTGGGGCCAATCGAAAAAATATATAAGTAGATGACTTAAAGGAACTTTGGGACAAGACACGATCAGTACCTATGTTTTTTATTTAAATCGTAATACAACAGAGGGTACCTCTATATATTATAGTGTGTGGATAGTATATGTCGTGAGCAATTTCTTGTGGTAGGTACCTACCTACATTAAACATGCAATTACTTGCTACTGGTAGTAGCTCGAGTATTCCCGCTAGATAGAAACACGAATCGTACTACATATTAACAATAATTATTTTGCCATGGTACACTGCCATATTCAGAATTAAAATACTCCTTAAATTAGTCACGTATATTATTAGCTGTTGTAGGAACTATATTTCTGTTGAATCAAATGGCAAAAACTCCTCTAATTCACACCCGCTTAGAAATTCTTGCACCCCTTTTACGCCCTCCTCTTTGTGTATAAAATTTTGCAGTAAACAACAAGCTTTTACAACATCAACAGCCAAATCCACTGACACATTTAAAGGTCGATAAAAAAATTGGCCACTTATTGGCCAGTATCCCAAAGGTACATTCTACATATCGTCTCGCTCTTGTTAACCGATAATTAAAAACGGATTTTTCTGCATCAAGCTGTTGACTATTATATGGACGCAGTAAATTCTGATGTAGTGCAAATACTTCATCGCCTACGAATACATATGGCAAGGCAATGTTGGTATTAGGTAAGGAAGCAGGTCCTGGCAAGTTCAAAGTATTGTTAATCATGTTGTGCCAGAAAGCTGTATCTTTAAAAACACCTGAATCACAATCCTTTCCATAAGCACCGACGTTGATATAAATAAAGTTGTAGTCACTATCGGCGACTGCCATCAATACAATCGAGAAGTAATGTTTGTAGTTCAAAAACATCGATCCACTTTTATTTGGTTTAATTACTCTGATGTGCTTTCCATCTACAGCACCGACACAATGAGGGAAATTAGCAGAAACTTCAAATTTATTTGCTATTTCTATCCAATCGTTCATACATGGCATTTTCATATATTTTGGGTAAAGTTCAGACCATATTAGAGAACACACTTCTCGTATGATTACGCTTAAAGTTGATTTTCCCATTCTAAAACGATATTCAAAATCTGCTAATGAAGTTCCGGTTACTAAATACCTGCAATTGAAAAAAACATAAAAATAAAATGGATTACTATATTAATATTAATTATTTCAGGTAAAATAATATCTCAGAAATGGAAGAATATAAGAGATGCGTGGATGAAATAAAATCAATATTATGATAATTTACAATTTTTGATAAAAATTACCCCACGACCACCCCAATCTGGATCAAACATGCCGGAAGAAAAAAAATCTGAAGTTACTAATTTTAACAAAAGAAAGAATAACGAAGTAATAAATCCTGTAGATAAGAAAATGATTAAGTTTATGGAAACGTTAGAAAAAGATGACGATAGTAGAATGATGTCTTTTTTTAAAGGTATAGCTCCTACCGTGGAACGCTTCAAAGACGAAGACATTGTTGAATTCCAGTATCAAGTATTAAATATTATAAGAAATATTCAATATAAAAATACTTATGGCGCTCCACATCATTCACGCACAGTAGATGCAATGGACACCCCGGCACACTACGGTTACAATACTGCTGATGGAGCCAGTACGAGAGTTCAATCACAGGCTTCGAATTATAGCATTGAAAACGATTCATTACAAAGCATCCCAAGTCCATCTACTTCAAGCTTGATTGATTTTGATTTCTCTACATTACATCAGAATAATTAAAAAAAAATATTTAAGTTACTTTACCTCAATGTAACAACCAATCTCTCCTTAGCAGATATACTTGCTCGCATATTTGTATTTGTGTGTTGCTATTTGTTCTTTAATAAATCTAATAATTTATCAAATGTCTTGTAATTCATTCGAAAATAATCACAAAACTTGGTCTCGTCTTTTTGGAGATCTTCGTAAAGTGTATGAAATTCACCATATTGCTCCCGTGCCGACAGCATAGGATGAACCCACAACTTTCTAACTCGACGTTCTTTTTGCCATTTTCTATACATATAGTAAGCAAGCACAAATTTCTTTTTTTTTCATTATATTAGACATGTTTGCGTCAAGTGCTATCTTGCGGCGTGCACGTTCGTGGTGACGGCATCGTGTGCAGGAACGCTAAATGATACCTAAAGTTGTCGTAAAAATACTATGTAAAAGAAAAAGTTAGCACAATAAGTGCAAATAAAAATTCGTTCATAAAGCGGCATGACTTTTTATTTATGAAGTTATCCTCTACAAGGCATGTAATAACGGAACAAAATACATTATAGAATCATGGCAGTTTGCAACAAGTTTGCATTTGATTGAATTTATATCATAAGTACCCTTAGTTTTCTTCATTTTACTGCAATCACATTTATAAATATTTAAATAAGATGATTTTATTGGAGTATCAAATACATCACAAGGAGTTTCAATGCGATTACCATATATAATTATATGATTGACATTACTGTCTAAAGAAAGCATTTCTATGACATGGTTTTCACTGGTTAGAAACCATTTATCTTTTTCCTGGGGAGACAATAGGAATTGTTTTAATTGTAGAACCGATTTTGTTCCTAATTCAGTTCTATGCGTTTTTAGAATTGGATGTGTAGGACTGTCATTTTCAATGTTTTGAACTTCCAGAGCAATCTTTTCGCTTATTCGTCTGGCAATTTGCGCGAGTGGCTTATTACCCTGCCTTATCCCTGCCTTATGTAAAATGAAAACTTAAAGTACTGTGTTTTGCATTAAAATATACACTGATTTGAGATACGATGTGTATATTTCTATGTTTTACACAAGTTTTAGACTCCTACAATAGGAATTGACATAGAAATATGCAAATATGTCGCACCCGGTGGTAGGTACCCACGTAATAGTTTTACAATGAAAGTTGATGAAATAATGAATTTATATCGATAAATACATGTAAATACATAGATATTCAGTTGTATTGATATCGTAACTGATCGATCCTGGCTCGATTATAAAAGAACCCAGTCTACCGTGGGTTAAGGTACGTTCCGATATCTTTCAGTATAGTAGCAAATATTTTTTGATACTTGTTGATTACTTTTCGAATTACATTGAAGTAAGTCCTTTAAAAACGATTACTAGGACCGAACAAAGGAACAGAGAGGAAGCTTGAACGCTTAACCGCTGTTACCCGTGAGTCCCTACGAGAGTGGGACAGCGCCCTGAACTTTCTACACATGAGAATTACTTTGCTTTTACAAATATATACTACCATTATCTCCTTCTTAACATTAAGCACGATACGGAAGACTCTCGATTTAAAGTATTACCCTGTTGAGTGAACTTCCACCGCCGTGGCGGACGAAACAAAGGTTCTCGTTGATTCAAAGTATTGCCCTGTCAACGATAATCGCCAGCCGCTAGCGTCTGGTTCTAACTTTTGTCCATACGACTACTATTCTCATGATCGCACACTTGTCCACACCAAACTCCATTCTGATAGAGCTACTAAAGGTTTCTGTTACCTTTAGTAGTGCCATCAGTTGGTGATTGTTTGGGGCAAGTAATTTCAAATCATCCATGTAGAGAAGGTGAGATAAAACCTGACCATTCCTCTGCAACCGATACCCTAGGCCTGAATTCTCCAGCAAAGTGATAAGAGGGTTCAGGGCCAGACAAAACCATAGTGGACTCAGATTATCGCCCTGGAATATACCACGCTGGCCATTTTTATCGGTCCATCATTACCACAAGTTCGTCGACACCCTGAATAGCACAAGACTGTCTTCCAGTGCCCCATACATGCCCCTAAGATAGAGTTGCATCAATCTTATACAACTCCAGCACCCTCCGATGCCATGTATGAGGCACAGAGTCATTCGATTTACTTGTTAATACGCCTATGAGTTATAATATTTTAAATTTATTTAAATCACACAATCTTACAAACTTATTTTTGGAGCCTACTAGATATTGTAATACAATAGCCACTTGCCTGGATAATATATACAGCGATATGTTGCCAGAAAGTAAAAGTATTATAAAAAAGCTAGATTCAGACCATTGTGGGCAAATAGCATCTTTTAAAATCACTAAAGAAAAAGTTATAAAACGTAAAATATTATGTAGACCAATAACTGGTGACCGCTTGGAACGTATGAGGGTTGGACTTTGCAATAAAATTCCATTCTTAGACACTGGCTTAGATCCAAATGTAATGTATAAATTATTTTTTGATTCTTTTTACAACGAGTTCAACTCCATATTCAAGTCTAAGGAGGTCATGATTAGTGATAGTCCTACTTTCAGTGAATGGGCCACTGAGGGTATACACAAAAGTAGACAAAAACTTTATGAACTATACTCAGAAAGACAGCTTAATAGATCAGTTGACTTATCTAAGGCCTTCGATTGCGTTCAGCACCAGACCTTAATTAAGAAACTTGATCATTACGGAATCCGGGGGACGGCCTTGAATTTCGTCAATTCTTACTTAAGTGATAGGGTCCAGAAAGTAGTGATCAATGGTAAACAGTCACCTGGTTCTCCTGTAGCAATGGGGGTACCGCAGGGTTCAATTTTGGGATCTTTTCTTTTTCTAGTATATATTAATGATCTCCCTCACCTCATAAGAGACGACCACGAGGTAGTTTTGTTTGCTGATGACACTTCTTTAATATTTAAAGTTAAACGTGGACAGCGCGAACTTGACGATGTAAACATTGCCCTCTCTAGGATAGTCCACTGGTTTTGTGCTAATAATTTATTATTAAATGAAAATAAAACTAAATGTGTAAGATTCACCTTACCTAATGTAAGACTTGTTAAAACCAGTGTTAAGGTTAGGGATGATATAAAAGAATTGGTCGATGACACTGTCTTTCTGGGCATAACGTTAGACTCCAAATTGCAATGGGGGAAAATCTCCCTCAATCGGGATCCCTCAATCGGGATCCCTCATATCGGGAAAATTTCGGCCAGGCTTAGTTCAGCAGCCTATGCTGTCAAAAAGATCCGACAACTTACAGACATTAAAACGGCGCGTCTTGTCTACTTCAGCTACTTCCACAGTATCATGACATATGGCATACTACTGTGGGGTAACGCTGCCGATATTGAATGCATCTTTGTGTTGCAGAAGAGGGCTATCCGGACTATCTATGGAATGGGGTCTCGGGAGTCATTAAGAGATAAGTTTAAGCATATTAACATCCTTACAGTGTATGCACAGTATATTTATGAAATTTTATTGTATACCCACAAGAACAAAAGTAAATTTGTGAAAAATAGTGATAATCATAATCTAAACTTAAGAAATAAG